>OY482668.1:12336804-12877804 GCA_960531205.1 Andrena bicolor | reverse complement strand
CCGCGCCGGAATTCATTAGTTAACCCCCGCGCCATTTCCAGAGACTCGTTTTCGCGGCGCGGCTCGCGAGCTACTGTGTTGCATCGCGGGGGGGAATTGTATCGTTGAAGAATTCAACGGGACGGAGGAGGGTTGCCCGCTCGAATGGAAGAGGGAAAATGTTTTCTAAGGGCGAATAGGGGGCGAGATATAAGGGGAGGCAGGGAGCGAAGCCCGTCGCCTCGAAGGAAGCTGCAGATCCGTGGGTCTCCTCGCCGTGTCTCCCGTCGATGCTTTTGAAAACGTAATCAATGGCCCGCGACTAGGACCGGGGGCTTCTCGCTACCGGAGATTGTCCCGTAAAAGTTGCGCATGAATCGAGGCGTCTGTGCCACTTTGTCCGCCCCGGCAAATATCCAGCTGCTCTTATCTTCGACATACAGAAACGTCGCCGTTGGAGTCGCTGGACTCGCTACGCCTTTGGCACACAGTGTGCGTAGATCGCGATAGCGGCCCGGTGGGTATAGTAATTTTTTTCGAAAGTCAGCGTCGAGGCGTGTCAATATTAGCGGACGCGAACGCGACTAGGAACGAGGTGTTATACAAGACTGGTAAGAGTTTCTGATATAATAGGGAAAAGGTCAGATTCCGTGTGCAAAACGACATGGAAGGTGCGGAAGCTTTGATATTTGCACTCTACCAGTTTCCGCGATAGGCGCCACTCGATTGTAAAGTAAGAATGCGTCGCGTTTATTACATTAGAATTTGCAATTTCGTTCTTACAATTCAAATTGAATTCACGAATGTTTGTTTTTTGAAATTTTTCAATTACGTTCTGACAATTCAAATTGAATTCACGAATGTTTGTTTTTTGAAATTTGCAATTTCGTTCTTAGAATTCAAATTGAATTCACGAATGTTTGTTTTTTAAATTTGCAATTTCCTTTTTACAATTCAAATTGAATTCACGAATGTTTGTTTTTTGAGTTTTTCCCTGTGTTTACAGGGATGGCGTTTCAAGCATATTAGCTTATATTGCCCAACAAACTATAGTCCAATATTTTTCCCTCCTCTCTCTTCCATTCGGATCCCAGCAGCGAGCGCAGTACCGGGAGAAGGCGGTCACCCATCTTCGCCACCCGCCCCGTGATGCTTAATTAACTTCGGTGATCTAACGAGAACCTGTGTTTCCATCACGGCCACCGCCGCCGGTTCACGAATGTTGTATAGCAGACATGTAAACTCGCCCTTACTCATTTGCAGTTACAGGCACAGAGGGCGTTTCTAGTTTGAAAAATGACCCAGTTAACAATTTCGGGAGCGAGAGGGGTAGGGTGGAACACAACCGAACAGCACACAAGAGCGAGGGTATTCAACTGGCCGTGGATGGTTCGCCTGCGACCGCTCTCTCGGCCATTCGAAAGCGGAAAACAGTGGTGTGCTCGTAAGCTCGTATACCCGGCAGCGATTTCTTAACGAGCCGCTTCGTTCATCTCTCACGTAGCGTTCGCTCGGTATTCGCGAGGGCCGCAATCGGCTCGCCGCGAGTGCAAGCGCGTAGCACATCAATATGAGGATCGCGAGACGATGCGTTTGGGCGCGACCGCGTGCCGCGACTGAGAGTCTGCGCATGCGTGGCATTCCCGTATCGGCTGTCTCGCTCTCGCGGCAGTCTCGCTCCGACTCTGCTCGCCGTCGCGCCGCACCGGTGGGGATGGGCGCGTCGCACGAAGTTCAGCGCAGGGACGCGAAGGGCGACGCGAGAGTGAGACACGGTGGGGGGCAGAAAAGGGTCGAAGGGAGGGATGGAGAAACGAGCCGCGGCGTGCGCTCGTCGGCGGCGTAGGGACGAGGGACCCCCGGTCGGTCAAGAGGGGAGGAATGAGAGGGGGGGCCCCGGTTGTCGGGCGATGCCACTCAACTGAATCCCCGCTCTGTCCTCGCGGCAGTCTGACGCCGGTCGCGCAGTCAGCATGGTTGGATTTTCCCCGAGTTTTTCGCCGGTTCCGCCGTGCTGATACCTCGAGTGCAGTCGGTCGGTGGTGCGCGCTGTCAGTGGTGTTGGTTGTTCGTTCGAGACCAATCGGACCGGAGTGTTCACAAAGGCCCGCGTTCATCTGGCGAACGGAGCCAAAGTGAGACGCCAGATGCTCCGAACCTAACCTCCAAAAGACAGAGATGAGCCGTGGCATCGCGGTACGTTCTATCGCAGCTGCGATCACGCGGAGATAGCCTCGTCCCCGTCGCGTTCCTCGAACGTGAAACTCTCCTCGCAGGTTGTTCGTTGGTGTTCATCGTCCTCTCGGGTCCGCGGTTCCTCGTAATCGCGCCTAAAGTGCGTCGCGTGACAGCCCCGTGTGCTCGTGCATCTCCGTGGGACAAGGACGGAGAACGCGGAAAGAACAAAAGGGAACAGTACCGAGTATCCAGCTAAACGGAGGAGGGAGAGAGCGACGAGATTGTGTAGCAGTGCGAGAGACGAAGAGCGTGATAGAAGAAAGGGAAAAAGGAGGCGAGAGAGAGAGAGAGAGAGAGAGGTCAGAAAAGGGACTCGACAACAAATCTTGACCGAACGACCGAGGGGGAAGATTTCTCGGAAAAGGCGGTTCGTCGAAGGCGACTGGTGTTTTTGGCCTGGGCCAGCTTGGAGCCATCGACTTTCCTGGAATTATTCCTGCTCCGTCTCGGTGAGTGTATTTCACGATTCCTACGCTGGCATGAAAAGCCGAATGGAAAATTTTCCGCGTTTCTCACTCGCTCGCTCGAGATGTCTCTACACGCGGCGTCTGGCCGTCGGCGTAATTCTCGCCTGGCAAAAAGAAGAGTGCCCATGTGTACGTCGGCTGGCTCGGAGTGTAAACACAAGCGCGGTCCTTTTAAATGCCCCTACATATCGCGCTCCGTTGTTATCTGCCTCACGCAATTTCGCCCCGTTTTTCTTCCTCGAAATTTATTCACGAAATTACCAGCGCGCCCAGAACCGAGTCTCAACAGGTCGATTCTCCTATTTCGAAAGAATTTTATGGTAGCAGCGAACTCGGTAGAGGAATTCTGCCTCCGAAAACTGGCAACAATGGCGTGCTCCTGCTTTTAGATTAAAATATAAGCGATGCTCTTGAATTAAAAAACTCCAATTCTTACATCGAATTTGACAGTTCAAGTATCGAACGATAATTACAATTGCTACGTACGACGAGTGCAAAAATGGCTGTCTTAGATAAAGTAAACGTAATATGTGGTCACGTGATTACGTGCGAACTTGGCGCGTGTATCAGCCGCGAAATTTTAAATTCGCTCCAAATGGATGTTTGATATAATGCTGCATTATCGATATTTTCAGTGTCCTCGCTTCTTTCACATTTTATATACACACTTAGTAAACAGTTTGGCTTTATAAAAATACAGTAGACATCATTTTCTTTTGAGTTTAGACCCAGGAAATTCACCTTGATAATAGGATTTCTGCATGCATCATTTGCAATGCTGCTGTCCTATCGATATTCTTGCTCCTTTACGTTAGATGATGTAACGTGGGTACGGAACGAATATAAAGATTGATAGCATCTCGAGGATCGTTTCTCCTATACTTATCCCACAACGTAAAAAATACGTCTTGAGAGAAAAAATTGTGTGCGCAAAAACCTGGAAATACTACTCTTGTCGTGAAACGTACGTGCGCGTGATTATTGTTACGCCACCGTGGCTGGGATTTATCTGTTGGATTACAGAGCAATCGCTCAAATAAAAATACATATATTTTTCCAGTGAAAAAGATGATTACTTCGGGAATCATACATCCTGCTTGCTCATATTTATATTTCGTATTATCTCTTTCGTAATACAGAAAAATACCAAATTCATTGATCTGAAAGGCATACGCAACAACAGTTTGTAAATACCCATCGGATCTATCAGTCGCAGTTCTGTTTTGCTGCATGTGTGAAATAAGATCGACTTCCTAGGCTTTGATGCGATAATAGATCAAACTCGTGATTTCGTGAAGTAGGTATTAGAGTTTAGAGAATTCCATTTACTCGCCTCGCGATTGCATACGATGCACATTAACTCCATCCACAGTTCCTCGCGTTGTCCGTTCCCAATGGCCCCGCTCGAACCTCGGAAACTCGAGATTCTTTTCCTCGATTCCTTTCGCGTCTCGACGATGTTTTCGTGGGAAATCAAAGTCACTCACCGCCCCGGCTACCATTCTCCGCTTTCGATGCATGTTTCATAGCCGCTTGCCCTCATATTAAACCTTCGCGCCACCTAATTTCGCATTCAGATTGTCATTTTCGCGTTACGACGTCTCGCGGCGGTCGTAAAAGAAGCACGCGAGCCAGTCCTGCAACAAAACTCCTTAATCTCGTGTTCAAAGAGCCCCGCCCGTCTCTATGCAAAATACAAAATGGGCGAGCGTAAAACCGTTCCCCTTAATGAGAGCAGGGCGCGCCCAGTAAAAACCTTCTGGTCTTAAAAACGTAGCGACCAACAACGAGCGGGCTGGCTGAACGAAGGGTCTAATGACGGAATTAATATCCGTGTACCACGGTTAATGCGTCGAGCATCACGCTATTACGTTTAATTCAAGCGCGTAACGCCGATGGGCGAGACACGGCTTTCGCGGTATAGCTCGGGGCAACGTTGCTCTCGATGACACAGAACTTGCTCTTCCTCTAACAGATTTAATGATTCCTTGCTTCCACCTGTCGTTACAATATACAATTCATCCGAGTAGCCTGCGGCACGGCAACGGACCAGCAAAGTTCGGTGTGCTCGTGTAAAGGAAACACCTTTTGAAATATCTAAACCGGGAAACTGTTGCGTCTACTTTATGGACGAGCCTCGCAGGTCTCTGCGCGAGAACTAGCTGAGAATAAAAGCCGTTTTAATATCCACAAGGATCCACTGAAATTAGCATAAAAGTTGGTCGCAGCAATCCTATAGGGGAGAGTAGGGGAAGTACGAAAAATAAAACAAAAGTATTGACTCTAATCAGATTTACTTTACAAGTAATTAAGCTTTGATTAATTATTTAAAAAGGCCACACAAAGATTTATAGATACTTTAATAAACAAATCATTTTTTGAAAGAAAGGAATTTTTCGGAATTACACGTAGCTAGCGGGGTAAATACGAACGGCTGTTTAAAGATCTTGAGCTTTACTAAACACTGGTTTTCTTCCACACTGTGGGTCTGACACAGTCTTTCTTCTTACTTCACCGAATGCTGGTTGCTCCTGGGATTGAATATTTATTTGCTGTCCGACGGATGGGAAATCTTTAATCTTTAAATTCTTTCACGGATATTTCAAGATCTTTCAACGAATATGTACGTATATTCTTTCTAATATAATTCCGGGGACTGGATGCATGAAAAACTTGGAAATGTAAGAGAGAAGGGTAAATGGCATTGTCCGCGTGGCGAGCGGAACGCAGTAAGTTCCAGGAAACGTAGTGCGTCAAAACAAACGGTCGTAAATCGCGGCCTTTCCTCACCCTATGTAGGGTAGAGCCGTTGGAGATCGACGTGGAGAGGGCCAGCGTGGCTCAGGCAAGTCAGTCTCACGAAAGCAAGCGACGATGCTACAACGTTATTCCAAATAAATAAATATAGCTTTTACCACCAAGTAACCAGTAACCTTACAGTCTGTAATAGCTCCATAATACACGCTGTTCGTAATTACCCCAAATGTTACCCCAGAAGTTAAGAAGTTTGAAATAAAACAAATACGAACGTGCATATATGCAAAAGTGACCTCCCGTGATTTTATTTAGAATTAAGTAACTGAACTACGAAAAAATTATGCTTTGTTGGGTAGCATAGGTTTAATGCAGTAGACAGTAGATAGGTTTAGGTTAGTCGACCACTTTCAGAAAAACATGAAAAATAATGTGCAAAGTGCAGTTAGAGAACTGTACTTTGTTCAAAAGATCGTCACTTCTAAAAACCTTATTTTTCACGTTTTTCTGAAAGGTGGTCGACTACTGGTGTCTTTACCCAACTCAAAATATTCGAGCGTAAAATTATAAGGAAATCTACGAAAACATTTCACGACCATTACCTTCGCAATTGCGGGCAGCCTTTCGCCGTGACAATTTCCTTAATACTAAATATAGCTATTTACATCATGTAAATACATGATCAATTTACATTTACATCATCAATCCAGTATATATCGTGGTGCTTTCCCCCACTCTTATACATAACTGTCGTAATTTTGCTTTCCCTCCAATTCGGTGCAATTATTACGACACGAAATCAATAGAATGTCCCTAAAACGGCAGTTGGATAAATCAAGCAGCAAGTAAACAATCTAAACTCGAGGCTGCGCGCTGGGAGAATATGGAACAATCGATTGCGTTGACCGCGGTACATTGGAATACAGAGTTTACCCGCGGTTTCGACGCCGAGGGTATCCAAGAACATCCTTCGGGTGGCTAGGTCGCCTTTAAACGCTGCTCGGCTTTAATGCAGCCCCGCGTACAAGCCCTCGCCGGGATCCACGCTGCGGAGGCGTAGTAAAAATTCCACATCTGCGGGGGTGGTGGTCCACAGAGAGTAAGAGCGACGGAACTGCGAGAGAAAGAGAGAGAGAGAGAGAGACTACTAATAGTGACGCGCTGGAGGAAGCTTTAAGACAGCCGTTTGTAGTCGCGTAGGGACGCCGCGCCACGGTATTAAATCTATTTCCTCCCCCTGTTTCCGAGTAACGGCGCGCCATCAAAGATGCAGGACGCTTCGAACGACTTCCCTGGGCAGGGGAAAAATTCAGCCCCGAAAAACGGAGCAGCCGTTGGATACACTGGGTGGGAAATATTTACAGAGGAGGATATCGCTTCTCGCGGGGAATTTTAACGCCATGATGGTGGAGGAACGCGTCAGAATGGTGGGGAGGAATATTTCGTTTTTCCAGCCGCGCGTTGGAAAAAGTTGACGCGGAAAAAGCGGACACCTTATTAGTCGACGAGTTTTTCTGATCCCGTTTAAAGCGCCTCGCAACACGCTCGGCCGTGATATCCCAGCGATTTCACGTTTTTCCACGAGCGTTTCGCCTGCGCTGCTTGTTTACAGGCCCCGTTAATGAACCAACAAGCCCGTTTCCCTGGCAAGATTTTCGCGTATATGTCGAGGAAATTCTCGCTCGAATTGATACTGACCGACTGTTTTTGCGCGGCAGCTTCACGTAAACATATGAAAGCCTGGCTGTGTGCAGTGTTCTGTGGCTGAGCACCGTATATGTAGCTGTGGATTGCAGGATTCAATTTGATTGTGGGCAGAGGGAAGGGTGGTTCTCGAAGACAGAAGAAATTGTAGTAGAGGATATCGTAAGAAGCGTGGGACATTTGTTCGTAGATTAAGGTAAATGTCCCCATTAGCGACCGTTTAAGAGTGCGACTGGTTCGAAATACTATTTTTTTACTAATATAGGACAATGTTTGAGTAAAGTATGGATCATTGCATTTTTTGAAATCTCTAGTTTCTTAATCAAATTAGTTTTAGAGTGATATTTGACTATTTATACAAAAATTATGGTGAAAATTATATTGGACCTGATATCCCCTTTATTGACTAACTTACAATTTATCGATTCTCTGCTACAATAATGAAGGGAAATTAATATTTTCTGTTTATTTTATCATTCTGTATATATTTGAGTAAGTTACTGCATGGGTCCATGTATTTTTATTGTAAAATTTCCGAGTTTAATAATATCTGTAGTATAACCTCACATTGAAATTTACATGTGAGTTTACTTAAAGATGAATGTACGGCCACTTAAATAACGTATGCAACTATAAATGAAATACCTCTAATTATAATTTCTGAACTTTCTGGTTGATATTTTGCTTTCTGTGTTGCAATAAACAATATAAATGAATAATTGGTCACTAATGGGGACGCGGTCAGTAACGGGGACATTTACCTTAAATGGGACGCTTGTTTGTTTGATGATTAGCAGCGTGTAACAAAGAAAAACGAGCAGTCCAATGAGGGTATATCGGAGTTTAGTTCAGAAGGCCTGAAAAGGCTCGAGGTCTGTTGCGCGATCTTTTGCTCACCGTTCCTCGAATTCTATTTCACATTGTCCCCATGAATCATCTCAGCTCGTTCCCTTGATAAGAGCATTACGTGTCCAAGTTTCGTATTAAGGGCGGGATTTATGATACAGACGTGACTTCGGCGCAATTGTCGGCGTCACGAATTAATTCGGAATTTAATCTCCGCGGAATTCGTATTTGCAAAGCCATTCCAGCTGCGTCGCCCGGATCTATATTGGAACGCGAGGACCTTTTATGTGCCGATCAATTTTTAAGTCCATTGTTCCTGCAAAAACTGCACTCTGTACACGCCGCCGTGACGGTAACTAGGTCTTCCCTAACTCGCGAAAGCGTGCCTCTTCAAGTTTCCTCGCCAACGAGCCACGTCCCTTCCTCCCTCAGCTTCTTCAACCCCCGTTTCACCTCCTCTTTTCTACCCCCACGCTCGTGTACTAGGCGTCTTCCTTTCACGGTCATCTTCGGCCTCGAAACTTTCACGGCGGCGTGATGCGAAAAGTTTGAACGGTTTTCTTTGCCGGGTCCTGGCCCTGGCGACGTTTTATCCGCTACATGCAAATTCGCGAGGGTTCCTCGTTGTCGTCACCGAGTTTGCTATCAGGTACTTTGACCCTCGAGCTCGAGATTTTGTCGAGAGTAATCGAGCCCTGTTCTATCTTCTTAAACGATCCCCTGTTACTCCGAGCCCTGCGAGCTTCCTCTCTCAAAGAGAATATTCTTTGCTATTTTTTTTTTTGGAATTAATTCGTTTTAATGGTCGAGAGAAACAGCGCGGATGCAGCAGGAGGAAGGTGTAGAATTTTTCCTCGCGTGCAATCTCACGAAACTTGGAGTTTCCGTGTAAGAATACTGCTTGCATTAGTGTCTCGGAATTATAAGACTGTATTCTTCTAAGCGTCTGCTGCTGGCTCGGGTCTTCTCGTTATTCCCAGCACGCGTGACGGCAGCAGTGACGATTACGAAATTCTGCGAGCGTTTCCAAGGTGTTGTCTCGAGTTACGTCGTCGCAGCGACGGGTATCGGTAGAACGCGTCCAATTATTATGAAGCTCGCAGCGAGGGAATACTGCGCCGCGATCGGCGATCGAGCGATCGAGCGCGAACGGTGTATGCAAATCGCGGATAAATCCGGACGCGGCACGACGCCAATTACGTACTCGTACAACGTGTTAATCACGACCAATAAGGCGTAATGATGCGCGCGGAATAGATTTGCAGCGAGCTTTTCTTCTCCCCGTGGATTGCATTCACGGATCTGCGATCCCTACGCCTACATCCTCGTCGATCTGAAGTAATCGTGAAGCTAGGTCCTCCACCGTGGAAGCGTGTTAGAACTTACGTTAATGCATTATCGCTCCAAATTAGGTCTATTTACGTGACAACGTTCTAACAAGTGGTTGCATTTCTTCCAACACAGTCACATTCGAAGAAACCTTACGCGGGACACATTCACCAGAAGCTAGGGTAAAGGACCCAATTACTGTGACCTTAAGCTGTTTTACGTAAAATAACGAATAAATCTTGTAAAATGATGCATAAAAAAATTTAGTATACAATTCAAAGTGTTATTTGTACGATACAACAAACAGTACTTCATTTTTTCTTCGTTAATTTGGATAAAAGGATACAAAATTTTAAGCGGATATTAGTAGAGTGGAAACGACGACTTCCTTACTAGCGAAAGAGAAAACAAGGTGTTAAAGAAAATGCTGTAAGTGTAATATTTAAGCTATTAACATAACAAAATATAATGTTTTACATAATTTAAGCATCATAGAAAGTAATAAATCTCTGAATTCAACAATTCATTAAGTCTTTTTACTTATTAATTGGGTGACAGTGATTGGTACAAGCGTTTCAAGCATTTTAGAATTACTGTCATAGCGATAGTTGCTCATGTACATGAGAAGACATAACCTTAAAATGAGATAAACAGTATTAGGTTAGATGGCAGTAATGAGGAAGATGACTGCAACTTTTTTCCACCCGTGACGCCACCAGCACGCATTCCCATTTATACAATACATAAATGAAAATTTCGCAAGCAAACAATTCACACATACGCACTCGGGCACAACCATAGGAGATGCGCTAGTGGCGCCATCTGCGTCGAGCTTTGCGTCATCTTCCCCATTGGGGTGTCAGTAATTCAGTAAAATACATTTGAAGGGTGTCAGTAATAGATCCCGAAATATATTTTTGAAATTGATGAATTTATACATAAAAATTGAAGTTTTAAGTTCCCCCAAATTTTTTTCATCGAGTAAACATATTAAACGATAATAAATAAAAAGATCAACATATACTTTTAGCCTATAAGTACAAAACTATAAGATAATGTCAGCGTCAACGCTTAATGTGTCAGTAATTGGGTCCTTTACCCTAAATCCTCCTCAGTTACTAGAAGCAGCATTCCTCTGATTTTTACATCCAAGATATCTCTGAGGAATTTTTAAAAGCCTGAATAGTAGACTTCCCGATACGAACTGAACGGAACTTAACGAACCACGCTCCACCATTCAGAGCCGGATTTACCTTTTCAGGGGCCCTAGGCTGAATATTCGGGGGGCCCTCGGTTAAATATAAAAAATAAAATAACGCTTATTTCAGTGTTTTTTTATCATAATACTGGTGTAATCTAAATAAGAATTTAATTTCGAAATTAACATTGAATATCAAAACTAATTTTGTGCTCGGACTCTCTGTATATTTCACTAGTTTTTTCTTTCTTTCTTGTATACCATAGGAATTCCCGTATAATAAATAAATAAAAACTAAATATAACATTAACACTCGGCAAGATTTTGCTGAATTGAGGGGCCCTAGACTTCAGCCTTGTTAGCCTAAGGATTACATCCAGCACCGCCACCATTCGAAGCTAAAAAGCCCCAGCGAGCGGTCTAAACTCCTCCCCGTCCTGGCAGGGTGTATAATCTTGCCGGTGGCCGGCCACAAAAGGCTCGGTGGCGCGAGAAACGGAAAGACGCTTAATTCGAAGGCGCCCGATGAAATATCGGGCTTGTATCTCCGCGTCGGCTCGATTTGACCCTTTGAAAACGGCCATCTGGGCCGGGGCTGATAGCCTCGATCGGGAAGTGAAGTGAACGAGTCGCCGGGCGGACAAAACGGAAAAAAAGGGCCGGGGAAAGGAGGCCATGGAAGCGAGGAGAGGCAGCAAGGGGCGTAGAAGAAGGTTCACGCGAGAGACGGCGGAGCGATGAGGCTGGAACAGGAACAGGAGGGCAGCACGCATACCTGGCGTGCGCCGACTACCTGCCCTGGGTTAACTCCGTCGCCGTGAACCTCGATACGATTCCCCAGCCCGTTGTGTTGGTCGCCCTGGGTCGTTGCCTCCCGCCGAAGAATTCGCCGTGTGAGCCTCGGGCTCGTTCACCTCTTTGCCCACGAATTTTCCACGGTCCCGCAGAATCGATGCGCCTCCCGACGCGGCGCGATTAACCCCGTTCCAAGCGGCAGCGTTCAAGGGCTGATTCCTCCTGGAAGGTTTTTCGTTGCGAGGGTTCGTATCGGAAAGTTTGCGGCGGAGGCAATCAGCGGGGGAGTAGGACGGTGACTCGTTGGCGTTATAAATCATTCCCGTTGTAGAATTTAATTACGCTTTCGGTGATCAGGCGAACAACGATCGATCACGCCCGGGCCGAGTGTAATTTGCAAAGCTAATCGGTCGCTGCGGTAAGCGCGTAAGGCATAATGCCAGTTTGCCCACCGCATTACTGTATTTGATAAAGTTCGCATTAACGTGTCCATTAACGCGAATCACCGTGACGTTCGTGGCTGCAGGATCGGCCCCGGGTATCGTTGCTTCTAAATCTGCGCCGGTTCAATCGCGCGTCAATGATGACCACCGATAAGGACGGTATTGAACGTACACCGTGTCGCGATCTCGCGTTCTCGCATTCGAGTTTCAATGACGATCGGAGATTCAATGTAGCACCGAGTCTCCCTCGGATAATCACAGCCCTGAATCCGATGCACCGAACGTAGCGAATTCGGAATGCGGCGGCGGGGATAGGTGGAAAATTGTAAAAGTACGCGAGGAATGTGCAATTTCGGCAGAGGAATCTCCCGCTGGCTAGGAAATTCGGGGCTCCAAGCGTGGTCAGAGGAATCTATGATTATTTAATTCGAGGAAATCACCGTCACGCGAATTCACGGGCTTTGATTCGATCTATAAATAACGACGGTGCAATCGTGCGCCGTTGCACGCGTTGCATTTCAAGGCTTTGATCGCGATCAAACGGAAAACTCCTTCGCCGAACGATCCATCAGCGATTCGAACGGGTATTAACGCTCGCCGTTGCTCGTCACTTTTACTATTTCGGTCCGCGCTTGTTGTTGGAGGGGATGTTTGATTAAAATGCCCCGATCGCGTTTGCTCCGAAACACGTTCGTTGTTAATACTGAGCTGATCGATAGAGCGGATTCGTTGGAGAAGCAAAGTATCTGGACGCGAGTAGACGAGCCCTGGTTGAAATAATCCTCGTGCCCTGGAATCCCCGAATCGGGGTAGGTAATCGTTGCACTTTTAACCGCGGAGCCGATACACTATGGCGAAATTACCAATCCCAGGGATCGATAACCGATCTCGTTGGAGAACGGCCAAAATCTATTAAATCGCTACCGCTCTAGGTAAATCGTTCTGACCGATCAGCCGTACGTAATAGGGCGAGCGGTGTAATCGTCTTAACTTCGATTTTCCGATTGGCTCCTTTTCTCGCGGACAATAGGGGAGGCTAGGATTGTAAACGGAGCCACTCCTCGCGCAGCAACCGAGTGGTACACCAGACCACTCTTCGGGTGATTAGGGAAGTGAGGAGAACGGTTAAGAGACGAGTGTAGAAGACGCGAGGCATTAAATTTTACTCCCTCGGTGCAGGCATTCTCTCCGTTGCCAAGTAAGAAGTTCCCGGGTGTTTTCAAAGGGTAGTAAACTGACGTGCAAGTAATAGTTCCATCGAACCAACTAGATCTCCCTCTTTCCCCAGTCTGCTGAAATTCGCCTTGGTACCTTCGCGTCTCTGGTTTCGAGTCACATAGAAATAGAATCTGGAACGTGGCGACAAATAACCACCATCGCCACCCTCGCTGTCTCGCGGTCGCGATCCGCTCGGAATGTTACACTCACCCAGGAGGAATGCATCATCTATCGAAATAGCTTACTCAAGTACATCAGCCTCCCGGCAAACGAACTAATCCTCCCCTCCCTCAAGCCCGGGGCAGAGAGTAAACAAGCTAACTTCAGAGTTTCCACAACCTCCCCTTACGCAACTCAGCACGGCCGGCTAAACGAGAGGCACGGCACACCGGCCTCCAGGCGCGGAGGTGTACACTTTCGCTTCTCGGGGGAGAAAGAGGCCGTCTCCCGTTTCAAGAAATCGAGAACCGCGTGGGCGTGCTGGCGTGCCGGATATCCGCCACGGCGTTGTCCACGTGAGTCAACCGGAGAGATCTCGGCGAAAGAGAAAGTAACGCACCGCGGCGAGATAGAGCAACGGTGTGGGAGCAAGAGGGAGGGAGGTCTATCAGCCTGGCTCGATTAGCGGGCAGAGGGAGGACTGGGGAACCGCGGCGCGAGAGAAAAGAGCGGAGAAAAGAGGACTTTCCGGCTAGCCGGTCTATTTAAAAGCATCACGATGCTGACAGGGTCGAGTTAGCGTCGTCGACTGTCCACGGTTAAGTAACCGGTGATGTAACGACGCAATTCAACCTCTTTCCCCGTCCTCTTTGTTCCCCGTGCTCGAAGAGAAAGACCGCTCGGAGGAGGGAAGGCGACGGAGCCAGTCCATTCGGCGAAACTACCGGCGGAGCTGTTCCTAACGCATCGGCGACGGCGTGGAGGTGCACAGCTGCAGCGACGTTGAACTGTTGCGAAGACATTCTCGTTGCCCTGGTGTCTTTATCCAGTTTCGCCGATTGAAGCAGCGGCTGCTCGCTGATCGGCTCTATTGCCTTCTGGCGCACGCATTTCGCTCGGCGACGTTGCACTGGCAACGAAATGCCGGGCTGAGTGTGTTGCGTTTCATGCAAGTGGATGGTATCGATCTTGTTCTTCTGGTGTGTAGGTGTCTTCGTTGGTTTTCTTTGGTTTCAGACGGACGAGTGAGGGATGGTGGAGGGTGATGTGAAGATTGATGGTGTTTTTTGAGGATGTAGGATATACTGGGATCGAATCCTTGGGTCGAGAGGTGCAGTAGGTGTTTGAGACCTGAGCAATCTTAGCGGAGCAGGAACTAGAAGGATAGGTACTTTCCTGCTAAGAATTGCAACCCCGTGCGACTAGGTAGGGTAAACTGTACAATGATTGGCAACCTAAGCAGCAATCCCAATTGGAATGTAGGGGAGACCGGGCCTAAAGGACCCAATTACTGACACCTAACCAATTACTGTCACCTTAAGCTATTTTACTTAAAATAACGAATAAATAAACTATAGAATATAATTTATAGCAGAGATTATAGGTTGAATTACATAATTCTATTGGTGTATGACTTTACAACGTTTATTTATTTGTTATTTTAACCGGTTAACTGTCAATGTATCATATATGATCAAACAAAAATCTGGCCTATTCTGTCAATTTATCATATACTTGGTATGTACTGGTTTTTGGGGTCGCTGAATCTGAATTTAGCATTGCAATTTTAAATTGCAATATAGCAGACTCAAAATGGCGAACCAAAATGGCCGCAAATTGACAAACTCAACCCTAAATTCTATTTTTTTAGGGTTTGGGGGTGTCAGATGAAAAAAATTACCCCGGAATCGGTTCAGCGACTCAAAAAACCCCTGTATACCAAATTTTGTGTGATTTACTTCATTTTTCGATGGTACCAGTTTGGGCCCGAATAATGAAAAGGGCCGTGCCAGTTAACCGGTTAAGGTGTCAGTAATTGGGTTCTTTACCCTAGTTGATACGTTATTCTGTTTTTAATTTTTTTATTTGAATTAATAACAAATATGCCAAAATATACTTTGATCCTCGCTCTTTAATATCCAGTAAGCGAAAACTTGATAAAATACATACAAAATGAATGAAAAACTGTTATTTGGACCATCAATTTGGATGTATCAAAACTATTTACTTCTTCCCTATATAAACGAAAACAGTTAAAAAACGATTGTTAACAACAACGACTGTTAACCTCCGCTTGCGTTTCCACACTCGCGGGGCACGCGAGACCGAGCGTTGTAGCCAGGGCGCGCGTGGGTGGATCGGATAGTCAGGGCACGGTGGAAATCCGTGCACGAGGGGTCGGCCGAAGGTACGCAAAAGGACGAGCCGAATGGCCCCCCACAGGTGGGTTGGTTTCAATTACTGGCCAGCCATTCCGTGATCGCGGATGATCTGAAATTTTATCGAAACCATACACGGGCCCTCCCTTTTCGCCGAGCCGTATTAGTTTCTCGCAGCCGTCGAAGCCGGAGATAGGATAGACCGTGTCGAGATCGGCTCGCAAACGAACCTTAATCCACGCGGAAGCGTTGCAAAAGCCCGCAACTGGTTTCAATTACCGTCTCCAGCGCGCCCACGTTCCCAACTGATTCGAGGGCGACTGGTTCACGTCCGCGACTAGACGAGCTGGTACGAGCTGTAAATATAGTCATTAAGCCGATCACCCGGTCGGCGCTGCTCGCGAAAACGCTCGCGGTACGCGTTTAATTCGAGTGGCAGGGAGAGCGGAGCGCGACTGCGGCGGAACGATCAACCGGCCGCGGTTTAAAACCATCGATCTTTCGTTGCTAGCCTTCGCGGTTCATTGATTAACGGACTATTCATGCCCCTTTCATCCTTCTATTTCTCGTAGCACGTGACCGCGTGCGAGCACACCCCCGCCGTTGCGTGGCGCATTCATCAAAGACGGCCCGTTTCGAGAGAGACACGCGGGGAGGAGGCATTCACGAACTTCTCCTGGAACCGGCGGGATCGCCTTTGTGCCCGTAAACGAGCATTATCTTTCGTTATTGATTCGCGATGCGACGAGCTGCGAGAGTTACAGGTTCCACTGGCGGCGAGTTTGATGAAGTTTCGTGGCGCACAGTTCGTTGGGATTCTTGTAAGTGGATGACAGAGGTGGATCGTGGTGTCCTGTGATAACAGGCTCGTTTAATTGGTAATCATTAGTGCGCTAATCAGTGTGTCGCGGTTACTCTTCTGATCGTATCTGACGACACAGTGTCTGGTAATTGCAAGCTTGGTTATTAGATGCTTCATCTTGGGTCGATGAAGCGATGTTTGATAGGACTGTTTGCTGTCCGAATTCGATCCACATCGGTCGCACCTTTTCCCTATCATCAATCATAGTCGCGGTCTTGTAGGTACAAACAGTTACACGGCATGAATGTTTCAATTAAAGTTACCAATGTCGATCGTCGCCGACCAGAGCCGCGTAAATGGGACACGTGTTAACAGTCCTGCACAGTGAACGTTAACTGGTTTTAATTTCCACCGTGCAGCTTCCCTTTCGCACTCAATTTTCCGCTTCAAATTTAATTAACTTCGATTACATCCCCTTACCGAGGGTGGTTACGTAGAAACGGGATGTTTAAAGGGGTGGAAAGTTACGATTTCTAGTTGACTGTACTCTGGCCATAAAATCTCTTCTCGAGATCGCTGTGCATCTACGCTAAGTTTTATCTACCCCTCTAGTTGTATTATAGCGTAAGGCTGTTCGAGTACTCGGAAAAAGCGAGCCGAGCCGAGCTCGATTTTTCGAGCCGAGCCGAGCCGAGTAGATACCCGTAAAAATCGAGTAACTCAATAAATCCGAGTACCAGTAAAAATCGAGTAGCTCGATAAATCCGAGTACCCGTAAAAATCCGAGTACCCGTAAAAATCGAGTAGCTCGATAAATCCGAGTACCCGTGAAAATCGAGTAGCTCGGTAAATCCGAGTACCAGTAAAAATCGAGTAGCTCGATAAATCCGAGTACCCGTAAAATAAATCCGAGTAGCTCGAATTTTTTCGAGCGGCCATTATTTACATTCCAGTAGATAAACGTAACCTAAAATATTCGAAACATTCGTATTGCTCGAAACGTTCAAGCTTCAAGCTTGAAGTTGCTTGAAGTATATTCGAGCCGCTTGAAAAAATTCGAGCTACTCGGTTTTTACGGGTACTCGGCTCGGCTCGGTCCGAACTTCAAGCTACTCGAATATTCGAGTACTCGAACAACCTCATTATAGCGACGCGTTACGAACAGCAGCACGTTTCATTTTTTTCTTACCGACAACTGCAAGTAGAAAAAATAAAACGTGCCACGTTTCGTAACGCGAGTCGATAGCTACCTTACTATCTTATTATTTTGTTTATACCTTGCTCCTACTGAATAACGATTATCTGAGATTACCTCGGAATCTCATGTTTCTGAATAAATAAAGCTGGAAATATCGTCACTCGTGCCAGGGGAAGTTGTGGATATTATTGCCAAGCGATCGCGAGAGGAACATTACGTCTGGACCCGCGCTCGCAGATTAGCCCCGTAAATCTTCTAGGTTGCGGGCCCGACCGTGCATTCGCGGGATAGAAAAATTTACCTTAAGGGTGGGACATTTATTTATTGCCCGTCGGTGATACGGGGGCCGAGCCAGCAGCTAGTTATCCTAATACCGTCGTAAATCCAACCCTCGATGCGGCCAACCCTTTCCACTGCGTCTCGGGTTCCGCGAAACTTTTCGACTGCGTAAATAACGCGTGAAATATTCCTCTGCATCGAATGTATTGTGGAGCATTCGGTGCACGCTCCTGTCCTTCGTACAATTCGCCAAATGTTTTTGCACATTTGCATACTTCGTGTCTTTGAATTTTGCCACTGATTCTAATTCCTTGGAGATTTCAGAAAAATCGCGACGTGTCTTTTTCTAGAATTACTTCGAAAAGACGCGTAGATAGAATCCTTTAGTGTCCAAATGGTGCTCGCATCTCTCGGCACCCTCGTATGCTACCGTTTTCATCCCTCGCTGTTTTTGCAGCCTCGCTACAACCTTTTCATCTTCATTGTATAACAGAGATTATTCAGAGCAGCTCTTCGAGCCTTCTTTCCCGTGGAAACACGCGCGAGATTGAGGCGAAGGATGCACAGCAGGAAGAAGACGTAACGAGGTTTGTCGCTAGGATGTCGAAGGGAACTTCCCCGAGTCGAATGCGCGGGACAATAGTTTCGCTAGAGGAAATGCAAATACCGCGGCTGACTTTCGGAACGGTTGTCGGCCGTGTCAGCTTCATAATTCGCTGGAACTTCGACTCTGGTTGGCGGCCTTTGACCGAGAATCTTGCCGCGGTCTGAGGGTGGCAGAGTGACAGACACTTCCCCGACTTTGCTTGGCCCCGTAGTTCCAGGCGGCAACACCTTTTCGCCCGGGAATCTTACCTCGTGTAATTCACAAGTTTTAATTGCACGTGTAGGAACGTTCGAATCCTTGGTCGTTGGATGATCGTCGTGCGACCTCTTCACGAATGCAAATTGCATACCGACACTGACGAGTGTCTTCGGTCGCAATTTTGCATGCTCTGACGATTGACGAGTTCCTCGGAAAATTAGCAAATGATCGGGAAAGAATTATTGAAGAAAGTATGGTTGGGATGAGGTTACAAGTACTTAAATATGCATATTTTTCCCACACGCGTGTGTAAGGGGTTACGCTAATTGTCAGTCAGGGGGCCGAAAAAGGTGTGATTTTCGGAATTTTTATTCTCGGAAATTATAAAACTTTATTCAATAAACTTTTTTTATTTGAAATGTAGTACATTTCGCTATGTCTCTGAATTTTGGCATTAAAAAATATTTATTAATAACAAAGTTATTTACAGTCTCCTAGATGTCTTGTTCGAAAGAGGGATTTGCGGTGAACACGATTACTCGGAAGTGGATTAGCTGAAATCGAAAATTCAAAAGATTTAGTTTATAGGTATATTAAATTATCTAGTATTTGGACGAGGAGTTTTTCGAAATATTGATTTAGGAAAAAATGACAAATATTCAAACGTAAAATGTCTCATTTTCGGCCACAACCCCACTTAATTTTCGTTAATTAAAAAAAAAAGTAAACAGAAACAAAAATCCTTCAATATCCGCCAAAATTCAGAGGCATAGCTAAATGTAGGGGAGACCTGGGCTAGTTGACTAACAAGGTTAATTGACTAATTCCCTTTAATTGTTGCATTATGGAATAAATTATGCCGCGATTCGCGATATTGAAGCATATGAATGACCAGCTTGCCATTTAATGTGTCACCGTGACAAAAACTTGCCTGTCCTAAGATATACGCCTTTCGTATACCTATATTGATGGAACTGTGGCAGCGGGTATATACGCCTTTCGCAGGCAAAGGGTTAAAACTGAAAAGTAAATGTCAAGTCAACTAACCCCATGATATTTGTCAACTAACCCCGCAGCCGGGGTTTGTTACAATAAAAACTACAACCTAGACTCAATTAAAACGATTTGCAAAATGAAACCTGTATACCTAATGAAATATGTAAACTTTTGGTATGCAACAAGTCAACAAAATACCAATGGTCTATTTATAAAAATTAGTCAACTAATCCAATCTCCCCTACTACCTTTCAAACAAAAAAAAAGCTTTTTGAATAAAGTTCTATAGTTTTTGAGAAAAAATTCCCAATAATCACACCTTTTTCGGCCTTCTAACTGCGCGTAACCCCTTAAGAGAACATTCATACGAGAGGTAATATCGTCAAGCCACACAGCACCCCCTGCAACTAATTTCCTCGATCTTCACCGCGGAAAGAGCTATAGATCGTCCCAGTTTCTGGAATCGCCCCATGCCACATAAACCTCCTTCCCAGCGAGGAGTTCGCAGCGATGGGGGGCGCCTATATTTAGCGTGACACATTTAAACGCAGCAACCCCTTTGTGAAGACGAAACCCGCACGCAATTACCCGTTTGTTTTGTAAGAACTGCGGAGACGCGGTGTGTATATCAATCACGGTGCCAATAAATAATCCCCGGGTCGCTCCTCGCCCGAGAAATCCAGCGTAACTTTGGAGGACGCGAGGGGGTGGAAAACGGACCACTCGTATCGTGGCCGAAGGCTTGGAACTTTTCGACGATAAAAAGGAGGGTTTTTTTTCAGCGTATCGAGGCATTCTTTCGAACGTCGAGCAGGAATCGTCGAGAGGAGCGAAAGAAAGTCGAGTGAAGCATTACCGCGCGACCGTGTCAGTGGGTCACTTTTCCGCGGGGTTACTTTTACTCTCTTCCGCAGGCGCCTCGAGCCGCGAAACAGACGCGGCACGTGACCCATTTTCGCGCTTCCACCCCACCCTGGCAAGCCTCCAGCTCGATTAACGCGTAAGTCACGAATTGATACCCACCCCTTCTCCGAGCGTCGTAGCCACCTCCCCAGGAGGACCATCGGGTGGAGGCCTCTCTTGAGACGTGATTTACGGGGAACGTCGTCGTACGCCGATCGGATTAAACGTTCCCTGCATCGACCCTGTCGCTACCTTGGCTTTACGTGGCGCTGGCCTTGCACACGCCACGGGGAGATCACGTTTATTGCCCCAACCACGGGCCCGCGTATTAAATAGCGCGAAAATTACGAGATATTGGGTGTCGTTGTCGATTAAACGGGTTAGAACCTTCAACCCTCTTTATGACGTGGGCGTGCCTTCTGGGCATCAACGCTGTCGCGTATATTTCGGTTCAAGTG
Organism: Andrena bicolor; assembly: GCA_960531205.1. NCBI lineage: Eukaryota > Metazoa > Arthropoda > Insecta > Hymenoptera > Andrenidae > Andrena > Andrena bicolor. The sequence goes on along the minus strand of OY482668.1, from coordinate 12,857,074 downwards.
TCCATTGACCTTTAAGCTGGTTTCATTAATGACTTTATTGTCTCTGGAACGGGAATACATAGGGTGACTGCACAGCAGTGTTCCGCAACCTTTTCTCACCCTAGGCACACCTAAGTGCTTACCAGAATTCCGCGGCACACCACAAGCAAAAATATACAACACATAGATAAGTTAACTATGTAATTTCCTATTGTATTTTATTTTATTTTGTTTTCTTTTCTTTCTTTCATTTTTCTTACCTCCCAACGGCTTTTTAGGTTAGGTTGTAGAGCAGCAGTTAATGCTGAACCGCGCCTACTCGCCATTGTAATTTAATTTAATTTAATTTTAATGGTGCAATAAAGACATTTAATAATAATAATAATAATAATAATAATAATAACTACAAAGCGTATATACAGAAATTATATTTGTTTAGGAAAAACTTTGTTAAAAAGAAATCTTGTGCTTTTTCTCCTCTTGGAGGCATTAAGGCAGACTTTCACTACACCTCGCTTCATCTCGGATCATTTTATTCTTCCTATGCTTTTCTTATGTAGTTTGACAATTTGACTCACACTGCGCCTCGCCTTGCCGCGACTTCGAGCCGCGGATTCTTCCTCGAGAATATTTTGAGGAAAAGAGGCGAGGTGTACTGTGAGAGAATGCAATACCACCCCACAATAGGAGGTTCTCTGAGCAACTGACCAAACACATGAACCGAGGCAAGCTCAGATAACGTCAGGTATGGAAAAACCGAGGCAATGCGAGCCTAGATGAATAAATAAGATAAAAAATAATAAAATTGAAATATAATTTCAAAATATTAGATTTAAATCAGCTATACTTAGCAGTGTATTTCAAACAAAAATTTTGTAAATTTGAAGTAACTTTTTTATTTTATAGCTAATATTAAATTTCCAAAAAATTAATTTTTGTTATCTTTAATTCCCAAAGTTTACGTTTTTACGTGATGTTATGTTAAATAGTGTTTCTTACAGATTAGACCAAAAAATACAAGATTTACTGCAGCCTTCCGTCATTGCTGAGCCCTTCACGCGTATTTAAAAAAAAAATCATTGAAATCGGTCAAGATTTGCGCTGTCTAGCGATTTTTGTCCAAAATCGCACACTGTGCGTCGTAGTGAGAGCCTATCTTTACGTTGTGGCACATCGGTCGCGGAGTATTCAGTTCATAGAAATGTTCAGTAGCATTTTCATAGTCCCTGTTCGTATCGCTAGGAAAAATCGATGGTTCGGTATAAAAGTACAATGATTTCCGAGCGCGATCGTCGACGGCAGTTTTGTCCACCGTTTCAAAGAATCCGAGGCAATCGATGCGCCAACGCCCAGATAGCATCGCGGGTATGCACGTAATAACGCGTCGATCTATCAGATTGATACATAAGTCACGCAATTGGTAGTAACGTCGGCGTAATCCTGCGGGGATGGACCGAAGTCATAGAACGTGATTCACGCGGTCTGACGTGATCGGATTAAACCTAACGGATTCGGTCCGCAGCCTCTGCCAATACCCGTCGCCTCGTATTGCGCCAGAAGTTACATGGTGGCGGGCGCTCAAAGTGTTATCTGAGGCTCTGTAGCGTCGCCGGTGTCTTGCTGTCTGTGCACACAGAGCCGGGCCATCGTCGACGTTCAGATTACCGTGTACCATCGATAATCAGACCGAATCTCCCCGCCTCTATTCCGGAAACGCCGTCGAGACTCGCGGACATCCTCGATTTCACGACTGGCTTAATGTGCATCGCGGCACCGATCAATCATGAACCAGCAAACACTCTCAACGGGGAAGTGTAGAAAGTCAATCGACATAGCTTTGCTGCTCCGTCAGAAGATTCGCTGTGTATCACTGGCTTCTGAATAGAGAATGGTGTGAAACTTCCGAGTGGTTCTTCTGTTCCGAGTTACTCAGGGTGGTCCTTGTTCCAAAGGATAGCTTCTGTTCTAGAGGTATATAGATGCAAGATTGTAAATTGAATCTTCCCAATCCTGTGCTGGATTTTGTCTCCACGTCTTTGCCGAGGAATAGATACTATTGTCTCGAGTGGAGGATTGATCAAGTCAGAGATCAGATGGGCTGCGAAAATAGTCTCATCCACACCGAGCGGGGATGATCATTCCTCCCAGCTTTTGTTTCAAATTCAGTGCGTGGCGATGTGGGAATGATGCGATTCGACGGGCCGTTGGGAAATTTTGATCGATCGTATTTACCAGCTGTCAGACCGCGGGCCAGAGGTTCGAAGGCGTGGAAGCAAATGCACCTAACGATCTACGCGATCCAACCGATTAATCGGCGCGTCACGTGTCGCCTGTGAACCCGGTGACGTTCGCGCGCGAAAGAGATCAAAGGCTGGTAGGACAGGCGCGATTTTGTAGCCGGCCTGGCAACGATGAGCCTTACTTATCGGGCACAATGACGTTTCATCGTTACCTGCCCGTCGTGACGCCTCGTCTCGTCGATTACCGCCGCGATATTCATTACACGCTCCGCTCGTGTCAGCGTAATTACGGCCAGCTTTTCTCCTTGGCTGGTCTACCTTTCCGTAATTAGCGTTCATGGCTTCCTCGACTGATCGATGTCGCGCTGGATCCTCGTGATCGATGCCACCGGCGCTCGATCCCACCAACTAGGTCACAGATCAGGAGATTGAGGTTTAGACGTAATTGGTAGTCTCGCGCCAGTCGTGTGATTGAATGTTATATCAATTGCTGACGTATGCATTTCACCCGTCTAGATCAGGACTTGTGTAACAAAAGAATACTTCCACCCTGCGATTAGTTATTGAGACTAAAGGCAGCGCGGGAAGCCCTCGACAGTGGCGCACCCAGTTGGGCAAGGGGAAAAAGGAGATTAATGTAACCGCGACTGAAATAATCAAGAGCTTTGTTAACAGAAAAGAAAACTGGATTTTATTCTTTAAATCAATTTTCTAATAATAATAATAATAAATCGTCTTTATTCACCACAAGTTACACGAATCAAGTGATGAGTGGGCGAGGTTCATCATACCTACGTGCTGTTTTGCAACCTAACCCCAAAACATTACATGTAAGAATTAGAATTAAAGTTAAATGCATCAGAAAGGCAAGGGATATCATAACCTAATGAATTTTATTGAATTTGCATTAAAAATAGTTTTATCCGTTCAACTCGGCTCTCCAAAGATTAAATCCTGACTGCCTGCTGGCTCTCAATTTTAAAAATAGCGAAGATTTCACGTATACAGTAAACTATTATTATTATTATTATTATATCAACGGGAGAACCCTTTAGACTACAAAATAGAATAATACTGTACATGAAGTATAGAATATAAAATTAAAATTAAAATTAAAATATGTATAAAGTAAATAGAAGATATAAAGAACACAAACATAACAATCTGCAAACAAGCAACAAAACCGTACCAATGAAACGGACATTAAGGACTTAATTAAGTAAATTACGTGGACCGTTGGTCCTGTCGCTATTCTTACCGCGTTCACTCCCCAAATTTCACTGGAAAACCCGCGAAAATCGATCCCCGGGGTGGGCACACGCCATCGATGGTGTCCCGTGGGCTCGAGTGGCGCGCGCGATGGACATGCGGTGGTGTGTGGTTAACGAGCCAGCGACAACGACCGATTAGACAGCCGCGTTAACGCGCGATTAAAACGACAGCGGGGCTAACAGGTAAAATCCTAGATGTCGATGCCGCGAGTGGGCTGCTTGGCGATGATAGGCGGTCGGGCCACGAAATCGCGCCGATTGTATTCCAGACGTCGGCCGGACTTGCATGCGAGACACGCGGGTTAATTACGATTGATCAAAGCGTTTGATTACCGACACGATCGGCGCTCGTTTATTCGATGACAATGGCTTCGCCTTGGACCTCCGTCATTCACGCTTTCGGGCTGACGTGCATAGTTCGGGCTGGAGAGGCAATTGCAACGGGTGGTGGGCTTAGGAGGTCGCGAAAGCTTCAGTATCTTGGGAATTAGTTTGCCAGGGAACGGGATTTCGTTGACTGGAATTGATGAGCGGAGAAGTGCGTTCGTTTGCACCTGAGCAAAGTTACTTGGTTTTTTTTAGGGGTCTTTCCGGTTAGACGAGTTAAAACAATCATATTTATTTTTAAACATTTTTCGAAAGTACGTATATTTTCATGGAAAAATTCCGATTATTTTAGCTTCTACAAAGGCATTTTTTTTTTAAAGACGAATTATTATTATTATTATTAGTATTATTTATGTTTTGCGCATAGTAAATCTAGATGTACGGAACTCGAACAAAAGTTGAACTCTTATTTTTACTCCTAGAAAGGTATTTTCCACTACACTTTTTCAAGCATTCTTTTAAAACTTTTGGCAGTGAAAATGTCCTGAACTCACAATTTTCTCAAGTTATGATTTATTTCTTTGAAACAGTGTAGTGAAAAGAACTGAAACTCGGCAGATATTTTTATCTATCCCTATACTACATGTACAAAAAAATTGGAAACATTGGTACCATTTTTTCAGCTGTTTTATTTTTCAAGATCGTCTCTTTCCATAAGAGTACGTCTAAAATCAGTAATAATTAAAATCGTTATAACTGAGCAAAAAAAATTTGGAGCACATCTGGAAGATTAAAAAGAACAATCTCACCAGTTTTCATCCACTTGGTACCATTTCGAATATAAATCCGATCCATCCTTAACGAGAGGTACTGATTTCTTCTCGTAGTGAGAGAAACAAGTAGTTACAGTCACAGAATAATTTGTAACGCTCACCCTCGCGCAAATTACTTTATACACTTGAACCCACTTTTTGCACAACACCAATTTATTAATATACCTATTATCTTTTATTCCTTCCTATTCGAATTCCTAACTCATATCCCAGTAGTAAGTGAAGCGAGAAGAAATTGCAAGTATGCAGCAAGATTTTTCACAGAAAATAAGGGTTCGTACGGACGTGAACGCAACGTCGGGTAGAATTTCCAAGGAACCATCGACTCTCCATCGACAAGCGGCCGGGAGGATTGATCGTAGCCGCTCGACTTCTTCGTTCCGCGTTTACCGCCCCATCGAAATCATTACGATATCGTTGCCGACCTATTCGGCCAACTTCCGACGGTCATTTCTCCGTGCTCCCGGATCGATGGGCGATCTCTCGCGCGATCCAGAGATCTCTCCTTTTCCCCCAGCGCCGCGCAATCTCTTTCTTCCCCGATTCTCTCTCGCCTCTGGTTTCCCTTCGGCTCCCCAACCCCTCCGCCTCTTTTTCACCAACCCCCCCGAAGCCCACACCCCGGCCGATGTATTTCCTCGTTGGAATCGATCACCCGCCACTTTATCACCGCTGAAACGTGCCCGCGCCGCGGTTTATCGTCGCGCCGCATTATGGCGATACGTCGACGCGCGGTTTTGCTGGCATCAATTGCCATTCAGATCGGCGCGAGCGGTGCCTCGGACAGGATCACTGTCGCTGATGACGCTGAAAAGGCAGAAGAAGGACAGGAATGGCTCATCCGCTATCTATGGATCGATTCTGCCAAGGTTGTGGCATGAAACCTAGTGGGTGTTTCCGTGCGGCGATCTGGCAGATAAACTGAAGGGGGACTCTTGATCGTCGAGTAGCGAAAAACGCGTTTTTCTGCCACTTGAGTCGGATTCGCGAAGATTTTCTCAGCTGGAGGACGCAGCCTGTGATCCGGTGATACGATTCAAGGAACTTTTTCAGCGTGGGGGAACGATGACCTCAAGTTTTGCATCGATGAAGAAGCAATGGCTGGCATGCCTGATGGTTAATGAAACATTCATACTGTAGGTCCTCCATTGATCATTGTTCCTCCGAAAGGGGCATACAAGTGAGTAACGGAACGCTCTCTCTCTCTCTCTGGACTCTTTGGACAGTAGGTAGTGGCAGATGTTGAATGTTTTCTCAACAGACAGCGTGTAGTAACCGACAGTCCTTCTTTGAAAATTCATTCTCGCGTCTCTGGACGATCCTCCACCAGTTCCCATGGAATCGTGAAACGCTGCTCCAAATAATAATAATAATAATAATAATAATAAATATCTTTATTCACCACAAGTTACACGAATCAAGTGATGAGTGGGCGAGGTTCAGCATACCTGCTGTTTTGCAACCTAACCCCAAAACATTACATGTAAGAATTAGAATTAAAGTTAAATGCATCAGAAAAGCAAGGGAGAACCACAAAGACAAGGGAAATTACACATAGTGTACAAGAGTATAAGAACGGGCAGCACATTTAAAAGCGCTGAGAGCAGAGGAAAAGCAGCGACTGATAAGGCGACAGGCTATAACCAATGGTTTCAAGGACGCGGGAATGCGTGCTGGGTACTGGAAACTTGGAGGAACGTAAAAGGTCCTAGGTTGATATGGCAGCGCAGAGAGAAAGGCACAATGGAAAATGCATCTTTTATTCGCGCTGGCGCGTGTCAAGGCTGCCTGACTCCGCTCCGCCTTCTGTATCCTCGGTGAAGCGGGAAAAAGTTTTGTTTCGCGTTCTCGCAACTCTACTATCGCTATTGTAGCTGAGAGTCCGTGTGCGTCGATGTATGCGTTGCGTAAAGGTTGCGAGAAAGCGCGCATGCAAATTAGCCAAGCGAGAAGCTATATAGTATCGGTTTGGTCGTGGTGAGAATCTGCTTCAGGCGAGTGCACCGTGCTCCATCATCACCGTTAAATTAATAAAGCAAGAGAGTGTGCCGTGATAAGGAAAATTAGAAATGATGGAAAATGGTTATCTGTAAAACATTTTTAGGATATTTTTATTCCCTTCCAAGTAGCAATTAATGATTAAATTATTTGCTAATCGACTAAACTACTGGACGTGTCTGAACCAGTCTTTACTGACTTCAGAGTAGTAAAATTTAACCTGTTACTGCTATTTAAATGATGTGCCAATGTTACCCCGCACCGGCTGGTATTTAACATGTATTAAAGAAGAAAATGACAAAAATTTTATGCATTTTAACACTTTTAGTACAATCACGAAACATGCAATGTTATGATAGGATACTTAAAGCAACTGTAAACATTTTAATTTTTACATTATATAACAAAATGTATCAAAAACCTGCCAATGTTCCCCCATTTTACGGTATAACCCCTTAAACCACCATGTAACCAGCCTGCCGTGTAATCTTCCATTGTTTAATTGGAGTACTCTTGCCACCCCCGGAGCATGTGCAATTTTTTCCCCCACTTCGATGTACATACTCTCCTCGATATATCGAGGATCGATATTGCATGGATATAGATCGAAACGATACACCTTGTACACGCAGACGGTAATCCGTTTAACAGAAAATCCGCACAGTGCGCATCCCAGGGAATCGCGTTATCAAATCGCCATTCCACGAGCCTCGATTCGTCTGGCATTCGGGAGGATATTGTTCTCTTCACGGTGCTTCTATTCCGTGATTAAATAAATATTTTTAATTACAATTTTGTTTTCATATTCTCGAATGGTGACAGAATAAAGCTACAAACTTGCAAAAGTATACGTGCACTATTTATTTTCTTTTTTAATACTCGAATAATTAGGTTTTTTGCAGCCAATACTAGCAATACGTTCTTAAGGGGGGAATCCTATTATTTGGGCTAAATTTGGGATATTTTTTTTTAAGAAACCAGCGATTCAATTCATCTGAAATTTGGATGATGTTTTGATGCATCTTTGAAGAAGCTGCAGGTTTTTTTATTTTAATTTTTAACCATTAATATAGTAGTTATGCATGATACCAAGGATAAATGACAGGTGGGCCTTATTACCTGCCGGGCTTTATTACCGCACTTATCTTATTACATGAACATCGTTTATTCACTGGGGGGAACATGTTCATTGAATGAACAGATCAGAATTAAGCGATATTCTGGTTCATCAAATTGAAGCTACATATGTACGAAGTACATATACGCCGTTTCATTTTTCTGTTTCAGATGGTCCAAATTTCAGATGAATCAAAATGTTAGTTTCTTAAAAAAAATATTAAGTTTTGCTGTTTTTACCCCATAAAATGGGATTAGGTACCCCTTTAACATACCGCGGCTTATGCACCGTTGTCCACTGAGAAATCTCGCTTTGGCTTGGACTCCTCTCCCTCGCTTTTCAAGATGTTTCTTTCCTTTAATAATTAATCGCTCCATCGGCTTGCGCGATCGTTGGACAATTTTAGCACGTCCTGTGTCGCATGCATCACCACTGTCTCGTGAGTAATTATTGCAAGTGGTACGAGCATATTCGTTAATTCGATTATGGGAAGTAAATGCCACTACTTCTCACCCATAAATTAATCGAACGTTCCAAGCCGACTTTCCTCGGAAACGTTCGAGCGTATTCGAAACGCCATCGACGCGCCACAGAAGTGTCCCGGCGTGAAAACGCCCTTAAACGTTCGCTCGACCAGAAACTAATTATTTTAATCGAGACCCACTCGTCCAGATGATTCCCCGCGCCACGAGCGTGTTTAAAGTTTTATTTCGTCTAAACGGGTTTCGATCGCCGGTACATTGTCCGATCGCGAGTTCCGGGCCCCTGGGCGCACCGTGTTCGATTGTAATTACTGTCGAATGAATTTCCGCGATACGCCCCCTAATAGGATTTTATTGAATCGGATCTGTCCGCGTTCGTTTAAACTTTTCCTCCCTCCGCTGTCCCCCCCCTTTTTTTTTCATTTCGCCGTCCCTCTTTTATTATTCGCCCCCCGCTTATCCGCCCTCTCTCTCCTTTTTTTCATCTTTCTAACATTTCCACCGGGCCGGAAACTCGCAAATATTTACGCGGCCCGCTGAACCGCGAACGCGCGGATATCGAGGTGATCAGGGTTTAATAATGCCACGCGGAACGTCATAAAAGGCTCGGTCCAATCAGATTGTCATCCCGGGTAATTTTGGTTCTTATCTCGCACCGAATGGGGCTCGGTCCCAGCGCGAGCCCCGATCATTTCACTGATTTCATTCAAACGCGCATATTCTTTCCTCGAAACGGTGCACATTTTCCACAATATCGATATTAATACCTTCCACGGCGAATAACGCCCGAACGTACCAATCCAATCACCCCCGAAATTAATTTCCAGAGCGAGCGTAGCTGGCCGTAACGATCCGATAATCGCGAGTTTCTTCTGCGTCGGTCGAGCGCATTTGCGCGTGCCAAATAGAATTCCCGGTTGGGGCCGTTCTGTGTACCAGTTAAAGCCCTTAATCGCCGACGGGGATCACATTGGTAATTACCGTTCGGTGCGCGTGGGCCCATCAAAAATTGAAAGTAGCCGTGGACCGCGAAACGATCGTGTTTCGACGATGGGTCACCCGCGACGGTATTTTTGCGAGTCGCCTCCGCGCGCCAGGCCCAGCAGGAGCGCCTCGTAAATCGTGCGATTAAATATTCATCGTTAAAATGCCGACCTGCTCGTAATTATTTCGCCATGTGGCCGCTGAATCACGGTCCTCCTGGAAATAAGTGCATCGCCGTGCGCGCGGTTCCCGTTATTAATGCCCCCCCCCCGGCCTCCGCGGGTTTGTCGCGCCACGCCGCGGCGATATAAAAGCGATCACGGCGGTGAATGAATTCCGCGTAACCATCGAGTGAGTATGTGTCGTTGCGGCGGGATAGTTTTGAAAAATGGGGAAAATCCTGCGGGTGTTTTGTTGGGCGAGCGCGTTCGTTTCCCTGCTGTAAGCGCCATCGATTGCGGCCAAGTGTTTTGTCCTCTTCGGGGGGCTTTTATCGAGCATAAGATTGCGCTGAAGACTCCTTGTCAAACTTTTAACTGCACTTTACGCGGGAGAAGCTCCTCGAGCGACTCGATAATTCTATCTTAGGGTCGGGTACAACGATCCAGGCTGTAACCTACGTCGATTGCACCGTGCAACCTGATGCAACCGCGATTTTGCGATACCGGGTGCTGAAGCTTGTTCTTCCTGTGCTCCACTGGAATTTGAGACGTTCTGCTAATTTGGTAGTCGAAAGCCTTGTAATCGAAGTCGATCTTGTTTTGTTCACATTGAAATTTGAACCAGTGATTTATTATCATTATTATTATTATTGTTAGAAGTAGGAGAAGAAGTAGTAATAGCATTATTATTAGTAATATTAGTACTACTATTAGTAATATTAGTATTATTATTAGTAATATTAGTACTAATATTAGTAATATTAGTACTAATATTAGTAATATTAGTACTAATATTAGTAATATTAGTAGTAATATTAGTAATATTAGTAGTAATATTAGTAATATTAGTAGTAATATTAGTAATATTAGTAGTAATATTAGTAATATTAGTATTAATATTAGTAATAATAGTATTATTATTAGTAATATTAGTATTATTATTAGTAATATTATTAGTATTATTATTAGTAATATTATTAGTAATATTATTAGTAATATTATTAGTAATATTATTAGTAATATTATTAGTAATATTAGTAATATTATTAGTGTAATATTAGTAATATTATTAGTGTAATTATTAGTATTATTATTAGTATAATTATTAGTATTATTATTAGTATAATTATTAGTATTATTATTAGTATTATTATTAGTATTATTATTAGTATTAGTATTATTAGTATTAGTATTATTAGTAGTAGTAGTATTATTATTATTATCATTAAACGGGTAGTCACCCTTTGGTTATATAAAATAAAGTACATGTCAGAAGAGCGAAATTACAAGCTATGATGAGTTTCAAAGTACGGAGAAGTGTCACGCAGCTTTGTGCAATGGTGAAGGAAATTTCTTTGAATTTCTTAGAAGGTATTCGACGATGTGTACCCTTTTTCATCCATTCATTACTGTTTTATTTGTGTAATTCCAGGGTTTGTCAGTAAACCTGCCGTACACTTGAACGTTTGAATATGTCTCCCATACGGTTTCCCGGTTTCTCTGTTGCCGCGGTTACTTTATATTTATTGCCTTTCGCTCTATATTTAGTCGCGTTGCGTTATACGCTTGACACGCCCGTCATCCTGTCGTTCGCGAATAACTTTCATCAAGTTATGAGAGTATGTTTCGCCGTTCTCGCGTTTGCGAGGCTGACGCTCGGAAAAGGAAAAATTTCATCGTCGCTCCGGTTGGCTTTCAGTGAATTTTTATAACGATCGACGGCGAAGCATTATGAAGCGATGGCTAATTAAATTTCGCGGTACTGACGTTGAAACGTGGAATGACATTCGATCGTGCCCTAGATGCTTCCATAGCAGCCCAGCTGCTTTTCTAGCTCGTTAAATTCCGTATGTTAAGGCTCCGGGTGTCAAGGAACCATCGCAATATGATTTTTCACCCGTTTCCTAGAACGAACATCCAAGAATTGTATCATAGAGAGTCAATCGAACGTGCCGGACGCTTGACACGAGATTATCTTGTCGCTCGGGGTTGCGATTACTGCTGAATGCTGGTGACACCCACTGAATTGCGTTTCTCAGTTCGTAGTACAATTTTAATTGTATTCTGGGACTAGATGCCGGTTTCACCGTAGGGAAAATTTCATTTCAACCAATCAAATTACTCTAATCTGATTAATTCATCAAGTGTCGATTAGTGGCGACGGAAATACAATTGGAAATGGTGTATTAGAAGAGTATAATCGAAACAAGTGTAATTCTCTTGTCAAATTATTTACTCATCCCCATTAGGCCGTCGAAAATTTTGCCGAAGTGCGGCGATGCGAAGAGAAAACTTTATAAACAATTGACTCTCATGGAACAGCGGCAATTAATTAATTATTATTAATTTCTTACGTTGCTCGGCTACTTCTGCCACACTAACTCGCTCTCATTCGTCTCTAATCCGCCAGTGGATCTTCTTCCGTTTATAATACCGCGGCAGTGCAATCTCGCGGAGAAAATCGATTTACTAAATTCACCCTCCTGTTTATTCATCGTTCCGCCATAAAAATGCAACGAAAGATAACGGTGCCAGTCACCGTCCCTCGGACAGAATCTTGGGCGAGGATCGATCACGTACCACGTCGATTATACGGGAACGTACACAGGTTCGGGAGATGCAGGCTTGATGTTCCTCGCAGAATGCCCTTCGGTGAAGTCAGCGGGAACGGTTCGACAAGCCACGAGGACTATAATAAACGAGCTTTACGATCGGGCCCGATGTGCATCGACATTCTGGACGTGCCTTGACGTGGTCGAGTTTCTTTTGCCCCGTCGCACTCCGTGACTCGCGAATCTCTATCGTTTCTGGATTAAAAATGTAATGGATCCCTGTTCGAGGTCACCGCGGGCTCCCAAGCGAAATTTACGCGCTTCCTTCTGCCATTGCCTGGAGACAATTGTGTTTCGATGAATCGACGGGCACTCCGAGTTCTACAAGTCTCGCATTGTTATAACTCGATCTCCCAGAACGAACGGTTCCTGGTCCATTAATTGGGTCACGTTAAAGTCGAAGGGAAACCGGGGATGAACGAAACCGCGTCGTAAGTGGGGATACGAATCGACAGGCTCGTAATTAGCGTGGTGCCCTCTCCTTGGGCAGGAAATTAATTAGCTCGGACACGTGTAGCAACAGCCATCTGTAGGGAGCATCGATTCTTTCCGTGCGCACGGATCGCGTGATCAGCAGCGAGGGATCGAAAGTCGAAGACTCGAGGCTCGTTCTGAGGAGCTTCCTCTTCCTCGCCGGGGAATTATTTTTGTTTCGAAGCCTCGGTAATGAGGGCACGCGTAGAGATATGGATCCATGGAGCGGGGAGTTGATTAATTAAACTGCACAAAACACGATTAAGTAATTAATTTAATTAATCAGGTTAAAAACGCGGGGACACGAGGCACTGCCTCCGGAGGGTAACGAGGCGGAGGGATCGCAAGTTTAATTTGGCTTCGCGAGTCTATCACGGCTCGTTGATGCTAATAAGATTGATCGCGTTACGAGTGACGTACCACGCGTAAGAAACTTCTTACCGTGCGAGTCACGGCTCTATTTAGCTATTCCTAGCCGGAACTAGCGAAAGCATTATCTACGCGGGGCCGCGAGAACTGAAATAGATCAAGGCAGGAAGCATCTGCGAATTTTAGAGCAGCTCGTTTCTCAGCGAGCGTTAAAGCTCTTAAAGAATTTCTCATCCGTCGCGAAGAATCGCCGCGCCCTTAGACAGTGCATATTTTCCCTTCAGCTGGCGCGAGCCCATTCGTCGCCGCGAATAAGTTCATTGCTAATGCACGCGGTCGCTTAACCCGACCGAAAATGGAACGGGAGCGACACCGCGGACGAGGAGCGGTAAATCCACGTCGCGGAAGTTCGGGAACGTGCATCGCGAGCTAGAGGCTTCCGCGGGGGTTGGAAGCCTGGGGTGCGCCCCGCCCTTGCGTGTCCGTACGACGATGGAAGGAACGTGGGGGTGGTTGGAGGGTGTCGGAGGATGGGGTTGCCGCGGGACAAAGTGGAGCGAGCTTGCGATGGCAAACAGGGGAGCTGCCCATCATCCGGGAATCGAACTTTCCTCTACGACTCTACGACCTCGAACGGCTTCCAGGATCCCTTACAACGCCGATCCTTTTTTACGACCTGGATTCGGATCGTATCGCGCGTTTCTCGCGGTTATACTCTCCTGTTGACGACAGATAGGGTAATTATGGGAGAGACGCTGTACTTTTGGTTGTTCATGTGTTTGAAAATAGATTCCGTGATATCTCAAGGGAAATTGTTTGGTTTTTAATGACAAATCTGATAAGCTTAACATAGTCGTGGACCTTTTACTCTTTTTCCACGTTTTATTTTTATTTTATAGATTATGAATGTGGAAGAAAGGAGACAAGATAATTAAATTTGGAGAAATAGAAATAATATCTGCACATATTTATTTCTTTCAATTTTATTGAATTTTATCCTAATATTTATAATCGCGATTTATTGAAAATAAATAAAAATAGAAATACTAATATTAATATTAATATTAAAAATGGAACACTAATTGAAAAATATATATTTTTTCATAGTAAGTAGTAGATAGTTCATGAGTTGAAAAGTTTTCATTTTTATTTTTGGCGAAAAGATCGTAATATATAAAGCAGGAAGTGTTTGTGTGTCGCCTAAAAACTTTTGAACAGCAAACTCTGGGGTCACGAAATGTGTTCCAGCTCATTATGCCTAATTAATCCAGATGAATGTAATTATTTTCACACAAAATAAATAAAAATTTTCTTTTTATAAAATCAGAATCTAAATTCCGGGCGAAGCCGAGTAGAAAAGCTATGTGTTAACTGTACTTATAAAAGAAAAACATGTTTCATTTCATTTTGCTTCCACTACTTTTTAAATAAAAAGTTAAAATTAACAAGTTTAAATTAAATCCGTTTCAAAATGCGGCATCACGCCCGGAAATGTGGCGTCTCTCGTAACAAAAGAGTCTTTTTGGTTTTAATTTTTTAAGGGTGATAAATATTAAAATTTTTAGTTTCTCTAAAATAGTTGCACAAGATGTTCAACTAATAATATGTAACCTATCCCTGGAAAAAACTTCCCACTGTAAAATTTCGACACGGTGACAATTTCGCGCAACGTGCGGCGACTCTCATAATTACCCTAGACACGTTTCTTCGATTATTATTCGGTGTAAAGCTTGGAAAATCGTATTAACGAGGCATTGACACGGATTCGCCACAGTTCGCTCTACATCAATCCATTAATCGTGCGACAGACGTTCGCATGCCGCGTGTCAGATAATCGATGAACCGTTTCGCGACGAGCGACAACAGAATCCGCCCGCTTCTCCTCCTTTCGCGTCCGACGCGTCGTTTCGACGAGGCCGTGCATCTATCGCGAGTAATGGTCGGTAAAGTACGTTTTAGTGGAGACCCAGCTCAGGCGTGCCAGTGCACAGCCCGCGTTAATTATGGTTGTAAGCTGAAATTGCGATCATATCGACGGCAACGCCGTTAACTCGGTTCCGTGCATGCACTCTGTCTCTCCTTCTCTCTCTCTCGTTCGCGTCTCCGTACGTGTTAATTCGGTGTTAACATCTGTCGCCGCTAGGAACTCATACGAATTAGCAGCGGTAACGAGCAGCTCGTTAGAACGGAAAGCGAAGCTGTTTCGCCTGCCAGCTCGGTAGACTCTTTCTGTTTAATCATCTTCGACACGCATTTCGGCGGCGGGATTATTGAAACCCGCGATAATCGCTTTTCAAACATAACCGATCCGATTCGGCGCCGCTATTAATTGCAAGCTCGTTACACCATTTAGCAAAAGTATTTTTCCTAGAGCGCGAGAATCAGTATTACGCAATACGTCTACGGTAATTATTGGATCGACACCGATCTACACTGATCAATAATTCAGCGATCATTGCGCGAGCTCGTGGCCCAGAATGGAATACACGTGGAAATAATCGAACACCGAGGAAGTTCATATAATGTGTATTCAATGAGGCGAGGATTAACGAGGAAAACGAGGCTGCGCCATTAGATAACGTTGCATCCAAAGTTGGATAACTAAATTGTTATTCGACTAACCTTGGAATAAAAATTTCGAATACAATGGAGCTATTCGTGACTAACGAATAAATTTTTAGTCGACTAAATTTTTATTCGAATGATCTCGAATAAAAATTTCGAATAAAATGTCGTTATTCGTTATTCGTTATTCGGAGGACCTCCGTGGCGACTGAGCGTCACGAATAAGCTGCTTCGGCTCGGTGACCGAGGGCCTCGGGACCCCAGATGGAGCGGCTCGGGTTCTGACCCACGCTTTTTCGTGTCGGTGAGTCGCCACGGGGTCCTTCGAATAACGAATAACGACTAAAAATTTAGTCGAATAAAAAGTTATTCAACTAAGAATTTATTCTTTATTTTCGAATAAATTATTATTCGAAATTTTTGTTCGAGATCACTCGAATAAAAATTTAGTCGAATAATAATTGATTCATTATTCTCGAATAGCTACACTTTATTCGAAATTTTTGTTCCCGATCACTCGAATAAAAATTTAGTCGAATAATAATTGATTCATTATTCTCGAATAGCTACACTTTATTCGAAATTTTTGTTCCAGATCACTCGAATAAAAATTTAGTCGAATAATAATTAATTCATTATTCTCGAATAGCTACACTTCAATCGAAATTTATATTCGAGATCGTTCGAATAAAAATTTAGTCGAATCAAAATTTATTCAACTAAATTTTTTTTCGACTAATGCCCAACTCTGGTTGCATCCGCATCGAGGATTTGGAAGATCTCCGCGCGGCGGATCCTTTCGCCTCGACGATTCGTTGGCTTCGGTGAAATTGAGTCTCAACGAATTTCTAACGATGGAACGAGATTTCTGTAGCGACTAGAGATCGTAGAGGCGCGCGAATATGCTTGCTTCGGGGTGTGGAACTCGTCAGCTACTCTCCGTGGATCTCGGGGAACGACGCGCCGGTCGTAGAAAACACTCGAGGCGAGGAAGCCAAGGTCGAGACACCCGACGCCTCCTTTAAACGCTCCTCGACAGTTTTTCCGCGAGTCCTATCCGCAATTACGGTTTTCACAAGCGGTTACGCGCGGATACGCGCGGCCGAGTGCTTCAAAGACGTCGTCATTAAGTCGAGTGCCCGTCCTAACTACCCGCGCGTGTGCCCCGACCGAAGTTAATCCGTAGATTGCGCGCGGACACGCGCGAAAAACCGCCACTATTCCGCTGTGTCTTGCCTGGCGTGCAAACATCGGCGGCGTTGATCGAACCGAGGGAAAAGAATTATTGTCCAGAGCGAATTTTAAAATGAAAGACCGTCGTATCTGGCGATAGTGGTATCTCGTATTAATTGAGGAAAGTTTTGACCGATAAAAGCGAGTCGGTCGTCAGCGATAAAGAAGAACGCGAGGAAGGAGGAAAAAACGCGGAGGAATAAACTGCGCGCGATACACTGGCACGATGTTTGAAAGGGGAAGGTGAAATAACTGGTTGAGAGATATATTTTCACAGTTAAGGCAAAACTCGGCATGATGTTTGCTGAAATTTGAGGGGCTGTCTGAGTAGTTCTAGAGGTTTAAAAGCACGGCCCCTCTGCATTACGGCGACTTAAAAAGCAATTAACTGGCTGACGAACCAGCCGCGGAACAGAGGATTTATTTGCGAACTGGCTATCGGTTTTTGTTTCTCTTTCCCAGCCTGTAGCTTAGAGTAAACTGTACTCTACTCGTACGCGCGCCGTTTGCCCGGCTTCAATTTAAAAATTCTTCAGCGATTGCTCGTTCCCTCGCGTGTACCTACGCGCATTGCGGGCACTTCGAGAATGTAAATGAAGCTTTTATAAAAATGCACCCGGGCATCCGTCGCTTCGAGATTTATCGTGCTCGTATTTAGAAGGAACGAGGAAACTTTCCTTTTTTTTTTTTAAGTCAATGAAACGATTATTCATTGTTCCGGGGAAGCAATCCCGCGCGGAACGAGATTTAATCGCAAGGCAAAATCCTGGGAGTATGGAACTTCAGTTGTTATCACATTTTTCATCAGATCTGCCATGGAGATATTAGTTTCGCCCGGGAAACAAATTCGAAAAACATTTCATTTCGCGAGGTGGAGTACGATATCCGTGCGTGATTAAACGGAACGAATGCGCGGCAACTTGTATTCGTAACTTGTAACGCGATGCCAAGCATATTCTAAGCTAGGTTAAACCGTTTTTATTGTGCGCCCGCGCTTTGTCGCTGGTGCAACGTAAAACGTATGAATGTAGAAATATAAATGACAAGTAAAGGTAAAAATATTAATTAAATGCGAAATGAGAAATAGGAACAGAACCTTTCGAGTTTACACCCTATTTTGTGCGTGCTGTAAACATTTAAAGAAATCAGGGATGATTGATGTAACTTGTTAGCAGTTTATTTTAGCTAATAATAATCTAACAGTGGTAATCGAGGAATACGATTTAAGAGACCGGTTGCCTGCAGTGGGTGGCCAAATTACTATACTCAAACAAAAGGGTTTAAGATTTTGTATGTTTAATAAGCGATGGAATGGCTGTACCTCTGTGAAAAATGGTCGTAAAAAATATTTTAAAAAACACATTTTAACGCTTGAAGTTTCTAGTTTTTCAATTAAGGACTGAATTTTTTTTTCATCCATTCGGATACTGTTTTATGAAGATGAAGCGTAGGAAACGAAATTTCAGAAATTTTTGCCTACTTTAAATATATGCACGAGCTAAAAAATTTTTTTCCAAAAAAGCCACAAAAAGCTAATATTTCTCTTTAATTTCTTTTGTTGTATGATTTTTAATAGTCGAGTTATTGGCGATCAAAGCAAAAAATGTACTTTTCAGTTTGAACACCTATAACTTGCGAACTCATGACCGTAGACAAATTTTCACGAGTATTTTGGAAAGCTAAGAAAATTTCCTTCCAGAACATTTAGTTGCCAATTTAAGATTCTTTTTTAATCGTATTAAATCCATTTTAAAATGATCCCAAAAATTGACGAAAACGCTTTGAGTAAAATAATTTGGCCACCCTCTGTTAATTGCATCTTCCACAATACTTACGTCACCAAAAATTAATAACAAATTAATTTGTTCTGCACCGACGCTTAAACATTTAATAGTAGGTGTCTCAAAGTTCAAGCTACAGTATCCAATATTAACTTGCGTTCAAATTAGTACCAAATACGAAATACAGTGGTCCCCGGATTATCGAGAAAGATTCGGGTCTGGGGATTCTCCATAAACCGAGGCAGGGGGAAGTAGTTTGCGCGTAATAAACTGACCCTTGTCAGGACCCTCGCCCGAACCTTTCGACAAGGAGAGTGAACGACGTAAACCGAGAGTGAGTGAAATAGCGCACCAACGGGAGACCCTCGGTCTACGGCGAATTGAGATTTATTATTGAACATGAAAATTTTCATATTACTGATTACACTTTGATGGGAGTACTACCGATGGATTGGGGAGTTTATGTCGACGAAAATGAGTCCAAACACGAAGCAATTCGGTCAAGTTTTTATTATGAAAACACGATTAGATTGCAGTTCCCCGGTTTAAGGGAAAAGCACGCTTCTGGTGATTAACTCACAATTAACTAAGTAATTTGCCAATCCTTGTAATATCTGCAGCTTCGATTGGAAGATTGTCCGTCATATATGTCTTTCCTTGGATATTCAATAACATTTGATACTGTAAAAACATTAATATTATTTGTTAGTGGAATAAAGAGATCGGAATATCATATATTTTAAAAACGATTAGATACGTATTACAATAAAAAACAAAACAATTTCAACTCAAAGGAACTGGTTATTGCCAAATCCAATAGGTACTAAACATCCAGACAATTTCTCCTGAAGGCTGCATTTAAGCAATCTTCAGGAAACACTTTACAATTTGGTGAAGTCGTTGGTATTCTCTTTAAATTCTCTTCTGCATTATTACATAGTGTGTAATGTAGTGACATTCACTAAAAATGGACCGAATTTCTCCATATTTGAACTCATTTTCATTGGGAAATCCTAAAAAATCCATTGGCAATACTTTCATGAACTTTTATCAAAAACATGAACATTTTATTTTTCTCTACTGGTTATTTTACCTGGCCCAGCGGTTTTATTGCTCTCGGCAGTCAACGGGCGGTCTACCTGGCACCGAAGACCCTCGCTCGCACCGAGGAAGCAAAACTGTGGGGTGGGTAGGTCGTTCCCGATGATCCGGGGAAAAAAGCATGTCAATAATCCGGGGACCACTGTATAACGTACAAGATAGGCAACCCTGTCCTACCAGGTCCAAGTTACGAATCTGCAAATTTCATTCCATGGATCGCAGCTCCAAAGACTATATCCCAAAAATTCTACAAGTAGCCTTCAGTAATCCAACACCCACCGACCTCTCCATCTTTGAAATTCATCAGGACCTATCAGATTTCGAGGGAATCGAAGCAGAGTGAATTTTATGCAAGGCGAAAAGTGCGCGGTCCCACAAAGCACCCTCGAAATGGACTTTTTTTTCAATAAACCAGCGAATGGTCGACATAGGGCGCGCAACACTTTCATTATCCTCGTTTATCGCGCGGGCGCCGCGCCGAGCGCGGCCCAGCCACCGTTTACATCGCAATTTCGGGGCTGGCGCGTTTGTGGCCGCGCGGCATTTCCACCGCCATATTTTTGCCAGCCGCAACTGGACCCTGATCTGTCACCGGCCGCTGTCATTTCGACACCGTTGCCCGCCGATAGACGGCCAGATGGAAACACGCGCCCGGAGACGGATAGACGCGGCGGAGTTTTATGGGCGTCGCGGTGACGCCTCTTCGCGCGGCCGAAATTGAACGCGTTTCGAAATTTTACGAGGGCCTACGCGGCGAGATTATTTCGAATAACACGGGGGATCGTGTAGGAGCCCTGATGGGTCTCGTTACGCTGGGTGTATTGCGCCTCGGGGTCAGGTATAGTTGCGCTGCGAGCTTGTTCGTAGTGAATATGGGGATACAGGGACGATTATACTGCCCTCCTTACAAGGAGAGTATTTTAGGTGTCCGCCTCCGATCATTTTGATTTTTGGATATTTTGTAGAGGACCGAAAAATAAGAAATACGTGATTTTTTATTTTTCCCCGTTTTCATATTTAGGGGGTGAAAACTGCGTTCAAAGTTAGGGTTGAAAAATCATTTTTGTGGAATATCTCGAGAACTATTAGAGATATGGGAATAGTGTCAATGGACGAATTTTGTGTCTTTGAATGCGAAATATGACTGACTCATCAGATTTTCAAAAAGTCCACAAAAATGATTTTTAACCCTAACTTTGAACGCAGTTTTCACCCCCCAAATATGAAAACGGGGAAAAATAAAAAAACACGTATTTCTTATTTTTCGGTCCTCTATAACATATCCACAAATCAAAATCATCGGAGGCGGACACCTAAAATACTCTCCTTGTTAGTTAAACTGTCCCATCTAGCATTTTTTCATTTTTTAAGATATGTTGAAATATTTGAAGTTCCACACGTCTTTTGCCTTTTAAGGTAGTTCCTAACCAACTATGTTAATCAAAGTAGAGTTGGGCAATAAACGATAAATATAAAGTAGTATGATACTATGGAAATAATAATAATAATTTTTAACATCGTGTATATATATTTTGAAAAGTTCAATTTTAATATAAATAATTGTATGTACTACAAAAATAGAATATTAAATTGGTTAGCGTAGTGAATTGGAGCAGCGGATCTGACAACGTCACATTCATTCGGAGCGTTTTTTATAACCAAAATGTCAGAAAAAACGTTCATATGAATCTGAATATTCGTTCGATATTTAAATGTCTAAACTTTAATTAACAATTTCTCGATAACTATGCGGTAAATCGATTTTAAACTTTTTACAAGGGTTTCTTGTATTCCAAATTAGTTTTGTACGAAATGTGAAAGAATTCTGTAATATAGTAGATTATTCAGGAACTACCTTAAGTATAGTTAGGAACGCCTATGTGCTTCCTAAAGATTTATAAACAGTCTAATGTATTTAACCTAACATTTTTCAAAATGGTTAAAATATCTTATCTGAAACAATTAATTAATTGGTACGTTAATAATACAATCCCTACCGGCACAACTATTACAAAAAATGATATTAGGCTATTACAAAATAATGACAACATATTTTAATTTGAAAGAAGGAAAATAAGTATGGTGCAATGGAAATGATAAAACTTCAGTTTTCTCAGTTGTTTCAAAATGCGAGATAGGACATTTTAACTAAAGAGGGCAATATAGTCGGGGCGAAGTTAACTGAACGCTGAGGGTTGCTGAGAAAGGCTGTCACTATTTCTGAGTTTATTAATAATTGACTTAAATACCGAAGGATTTTTTGTTTCCTATACCAGTTTTCTTACCGAAGTGTTTTTCATAAATCGATCGGTTTCCTCGTGGGAAGGGCGAGATATTTTCCACGCGGAAATTTTCAGCACCCCTGAAGATACTCCCAGGGGAGAGGCCACAGTGGTGCCCGGGCTCTTTGTCTCGCGTCGAAATAAAGGGAGAAGCCCCATCACGGGGTGAGAAATAACGGCGATAGCAGGAAATCGTTCGGAAATATTCTTTCGCAGGAGCTCCCCTTCTCCTTGGGATAAGGTGGCAAAAAATCGTCTCACGTTTCGCTGAAACATTGATTTATCGGTTGCCGCCAAAATGCTGGCGAGCTTCTAGCACCGATGAACCCGGCAATTCATCGCTAAGAAAATTAATAAACCATTCTCCCATCATCCGTAACAGAATCCTCTACTCCCGACTGACTAAATGTCTAGAAATGAACAAACACAGCTCACCAGCAGCTTCCCGACTCGCCGAGCTTAATAAACGCCGCAGCGGGTAAATGCGCGCAACGGAGGGTGGGTCGATAACGAACGGTTCATCACCGAAAACGGTGCTCCCGCGAGTTGGATCGAGTTTCACGGGGCTCGATGGAAAAATTCGCGTCGCGGAACGAGCGGAAAGGGCGAGGCCCGGGAGGGCAGCGCGCGGAATGCATTTGCCAGATTAAAAATGCCGTTGGAGTGCATCGGGGATGCCTGTAAATATGCTCGCGGAAGGACGAGTAACCCCGTTGGGAGGGGCGGGAAGGGAGAGACACCCTCGAATGAAATTGGATTCGCGATTCGAAACGTTTCGCCAAGATTCCAAGGGTTGCGCGGGACGCCGGAAGAAAAATGGGTCCATTCGGCGGAATAATCAGGGAAGCTCGCGTAATCATTTCGCTGCGATCGAGCAGTCTCTCGGCGGGATCTAGCTTCACCCTTCCCTTCGCCCCTCGCACGTGTGCCTCTCGCGCCGCGCCCTTTAAATCCGCGTGCACGTGATGCGTCCGACTAACGACCCACTCGAGGAGCCGAAACGTGTCTCTTGAATTAAGCACCGCTCGCGAGCCGTAGATTTCAAGGGGGCCGGGAGGGGCTGGAGGGATCAGAATTACCCCGAACGCGATGAATAATTCAGGCAACGAAATATATTTATCCCGAAGATTTTTGCCGGGTCCGACTCCGCGCGGGGATTCCCTCGCGAACGTGGATTTCTCTGCGGCGCGGATTCTCGCGGCGATGCTGCAGCTTTAGGAAGATGATAGCGGGAGAAGTCCCTGGATTCGGTGGAAACGTGATCTCGATTTGAGCAGAGATAATGTTTTGTAATGTTGTTTGAGATAGGACGCTCTTTGATGGGATTAGGTGAATTGCGCGGGGAGTGGAAAATCTGCGAGGAGTTGCTAATTAAATTTTCAGGTTTCGGCGAGTCTGATAGAATTTGATAGTCGTTTCTTTCAGCTGTATGGTGGATGCATGCTTGTAGAATTCTGAATGATCAGTTAATTATCGCGGAGACGGCAGACAGTGGGGCAAAGTGACGAAGTTTGTTTCAAAATCAAAGAACTTTTGATAGCAATGAGATGATTTTTTTTTTAAATTAAAGCTGAAAGATTGCAGAATAAGGGAAAATTAAAGAAATTATGGTACCAACGTTTTTTAAATTTGAAAATCTGTGTTAAACTTGAAATCGATTTTTTCCAAAATCCTGAGGCAGTAGCCAAATTTTGCGAATGGATTTGAAATCAGCGTGACAAAATCTACAGGAAATGACGTACAACATGTCAAGAAAAAAAATCTAACCGTACATGGTATTGGATAAATCACAATTTTGTTGTAATATTTCAAGTTTATCACAGATTTTCAAAGTTAAAAAACGTTCGTACCATAATTTCTTTAATTTCCCTTTATTCTGCAATCTTTCAGCGTTAATTAAAAAAAAATCATCGCTCTATCTCATTTCTACCAAATGTTCTTTGATTTTGAAACAAACTTCGTCACTTTGCCCCACTGTGCGGCAGATACAAGCAAAGTGAATGGTAATGCACACTAACTATGCTCGCTGTACACCTCATTGCGTAAATGTCATGATTCTTATAAAACTCCCGCGTTACGGTACATCTTTCTGACAAGTCGCACTTATCATCGCACCACGTTTCTTTACCCACCTTATTATATCGTATGAGTCTACATTCTCGATGATAAAGACACAGTGGCACTGCAGAAATGCGTGGCGCGCTTATTACGTGGGTTGCTGAGGTAACCCACACGTCACGCACTTAATCTTGCATCAGCGAATATTAGATTGTCGCGTGAGGATTGTCTGCAACATGACTCCATCGATTAATGTACCACGGGCTTCAAGATGCGTGGACATAAATGCAATTTAAAGGTTTCGCTGGATCGCATTAGGATTCATCCCACAGTAATCTGCGACAATGGCGGGTAACAGTAGATAGCGATGGATAGCGGAAACGCAGATCAACCCATAGCGCGATTTCAATTAGAACTTTTTCCCTCCGCGCGGTATTCTTCCCACCAATTTCCATTCAGTCGACCGACATCGCCAATTCCATCCCCGTTCCGCGAGGTGTCCTCCATTTTCAGCGGCGTTCAAACTGATTTGTCGAAAGGATCGCTGGCCATCTACGGCGTGGGAACGCGATTCATATCGGGCAAAGTTCATCGACAGCTTCCTCTCTATCGAGAGTCGTGTAATTAAATTCCTCGATCTCCCGTCGCGAACGACTCTCTTCCCATCGATCCTCGCATTCATCCCCCGTTTCCCATTCGCCGAGGATCAACTTCCGGGTCATGAAAGGCACCGCGAAAGGTATCTTCCTGCTAGAAAAATGTTAGGTCAGCTCCCAGGTGGCACGAGGCATCGAACGAACGACGGTCTGATATTCTCCGCGAGAAACCCCTCTTTTCGCTGTCGATTCTTTCCATTCTCTGCCTCCACCTCGCCTCTCCCGCGCCGTCGGATCATTTTCAATTTATTTCCCGGGTTTTTTTTTTTTTTTTCTTGCTCGGGAATCTCTTTCTGGCGCGGGGCCCAGTAGAGTCTTTTTGAAACGATACAGATAGAGGCACGCGGACCGGGACAAAGGTTTTGTATCGCTTCGGTGGGGATTGATTAATGGACTTCTTGCTGCGACCGATGTTACGACCGACGAGTGGAGAGGAAAAAAAAACATTAAAGGGAGGTGGAAACGCAACGCTACCGCGGAAGTACGATCGATTAATTGGAGTTGTCGAGCGTCGTGATCAGCCGCTTGTCGTGGGCCGTTGTTTAATCGTTTTTTGATGGGGGCTTCGCAGGCTGCTTGCTACCTGTGCTGGCCGATCGATTCGTCAATTATGTCGAGTCGCCGGTGCATTTCAATCCCCCCTCCTCGTGCTTTATTATACTATATGAAGCCAGTTTACCGGATGTTACTCGCGTAGCGTAGGTATCGACGCGCGATGCTGAGCATCAGCGTTCTGCCTGTCTTCGGCATCTCAATTACAAAATGTTGGGATGCGTGGGGAACTGGAGATATAAGCGACGTTGGCAGCTAAGCTCGCGCAATTTAGTATTCATCATGCGAAAGTAGTTACTGATTATTCGTCGGCTTAATGGGGGATTCTCATATAACAGCCCCAAAAGTAACAGATTTTTATAAATTTAAACAAAAATATATAGTCAATATTGGACTAAACTCTTTCGGAATATAAGGAGGCATCTTTAACCTTTAGAGGGCCGGGATTTTTTCATTGAAATTGTAAATTTCATTTACTTAAAATTTATGCATATATATCACCAAAATGGCCGGCAATGTATCCAAATTTTTAGGTGGCCATTATAGTGGCGAACCCAGCCCTCTCAAGGTTAAACTTGCAGAAAATATTTTTTTTATGTCGATGCTTCGTATTATTTATTAATTACTGTTGAATCTTATTAACCTCTTCGCCCACTTTTGTGTTTTATATGTATTTCCTTCGATTTTTAATATGTTTAAGGTTTTCTGGTCTTAAAATCCATGTTATATTCATAACACAGTATTGTAAACTGTGAAAATGATATGAGTATAATCTTTACACCTGCAGAAAATATTTTTTTTATGTCGAGGCTTCTTATTATTTATTAATTACTGTTGAATCTTATTAACCTCTTCGCCCACTTTTGCGTTTTATACGTATTCCCTTTAATTTTTAATATGTTTAAGGTTTTCTGGTCTTAAAATCCATGTTATATTCATAACACAGTATTGTAAACTGTGAAAATGATATGAGTTATTAATCCCCCTTCAATCCAACCCAAAATAAACCGTTCATTTTAGCCGTCTAATTCCCTTGCACCCCCTTAAAGCTAAATGTGCCCAGAATTCATCCCAGTCAGATTTACAAGCAGCACCCGAAACTTAACTCCCTTAAGCCCAGAAATTCACCGCATGAATTGCGCACGTAACAGCTCAATCGACCCAGCAGTCGTTCGGCAAATCCCCGCGACCGATTCTTCCCCAGCAAATCGTCGCATCCGTGCCGCACACTTTGCTCAATTCGCATTCCCCATTGACTGTTGCAGACTCGTAAACCAAGGATCCACCGACGCCGCGCGGACAAGAAGATCGATACAGACCGATAGCGCAGCGTTCGAGAACCGTTCTGGCCAGGAAGCAGCATCGTGGCTCTACATCGTCCCTAATTGACAGGTGGAAAGGGGGGCGGGAGGGGGAGACGAGCAGCAGAGGGAAGAAAGGACGCCACGCGTGCATCAAGAACGGGGTGATACGAGGAGCGCGGACGGAGGGACGAGGGGAGACTCTCGAAATTTACGAGTGAGCGGGTTTGCTTGCGCGTCTAGGAGGCAAGCTCAAGATACCTTGGGGCAGTCGTGGGCCGTAACAAATGGTCCAACCGTAAAACCAGCTTACCCGTTCAACCACATAGGAAGTAGACGACGGATTTCCGCGACACGTCCACCAGGATTCGCGAGCGTTCTGAGCTATGCAGGCATAAAGCTCCGAGCGAAGCTGATACCTCCGGCGGTCCCAACAATTGCCAACGGCGTAGCTCGTCCAGCCGAACTAGTCGTTTTGCAGCTGGAACCGCGACATGGTCTCGAACGAACAACACCAGCGACGGTTGCCGTCGTATTTCGCCTGACCGAGAAGTATGTATGTCTCAGTCTCGGTCGACTGACTGCTGAGAGGTCGAGGGCGGATCCATGAGGAGCTGGGCCAAATGGGTTAAAAGCGATCGCGACGGACGGCGCGACCCCGTGCTGCTCGCAAAATGGTGATCGTGCTGCCCTCGTGGAAACGCAACAAGTGGCGATCCGCTCCTTATTCCTGAGCTATCATCGATGCTATCCGACGGACGGGACGGAGCACCCGATCCTGGAGCCGTCAGCTTCGATCCTAGGATCGAGTAGACCGCGAGGTGGGTGGATGGTCGTTGGAACATCGGGGCCACCGTTGTCTCTTGGAGGAGCTGAGAAAGAATTTGCATATTCGATCGGCCGCGGAAAATTCTGTCAACAGGGCGACTTAACTATTGTCGGAGGTAAAGTGGAGCCAGAGGGAAGCTCCAATTGGGACGCAGCTGATCGATCTTCCTTAAGAAGAAGAGCTGTGTTCGCGAGTAGTGCTCGAAGGGATCCTTGGATTCCTCTCGATTCCCGTTAATACTCGCCCAGGGAAACGATCGTGATCGCGAGACGGTCCTCGACGGGGTCAGGCTCCGATCCTCGAGTAGAGATTACCGGAGTGTCCGCGACTATGAGCAGAGCCGATGCTCGGCGAAAGAAGGGGACAATTTTCAGGAATCACGTCCCTGAGGGAAGGATCGTGGGGGGCTAATCTGAGAGGCATTCGGACGCCCGTCGGATGAGACGATGGTGATGAAGCTTTCCGCGATCGAGGCTGGCGTTCCTTTACTAAGCGCCGTCGGTCCGCGCTGCGTCGTTAAGCAGGCCACGGTGAAACGGTGCGTCGCGGCGCTCCTCCTCGTCTCCGTCGCCAGCATCTTTTACTACACACACTACATCATCAGCAGCCCACTGGCTAGGTGAGTTTAAGAAACTTGGATATTGCTGAAAGGATCGACTTGGTGGATAGTGAGAAGTTTGGGGAACGGGACCTTATGGTTCGGAGGACTTGGGGCAAGCAAGCTTCCTAAGTCGATTCTTTCTTTCACTTTGGTATAAGTTCCCAAGGTCGGGGCCAGATATATTGGCCGGTGAATTCGTTTTCGCAACTAACGCACACCTATTCTGATGTATGTATTTATACGCTAAGAGCTCGGTTTGGCCTACACGTTAAGAGCTTGGCGCCATCCCCACCACTTCTGGCGCACTCTTTTTCTGGCAAGGCGAGAGCGAGTCAGAAAACGTTGAGAATAGAAGAATACTCCTCACGAAACTCACCGGCCAATATATCTGGCCCCGGCATTGACAAATATTGTAGTGTATTGTATTTCTTATCGAATACCCAATTCTGTCTTTGGTTTACCTACGCAAAGCCTCATTCCGTCGAATGTTCTGCATTAGTTTCCCTGATCCACTGCATCGTAGATTCAAAGGTCCACCCAGGGCGAAATTCCTAGCCGGAGTTTCGGGTACCTCCAGCGATCGTAAAAATGCACAAGGAATAGTGTCGATAAACAAGCCGAAAAACCGCCAGAAGGAAATTGCTTGCTGCATGTCTGAAGCCAAAACTTCGATTCCAGTTGGCCTGGCCCACCCCGCTGCCACGAAATAAGATTACAAACGTCGGTTTTATCCGATGTTTCTTGTCCATTCAATTTCGTAAAGTCCTCAGGGCTGGCCATTTCGTTATCGCGCGTCACTCCCGATCCCCTATCACGCTAACAAATTCTTCTGGCGCAATTAGCGGAAATCTTTCTTACGTGTCCTACATCTATCAAGCGTAACAGTCGGTTCCGTGCATGGCGAATGTAACTTTACTGCCAGCAGGCATGAAATTCCCCGGTCAGATTAACTACCCCCCGATATTCGCGACAGTTTTTTTCCCTTAAAAATCGTTACCTCAAGTCGACTGTTATATTTCCCACTGCGCGCTGAGAATACTAAAAATTATCGGCGAACATTTATACATCGCATCCCATTTCCTGTTCCTAACTGGCCACTTCGCCGTTTTATCGTCGGTTATTATCGATCGTAACTCGATCTCGCCGCGGACGCGGTAATTTCGGGAATTTCAATCGAAATTACGGCCACGCCCCTGGTTCGCGTGCGCTAATTTCCCCGATCGTTTTCAGAAACGGGCGTAACGAGGGTGAAATCATACGGGATATCCGCGAGCAGGCAATCCGTTGGCGAATAAGTGAATGTACATTCCCGTCCGCGGGTCTGTCACTCGGTGGCACGAGGCAGCGATCGGGCGGAAACTGTTTCATTGGAATTCTTGCAATTAAATTTGTCTCGCGGCCGCGACCCCCAGCTGATGCGCGCTAATTCGGGAATTCCATCGGCCCCCTTTGATCTACGCGAACGCCGCGACCGTAAATACGGTATTGATCTTTTCTAAGGGGTGTATTAAATTCGCGTGATTATCGCTGATCAAATTGCATCCACTCTGAAACGTCAAAGTCATTGATAGGTAATTTAGTGAATACCAGTGCCCACGCGGTACGAGCTAATTTTCCTATGAGAACATTAATTGAAATAAGTATCTTCTGAAATGTATACCTGGTCCCAAAAACGAGAGGCCAAAGATTCTTCACAACAACCCTTCTGTGTCCAGTGACGTGGTCAAAAGTAGAGGCTTGATAAATCGTTTCCATACATCTTAGAATCCGATCGATTATGTTCCACGCTACCGCAATCCTCATACAAATTAAACTCCATCAGTCAAAGACTTCCCCCCCAGCAATTACTAGAACCACAGACATTAATCTCAAGAGATCAGTCATAATTACAACCACCTCTACGTCCGAGGGTTGCAATTCATGACCCGTTTGTATCAGTCCCGCGCAACCAATTCCCCAGCCACCGTTTTTTCCTAGCCCCGCGAGACAACAGTGATTACGAGGAATGAACCGCCCAGCGCCTCAGACGGCGCGTAAAAACTCCCTGAGAATCCGACATAATTGACGTTATATTCCCACCGTGGGCCGCCTTATTCCAATGTTCCCTGACCCTTTGCCAGCGTTTCCTATCGCGTGATGGCTGGTCCACAGTTAATTAGCGAAGACGCATAACCCCACGGGTCGGAATCGAGGCGGACGTTCGTCTCGAGAACTCGATATGGACCCAATCTGGCTCGCTCGGTCGGATAACCAGGAAGGGCAGCGACTAGTAGCGTCTCGCCGCCAATTGCTACCCCGGAGTATACACGCCCTTCGGCCAGCTGGAAATCCGGCGTTACTTCGTGGCTGGCGTAATTACGTAGCGCCAAATTGTTGCTGGCAGTTGTTTGACTGCCGCGGTTTCCTCGGGGACCTATATCTTAATTGCGCGGTAATAAAGCGGCGCACAGTTCCTGTGGATGCCGCGGATTTGAAGTTAATTACGCGTCGGGGCTGGCTTCGCAAATGATGCTGACACGCCTGGAGTGTCGGGCGTTCGGTGGTCGAGGGCCTCGTTCGAGTGCCCGCGACTTTATCACTCGGTCGTGGGAATCTTGAGGCCGGAGGGTGCTACGTGGCTGGCCCCGAGGGTGGAGGAAGCACTGTGCGATTGGATCAGTGGGAGTTTTGAATGAAGCGGTGCCGGGAATGGTACTTTGGCTAGAAAATTGGTCGATGGAATTTCAAGCGAAGGGATTTAATGAAATAACGAGTGGATCGCTTTCGAAGATATCTTTGTGCCCGGATAATTGATCACGTCTACCCTGGGCAGGCTTTTAGCTGCCCAAGTCTTTCCGTTAATTGATGCAGTGCTTCGCCTCGACACGGATCAATCTTAATAGATAACCTATGACCATTCTGCGACCAATTGTAGGCTCGGAGTAAACCGTCGTCAATCACGAAACCTAATACTCCCGCGTGGACATTGACATGTAATTTCGCATCGCCCTGGTCACGGGAATCCGTGTCTATCGCCTTGGAGGCTGAGCGATACACTGAATCACCGGGACACTGTGTACCACTTTCGAAATGGGATTCGTGTGGTCAGTGACTCCGCGCTGTTAATTCTCCGTTGCCCGAGACACCACTTATTAAGTGGGATCGATTGCGATCACATAGGCAGGGCTAGAGTTTCTCGAAGCCACAGGGAACTTTACGTCCCCGTCTGCTCTTATCGCGATCGGAGGAGATTGCTTCCCTTCGTTCCTTTTCCAGAGTTCGGGGAATTGATAAGCTGGCAGGACCCTTTTCTTTACGGCGACTGTGAGCCGATGGCTCAGGAAAACTGGGTGAAGCTAACCGAGAATTCGATCTCACCGGAGATTAGAAGTATCCATGCGCAGGGTGTTATTTCTGATAAAACCCTTTCCTCCAACTGAATGTATTAATTCCCACAAATTCACACGATTTCGGAATGAACTCACCTGGAGCACGCGAGCGACGGGGAACAGAAACGAAATCCCGTTAGCCGGCGGAGTTATGAAAACGCGATTAACCGTGCAATTCTACGGTTACGCGGGCGTTGGGAACTGGATGGCTGGCCGGGATCGCGAAGTAAAGTCATGCTGAATGCTCGTGGTCGCGCTAAGAGAGCCGATGCACGGTGCGAACATGCTTTGCACCGCGGGAGAGAGAAGCGCATTCTCTCGATCGTGGGACGAGAAATGCGGCCGGATGTTTGTCGCACGCCCAATCAGCGCCAATTCAAGCTTCTCGGAGCGGAGCGGGCCTTACATCGGCGCTAAGCTCCGGCTACAGACGCTCGTCGTCCCTTCCTTTCTGCCCAGCCACGCGCCTTTCTCATGACGCATCCTCCCGCCGAGGGGAATGCACCGGCTCAGCCTGCACAGATTTTCCGAAAATTTCACGCGCATTCGGTGTGAACGCGTGCAATAAAATTTAACCGGTTAACTGTCAATGTATCATATATGATGAAACAAAAATCTGGCCAATTCTGTCAATGTATCATATATGATCAAATGGAATAACTTTTTTGTTTTTCAAACGATTTGAATGAAACTTGGTGTAATAGTTTTTGGGGTCGTTGAATATGAATTTCGCATCGGTATTGTAAAATTCAATATGGCAGAACCAAAATGGCTGACAAACATTAAAATACTATCGGGATATAGAAAAATTGTATATAGGGGTTTTTGGGGTCGCTGAATCTAAATTTGGCATTGGAATTTTAAATTTCAATATAGCAGACTCAAAATGGCGAACCATAATGGCCACCAATTGACAAACTCACCCCTAAATTCTATTTTTTTTAGGGGTTGGGGGTGTCAGATGAAAAAAATTACCCCCGGAATCGGTTCAGCGACTCAAAAAACCCCTGTGTACCAAATTTTGTGTGATTCACTTAATTTTTCGATGGTACCAGTTTGGGCCCGAATAATGAAAAGGACCGCGCCAGTTAACCGGTTAACTCGCGGATGAAAATTTGTACAGGAATCCACGGTCCAAAGTTTCAGTTTACAAGTTGTCATGTATTTTTTATTTTCGGCTTAGCATTTGTTACAGCAGTGGTTCCAAATTTCTATATTTTCTTCAGATAACAGATAATAGGTGCCCGCGGCTGTTGAAAGCTCGGTGTACAGGGGTCCCAGAAAAAAGAAATAATAAAAAAAGGAGAAAATGAATTTTATAAACCAACTTGAAATTCTTCACTTCTTAAACTCGATTTGAAAAGAAAAAGGCATATATTTAAATATGTTAATGTTTATTTTTTTATCTTCTATATCTTTTTACTCTATTTTCTTTATTACTGGTATTATTATCCGTTTTTCCGTGAAAAGTTTTTATGATTTTTCACCGTTGAGAAATTGTTTCGGGCCCAAAAATATTTCTTGTCTACGGTCTCTGCTCGATGTTTGAGATTCTTCTGCATTTCAAGCAGAATTGAATTCTGTAGTTTACCTTTATAACTAATTTAAACGTTAATAAAGAATTGAATAGTTAAATCTCGAGGGATAAAGATCCTATCAGTATTTATGAATTCGACGAGGCTAACGGATGAGGGTCATCAATTTGCCTGCAATTTTGTTAGTGCGCATCGTGCATAATAACGCATTAAGCGCACCCCACGGCGTGCACAGAAAATTCCGCGATATTCTGGATCGAAAACGTATTAGAAATGGCGGGAGCTCTTGCTTCCGCGCGATACATTATTCATCGTGCTTGTTCGCCGGCAGAAGTTTGATTATTCCGAACATCCGTCTTGTCAAGGTAATATCGAGTTGCGTAAACTTGGAGCATGAATGTCCCGCGGAAGACCGAGCTCCCCGAAATTTTCAACTTTTCGAAGTTTCGCGGGCCGCGTAGGTGTGTACATGCTCGTTCGCGATGTAAAGCGAGGCGAACGCCATTATAAAGCTGCCGGGGTCGTCGAACGGAATTAAAGCGGTTCCTTCGTCGCGCGAATTCGCGAATGGAGAGTTCGTGCTTCCCTTCCCAGAGGAAATTTTCACGCGGGATTCAAAGGAATTTTAGTGAAACGTTCTCGACTTCTTTTTTCACATTTCTTCTTGGTCACACGGAATAGAAATAGGAACAGCGGGACTCGTACCTCTGACTCGGCGGTTTTCGGAAAAATCTAGCCCGAAAAAATTTTACCTACGCCGATCGTAGTACGCCGAATCTAAAATCGAGATAAGCTACTTTAAATTCCACGGGAAGATTGCCACTCTTTCCCAAAAGCTACAAGTAAATTTTCTTCGCGGGAATGCTACTGGTTTCCCTGGGAGATCGAAATTCGTGGCACGAATTCGCGGAATAGCAAGGCGGCTCGGAGCGGGAGGAAACGACACTTCCTGGACAAACATAATTTTCCAAGTTCCGCGAATTCGGTGTTTGCTCTTCCAACAGTCTAATATCCTGCAGAGGAGTGTACCTATTATGTATCTTCCGCGCGAAGAATAATCGTCGGTAGATGGCGAGGGCTGATCGATACAGCTGCGCCGAATAACCTAAGCTATTATAATTTCCGTTAAAGCTCAGGCAAAATTTTCAAGTAGCTAAGGCCGGGGCCAGATATATTGGTCGGTGAATTCGTTTTCGCAGCTAACGCACACCTATTCTGATGTATGTATTTCTACGCTAAGAACTCGGTTTGGCCTACACGTCAAGAGCTTGGCGCTATCCCCTCCACTTCTGGCGCACTCTTTTTCTGGCAAGGCGAGAGCGAGTCAGAAAACGTTGAGAATAGAAGAATACTCCTCGCGAAACTCACCGGCCAATATATCTGGCCCCGACTTTAGTACCGTGGCAATTAACTTGTTACACCATGTAACTCAATTCACTCGTAATAATCTGCCTCCCACCTAGCGTCATACTTAAACCATCGCGTTTAAAATGAAACATTCACAGGAAATACCTGCACTAATCAGACGCGAGTACACGTCGAGCCCTCCACCCTCGTTTTTCATACGAATTCGCTACTAGCCCTCGGCCTGGTCCCGGTTGGCCAACTCCGCCGTGGATTCCACTCCATTTGGCCATCGAGTAACGACACCCCGGCGCAACTGTAACGGCGTTATGCATTCTGGATTGGCCGGTGGAAACAATGTGCCGTGCGCTTCGGGGCCATTAACGTGGCGGTCCTGTTGCTCCAGATGGGGGTGCGTGAGGAGCGACCCTAATTCTGTCAATCCTGGGGGTGTCCTCGGGCCGTCGGGCCGCACAGCCGGGCGATGTTAACTCGTAACTCTCATCGATTCCGGTGTAAATATACCCGGGGCATGTATACGACCGTGCAGGATTTCCGTTACGCTAGATATACCGCGTGTAACGCACGAATCGGCCGAGAAACGGCCGTACAAAGGGAAGTACGGGATGGCGCGGTGCGTACATGTAGGCCCTCGAAACACGAAATGCGGTGCCACGGCGACCAGATAACCCCCACCTCGAAGAATTAATAGCCCCTGTTATGAAAACGGCGGCCAGAGCGATAGAGTGCGCGCGTTAATGGTCCGGGGGCCTCTCTGTATTCGGTCGACGCCGGTGGAATAAAAATATTGCGAGCGCGATATTAAGTCCTCGCCCCACCTGCTTTATCGGGGCTCTCTATCGAAGGGGTGGTTTCTGCGTTTTGTTGCTCGCCGGTGAATAAATCGCTGGTGAATGCGAAAGGGGCGTGGCGTTGGAGACTTTTGCCACGGGAATTTGTGAATTTTTGTGGTGATAGGTTTGATAGAGGTGGAATGTGCGTTTTCAAAGGAAGCCCCGGCTGGCTGATCCCTTAGCGTTGGTGGCGCCCGTCCACGGAGCGAATGTCCCGGGAAAAATGTAATTCCTGTGTACGGACCGTTTCGAGGGTCACTCGTTCAGGCCTTCATATCCCTTCGTTAAGTCCGTGAAACGCTCGCGGAGATCGATACCACGCCGAGAGGGCCGACTGTTTACCGTGGAATCACCGCCGTCAAAGAGCTGCTTCGACACGGAGCGAGGCCACGCTCGCTCCCTAGGAAAAATCCGATCGATTAGCAGTCCGCCAAGCTCGGAAATCTGCTCGACACACATGATCGCGCGAGATTATCGGAGTGGACAGTCGGCTCGATCGCGTGCCAAGTTGCCGTCGGCTAATCCTCGGTTTTCGGACCCGTCCGCCTCCTCCGGCACACCCCCGCGATGCTAGTGACGCGAGATACGTCCTCCGGCCGGGGATGGGAATGGTTTCAACGGACTCCGATGAATTAGCCACGGTTTGTAGCACACGCCGGCTGACCCCGTATCTGTGACCGTCGCAAAGCTCCATTGAAATAGCTCGGCGATACCCGCGCGGACCCGTCTCCGACAGCGCGCTGGATCACGCGTCTTGCGGGATTTGTATCCGAGCTTTTGCCGTGGACTTTGATGAATTAGCCGCCGGACACCGAGCAAAGCCGGTCAAAGTGCCGGCGCCGCGCTAAATCATCGCGAAATTAGGAGATATCCAGAGGAATGGAGGAATTTCCCGGTGAATTCCGTTGGACCGCTAGCATTCATCATGCCTCGGTGAATGGACAGATGCTGGTACTCGCGCCTGTTACGAATGTCACTGACAAGGAGAGTATTTTAGGTGTCCGCCTCCGATCATTTTGATTTTTGGATATGTTATAGAGGACCGAAAAATAAGAAATACGTGTTTTTTTTATTTTTCCCCCGTTTTCATATTTGGGGGGGTGAAAAGTGGGTTCAAAGTTAGGATTGAAAAATCATTTTTGTGGACTTTTTGAAAATCTGGTGAGTCAGTCACATTTCGCATTCAAAAACACAAAATTCGTCCATTCACACTATTCCCCTATCTCTAATAGTTCTCGAGATATTCCACAAAAATGATTTTTCAACCCTAACTTTGAACGCAGTTTTCACCCCCCAAATATGAAAACGGGGAAAAATAAAAAAACACGTATTTCTTATTTTTCGGTCCTCTATAAAAATAAAAAAACACGTATTTCTTATTTTTCGGTCCTCTATAAAAATAAAAAAACACGTACCTATTTCTTATTTTTCGGTCCTCTATAAAAATAAAAAACACGTATTTCTTATTTTTCGGTCCTCTATAAAAATAAAAAAACACGTATATCTTATTTTTCGGTCCTCTATAAAAATAAAAAAACACGTATTTCTTATTTTTCGGTCCTCTATAAAAATAAAAAACACGTATTTCTTATTTTTCGGTCATCTATAACATATCCAAAAATCAAAATCATCGGAGGCGGACACCTAAAATACTCTCCTTGTGAGTATAAGTGGCGAAAGTTTTCATTGTGTGGGGGTGGAGGCGTGGCGGATGGAGTTTGTAAGAATGGAGACATTGGAATTAACTGTAGGATCCCTGACGACACAGTGACCCAAAAGTACGTACGGTACGACTCGACGTTCCACGCTACTTGACGATTCACTGCTCACTGACTTTCTAAAACTATACGCATTCGTGTCACGTTCGTCTTCCTGCATTCTTGGCAGCCAATTAATTCTGCACTTCGCGGTCGATTTGTGGCTTGAAGATTCGCTTGGTCGTTTTCTTTAGACGCTCGTTATTCTACCCTGTTATCGAGAATCTGTAGGTAAATTGATCCGAGATCTGGGTGGAGGGAGAGTGACGTTAGTTTAACGTGACATGTGTGTTGAATAAGGCAGTAATAGAAAGAAGAAAATTGCAAGCCTGGAGGCAATTTTTTCCTCACGTGCACTCTGAAACTCTCTCCACTGATATTTTCTAGACTCTTCAGGTTCAATGAATTGTCCGTAGATTATCCTTACTAATATATAAAAGTGAAACGTTTTCTGTTTGTTTGTCCTTCTTTCACGCCTGAACGGATTTCAATGAAATTTTGAATATAAATTAAATACGCCCTGGATTAGATTATAGGCTATTTATAAATATGCTATTTAAAATAATAAATAATAATAATTCCCGGGTGAAACCGGGTAACGGGTCAGCTAGTCTGTAAATAAACTCTCTGGAAACACCCTGAATACTATCTAAAAGACTTTTAAAAATCAACAAAAAGAGCCCTTAAAGAAGCGCGTTTTTTTTCTTCTAAACAACCGAGTCATACCCTCCTCCGGAAAACTCTCGTTTAACGCTCTCGGTTCTCCGATATTTTGCCTGGTGTGTAACAGAACGTTCCTGATAACAGAAAGCGACAAGTGCCGAATGAATCGCGAGAGAAATTCGTTCGAACACCGTGCCGGTGGGAGTACGGTGTGTCCCTTAATAAAGTCGCTGATAACGCTGACTGGAGATGGAAGGGTGGGAAATATTGTTCAGTTGGGGATGGAAGAAAATTCGACGTCCGGTCAGGACCACTTTGAAGCGACGATCCTGGGAAAACGCGAGGAAGATGTACAGAATTGGAAGCGTCTCTTGATCGATCGTGGTGCTCGTGGGACACGACTCGAGGAACGAGGACCGAACGATTCATTTTGGGGGATTGTGATCTGTGGGGGGTTGAGAATTCAGCGCGTTTAGAACCAAGGTGCTACCACGTTCGCCACAGAAGGGCTTGTAATCTTGTATCTCTATTTTTCACAGAGAACTGATTTCTCCCTGTCGATCCTTTGTCCAAGCATCTACTAGGAATCTACTAGGCAGCCTCTTTCATCGAATATCTTTAAACAATTCAAGGTTTTAATTCTATACAAAATTTGTGGGAGTATAGATTTACTTAAATTCCCAGTGAATCTCTGTGTAAGCATCAATATGGAATTTCTAAAGTAATTTGACACGTAAGTCTGATTTCCAAATCTGTTGCAATCCGAACCCTAGGACTGCATTCTTAAATCTATCGCATCCGGAGTTCCCTAAGCTCTTGTCTTTAAACACATCACACGCTAGCTTGCAGGCCTTGGTTTCTAAATTCATCCTACTTCAAAGCCTGGATCCAAGTCTGCCTCGGGTATTCAGCCCTACTCTTCAAGATCCAAATTCTCGTCATTCAAAGCGTCATCGTTTTCCCAGCTTCTTATTTATTACTCTACTGCGTTCTTCTCGACCCCCGAGCACAGAAGGCAAGGTTAAACGTGTCGGCCTGGATAGAACTGGGAGAAGTAAGAAATCATCGTTCCGCTATCTTCTGTCGCGCGATTCGCTTCAAGGGCAAGCTTTTCCTGTATCAGCCGCGAACACGACACGAATCTCACTGCCTGTCGCGTTGTTATCCTCCATAGGTATACGCTCGGAGGTCCTTGAGATGTTACCACGCGCCGGTTAGATTTAACGCTGTTGCGCGTTATCTGACACGCGATGCAACTAATGTGCAGCTTGATACCGAAACTGCAGCCCCGTATCCGCCGGATCTTCGATGCTCGAGGCCTGGAATAATCAGTAATATATGCGTGCTAGCGATTCTGATACGCGGGGATGGATACACGCAGGATCGTCCGTCGTGTCTGACACCCGCGCTGTTTCTAGCACCGTGCGATCGTAATTCATGAAATGGACGGGTGTCTTGGAAGGGTGATCGAATGCACTGGGTCTGAAGAATACTCGAACCCCTTCCTCGTGTGTGTTACAAGGGCAATCAATACTTTTGTATCTCCAGTTTTCTTTTATAATTGCTGCCCACGAATTCGACAGTAATTGAGGATCTTTTAGTAAGAGGGGTGTAAAATAACTTCGAGTAAATTAAAAAAAAATGGTTATAAAAGAGAACACTAATTGGAAAATACATATTTTCACACAATAAGTAGTAGTTACTGAGTTGATATATTTTTATTTCTGTTTTTGGTGAAAAAGTATTCTAATAATAGTAGTTAATATTAATATATTACTTTTAACAGAAATATTAATATTAATTACTGTATTAATAGTAATTAATAGTAATTGTAATTAATATTAATTGTAATTAATATTAATAGTAATTAATATTAATATTTCTATTAATATTAATACAAAATAAAAGTAGAAATATTAATATTGATATTAAAATTAATTTCCATTTTTATTTATTTACTTCAAATCACTCATTTGTTATCTGATTTAAACCAAACTTCCACCAAAGGATGTAGAATTCTTTCACTTACCTATATTACACATCACAACTCAATAACTGTCAAAAATGGAGCTCCACCCTTCTCGCAAGGTCCTCACTTCTCTTTAGACGAGATTTTCCTATAATCCCATGAGCCCTGCAACATTAGACATCCTACAGTATCTCTTCAGAATTTATACGAGCAAACTTGTGATTGACTGTGCCCCAGTATTCTCTAATATGCGCGAGCGTGCACGGAAGATGCTCGGCGTTCTAATAAGTGGCGCATGTCTGCGCGACTCCGTAATGACACACGTAAATTAGTGCATGCCCAGCATTCTCGCGTGTATCTGTTATCTGATAGCGGCAAGCAGCGCAAACTTGCGCGAGGCTGTGGCATGCTCCCGATGATATACAGAGTCCCCGTGCTCGTTCCGCCCGCTACGCTGGGATGACTGTTGGGATTTTCGTACAACCGGGGCGAGCCTAATCGCGTGTTTGATTATATCTCGTCAAAGGGAGCGGAGCGAGAGAGGAAAGGATTCCGCGCAGCGGAAACTGTCTTTGAACGCCGCGACGCGAAGATCGCGCGGCGAGATTGTCGTTGACGCGGGCGAATAATTTTGTGTTTCGAGGGCCGGCCAGGAAATAGGTATTAAAGTCACTGTGGGACCGGCTGCAATCTAAATTCTAGTCGGGGAGTTGGATTAATTAGAGGTTTGGATTTTACGTCGGACAGAACTGGGGAGAGAGATTAAAGCGTTCAGGTTCTTTGACGTCCTTAATGAATCTTCCGGGAGTGACCTGAAACCAGTAATGATATCAGTTTTACACGGATTGCTTACGGGTGGTAGATATTTTTTACAGAGAGTCTCTCTGTCGCTGCAAACACGTGCGCTCTGCATCCGTACCTTCAGGGTAATTCCGGGTGAGATGGCTCGATCACGCTCCTTTTGCAAATATATCTTTGTCCTTTACAAAACCACTAAATTTACGGTGTGCTGATTTTTTTAAAAAGTGGGCCATCTCTCCCCGGCTTACCCTACATTAACTTCCCAAACTCGTGTCACTCGGGGAATTTGCTTTCCATTCGCATCGCACTGCGGGGATCGAGAATCTCCACCATATCCCTTATTCACCCTCGCCAGTCTATCAAAACTAAAGACCCCTCATCGCTTCACACCAATTTCCCAAAATCCCTACTTCCAATATTTCATATCCTTCGTAAATATTACCCCGTCGATTAAAACGGCCCATCCGAATCTCCCCTAATTTCTCCGTCCACCCAGGCGTCAATGACAAACGTATCATCGCTGTGCACAGAAGGGAAGAAAACCATCGAATTAATATCTCGTGTCTGCGCCTCCAGTGCCTCGCTGAGGGCCGCGCGGATAAAAAAGAAAACGTGGCGTTGTCGCGCGAAGGGGGTCGAGGCAAGGAGTCGGGCGAAAATAAAAATAACCAGGGCATCCTGCCGGCCAATAATTGGACTCCTAATCAATAGAGCGCGATCGGCGGACCGTGATGAACCGTTCAAGGGAAACGATGCAATTTATATATACCTACGCGGCCTGGCTATCTACGCCCACACACTCGCGCTCATCCCGCCGGCGAGCGTCGAGTGGTCCACTTGGGCACAAAGAATTATTGGCTTCCATTCTGCTCTCCAGTTAGCAGCGGCATCTGTCCGTCCACCAGCATCCTTCTACCCCCGCATTTCCCTCGCATCTCCCCCCCCCAGAGCACACGCCGTACATCAACTCGGCACAATTCGAAACATATCGAGGGGGTGCCCCCCAACAGCCGAGCCCCTCTCGCGTTCCCTTCGCGTTCCCTTCACGGTTCACTCGCGAGCCTCGTTTTTGCCAGCTCCCAGACCTGGCCGCATCGTCGCGGGCCGATTCATCACCGGCGTCCGACGAAAAGCCAGTCGATCTCTCGTATTTTCAAAAGGAAAACCCGTGGAAAATCCCGACGCCCACCGTCCTGCGCCTGTACTACGTACATCGTTACCATTGTACGAAATATTTATGGCCAGCAGATACGCCACACGCGGATTACGCCGACGAGGATTTTCCACGGAAGAAGCCTCGAAGCTCGCTCCCTCCATTGTCGCAGGGCCGCGCTCGTCCCCGTGTTCCTCGTAAACGGCTTCCACGGGAAACGCGTCCCCGCGATGCATTCTTGATGTTTGCTCGCCGACGTGGCGAGAATGCGGGGCTAAACCCCGCCAGGGAATTTATGTAACGCCGTTAGGGATAGGGCGGTTTTTTAATCTTGTCGCTGCGCTCGGGCTTGGCTCGCGATTTATCTGTTGGCGATGCTTGGGCGTTTCGGAGCAACGGGCGGAGAATGTTTGAGTCGAGTGGCGCTAGTGAACTCGTCAAAAGGGATGAGTACGGAGAGATGGTTTGGGATAAATCGAGTGCTCCCTGGAGCAGCTACCATTTTCACGTGGTACGTGCTTGCTAGGCTGGAGCTTAGTTTTCAAGTATGAAAATATGATCTTCATGCCATCTCAGTTTGCTCCTTTTTATGAAAAGTAGAATCGAGCAGAGTATGAGCACAATCGATCTATGTTTAGGGGTAGCTCAATCATGATAAAATTTCGAATTCACACGATAATTATGTGCAAAGACATGGAGCATTAGAAATTTTTTCAAATGCATTCATTTGTTCATTAACCCTTTCAGGCTTAGACACTTTTCTCGGCGGAAAAAAAATGATTTCTTGCGATTAGTTAACTGAACAATATTCCCCATACGTTGTTTTCCCAAAAACGCCAGTCAAAATATGATTTTCTCGATATGACGTATACATCAAACTCAGCGTGTACGGATTAAAAAAGCGATTTTTTTTTCATAACTCAAACTTTGCAAGCATTATTCTTTTAGTATAACAACTAATTTTCACGTATCTACCAAATAAAATGTAAAAAAATAATTTTACTCTCAACTGTTTTTAAAAAAAAAACGAGAGCAACGTTTCAAATTATCGAAAAATATCCAACATGCATTCGCCAGAAACGTTTCCATGGTTACTGTACACATTATTTACAGCGGTAAACGCATCAGTGGCTTGCACCTCGGAGCCATTTAGAGAACTGAACCGTTTTGGGACCCAAAATTATTGACTATCGATTTTTTTTTATACGTCTGAAAATGATGTGGCGTATAGTCACACGGGGCGCTAAAGGGTTAAGGGGTTACCCGCAGTCAGCTAGTATAAATAGAACGATTCTTTGGGAATTTATTTAAGAAATTGTACATGCATTTTCATGCATAGGTTTTTGTATTCAGATGAGGGACACTTTAACAGGTTCCGTTGTAATTTTGAAATAACTAAATACTTTTATACCATAAAATAATATAATACTCTGTTAAAGTGTCTCTCATCTGAACGAAAAAAGCCTTTGGTTAAAAATATGCATGTGCTTTCGGAAATAAATTCCGAAAGAATTGTTGCCTTTCTACCTCGTGACAGCGTTCAACCCCTTAAGAAAAATAGAAACTGAGAAAAGGTATCATTCTGACGTATAATTAAGTAAAACAATTAGTAGATTGTACCCTGATTGCAGGAAACATAAACTACCACAGACAATTTAACATATGACCAAATATTAAATGTAAATTTAATATAATGTAATATAAATGTAAACGTAAAAAAACAAATATGGCCATTATATGTTGAGTTTTCATAATTTCTCTATTCTTTGAATTAGTTGAGCTCCTCTAAGCGTAAGAATGTATTGTCCAAAGTTGTTATACCTACAGCGTTTGTATATCTAAAATTCTAAAGCAACAAATCGGGGTGATAAGCCTTTTAAAAAATATTCAATCTTCTTCTAACTTTTAAACTCCACCCTAATGCTTGTCTATTCTGCTTGGGGGATGGAGAAATAGGGGGATGATGTAGATAGTCAGCCGGGGGTGGTTAAATGCATTCACGTGTCGTTGAACACCTTCTAGTATTCTCAAAGGGCAAACTTAATCCTTTGAGGTCCTACTTTGAGGCACACTGTATTTCATTTCGGACAGTCCCATGTCGAGTCCACCTACACATTAGATTGAATAACGACTGTTCCGTGTCCCAACAATCCCAGGGATATCACCATTACGATTGTGCATGTTTGCAGAGGAATATGCCTCCTACGCAGCCCAAGTCTGATAGCATACGCACACTATACTACTGAAAGTAGTTGAATCAGTCACGTTCGCCTACCGCGAAACACCAGGCATGAAGCATCACAGTAAATGCTTGTTACACGTTTCCCAAAGAACACGTGAATTTCAACGCCTGGATCTTGGAAATTCACTTTTACGGCCATTGAAGCACATTTACACGTGATACCCATTCGAGGAACGATTGCCATCGAAGAAGCCCGATTGAAACTCAAGTTTCTTCGAAACGAACGTAACCGTAGCGATCGCACGCGATGCACACCCGTGCGTGCACGCTGCACTAGGTGGTTACGAGGTAGCAGAGTATTGGAACGCCGCACAGTGTGCGATTTTGGATAAAAATCGCTAGACAGCGCAAATCTTAACCGATTTCAACGATTTTTTTTTTTAAATATTCGTGAAGTGCTCAGCAATAACGGAGGGCTGTAGTAAATCTTGTATTTTTTGGTCTAATCTATAAGAAACATTATTTAACATAACATCACATAAAAACGTAAACTTTGGGAATTAAAGATAATAAAAATTAATTTTTTGTAAATTTAATATTAGCTATAAAATAAAACATTTACTTCAAATTTACAAAATTTATATTTTAAATAAACTGCTAAGTATAGCTGATTTAAATCGAATATTTTTAAATTATATTTCAATTTTATTATTTTGTATTTTATATTAGAAATAAGAATAATATATATAATAAATAATAATATATTTTTTATTTTATATTAGAAATAAGATAAAAAATAATAAAATTGAAATATAATTTAAAAATATTAGTTTTAAATCAGCTATACTTAGCAGTTTATTTAAAACATGAATTTTGTTAATTTGAAGTAATTTTTTTATTTTTAGCTATCTAATATTTAATTTACAAAAAATTAATTTTTAATATCTTTAATTCCCAAAGTTTACGTTTTTATGTGATGTTATGCTAAATAATGTTTTTTATAGATTAGACCAAAAAATACAGGATTTACTGCAGCCCTCCGTTATTGCTGAGCCCTTCACGAGTATTTAAAAAAAAAATC
Source organism: Andrena bicolor (assembly GCA_960531205.1). NCBI lineage: Eukaryota > Metazoa > Arthropoda > Insecta > Hymenoptera > Andrenidae > Andrena > Andrena bicolor. The sequence goes on along the minus strand of OY482668.1, from coordinate 12,812,561 downwards.
ATTGAAATCGGTCAAGATTTGCGCTGTCTAGCGATTTTTATCCAAAATCACACACTGTGCGCCGCGGCGATCGCGACTGGCAGCGATCCTCGATGCCACTTGTCGATGTAAACGCGGCCTATATGCAGGCGCGTCGAGGGTTGGCCTTCCAGTCGATAAGCCGTTCTCTTTTCACCGTTTCGAGCAGCAACTTTGCATTATCGGCACGTCGATGGAAATCCCGCTTATCAAGCAGTCGCTTACAACTCGACGATACAGTAATTTCCCCGGCTGGCCTCGGGTCGCGCGTACACTCGCGCTGGGTTAAAAGGCTTTTCGGTACACAGCGAGTGCTGCGACCCTTTTGCATGCTGCGTTCCGTGGCGCGGCACCGGCGACGTGCAATTTAAAATTTCCAACTCCGCCAGCGGGCTTCCGTGTATCGCGGAGTGTTTGATATTCCTGAAACGAGATTTCAGCTGGCCCCGCTTTGCCCGCGCTTTCGCGGCAATCGCGACAGAATCTGGACCCAAGCTCCTTCGGAAGGAAAAGGGACCAGGTAATGGCAGTGATCGAGATGACAAAGCCGCGTTGTTCGTATCGCGATGACTCGGTTAATCCGGCGTTTAAACGCCGATGGCGCCGTGAGCGCGCGAGATGTTGCCGTAAGCTCCTTTTCCGCGACGCTGCAAGCGGATTAGCGTCGGAAAGAATTACCCGGCTGATCTCCGTGAAACCTTGCAGCGCCCGAAAGCGAGAGGAAGACGGAGGGGATGCTGAAATCTCTATACGTCTCGGAACTTCCGTTGCTTTTTAAGGGAACGCCCTCCACGGTGTAATCTTTGAGCGCCCCGGGGATTGCTAAATAGAGAAATAAATTAACGAGATAAAGCTCGTCGCCCGAGTTTCTTTCGACCGCTCCTCGAAACCAGGCCACAATTCCACCCGCTCGCCGTTCGCTCGCACGCCTAGCAGAGAACCGGCAGAGGGTGCTTGCGCACAACGATCGAATTTAACGATAAGCACGGTGTATGTATTCCGGCGACAGTTCCTTGACGCTAACACGGAAAATCAAGCGCCACCGGAGATACGAAATGTCGTGTTGAATCGTTCCAATTCGACTCAGCTTTGACGTCGCAAGAATTGCATTAGAAGGGACGTTTCGCAGAAATTTCCTTGTATTCGGATAACAGGGTACTCGAGTGATGGAGGTTTGTAGGACAGAGGTTCCGTTTAAAAATAAAAAAAAAATATTTATAGGAAGGAAGATGACACTCGACGAGTTTGCTCGCAAATTTCACCCCATGAATAATCGAGCAGGGCCAGTCTGTCACGTCGTCGGACGAAGATTAAGGGGTAACGGCGTGGAGGAATTTTGCTAGCCAAATTTGAGCAGCTGCCACGTCATTAGAGGCGTTTCTGCCTAATTGTTTCAACGTCGAGCGTTTGGGCCCCTCCCTCGTTCCCCTCGCCTCTGCCTCGTTTCTCGTAACAGTGACTCGTAACGTCCCACGTCTTCGGGAGCTTCAGAAATTGCGGGCGTTCCAGCGTGGCGTGCTCCGCACCCTTTGATGACGTATTAATTGCTTCGACTTTGATACATCTCGCCGAACCGCGGCGTTAATAACATTTCTCTCATTGAATTTCGCTCGGCAGCTGGTCCGTGGATGGCGCCAAAGCCAGATTGAGCCGTGACGGTTCTGACGGCTCCTCCGCTTGCATTCTGCTCCGTTGCGAACGTCGATTCCCATGGTAAAATCTCTGACCGTTTGCGCGTTCGTCTTCGTCCCCAATGATTAATTCCCTTCGATCCTTCCGGGGCCGGGTGGCATCTTACTCTCGATTTGATTAACGGTCCACATCAATTTGCACTGGGATTGGGTGGGGGATGTCTTTAGGAAACGTCAGAAGTAATCCTGAAATTCCTATTTTGGGGGGTTGACGGGGCGTTTAGATCGAAGTTGACTTCGTTCTTTTGAAAGAGTATCTCAGTATTTTCCAATCTGTTTTGAGTCGCCACCTCCATTTATAATCTTCAAATAACCTGTGACCCACCCCCTCATATAAGGTAAGGTAAAAATAAGTAATGAAAACACATTATAAATAGGTATTTCAGAATATAATTCTAACTTAATAATATTTAATCGTCTTAATTCTAACTTAATAATATTTAATCGTCTTAATTCTAACTTAATAATATTTAATCGTCTTAATTCTAACTTAATAATATTTAATCGTCTTAATTGAATATACTTTAAGATGTTTAATATAATTAATCATCTTATTTAGTGTGATGGTTGTCCCTGCATCTGGGTGACCAGCTTTTCTTTTTTTTCATAATTGAAAAATCAGTGTTACATTATTAGTAGAATATGGCAATGTAACCATATTAAAATAAATACCTAAGTGCTAAGAATCGTCAACTAAAAATAACCGCGGCGACCCTCTTGGAGTATATCAATAAACTATACCTAACACAATTTCTTGCACCACTTTCCAATTCTCTCAACAACGAACAATAAGATTTCTCCTTCCTCCAAATGAATACGTCCAGTAGCAAAGACATATAAATGGGAGATGCCAAAGAAAGAATAAAATTGTAATAGTTATAAAGACTAATTTAGAATTCACGGTTCTGGGTTATCCGGTGAATGACAGTTTCCGTAAAAATGATTGGAGAGGCGGCGTGCACGGTCTGTTTTCGCGCATCGACAAATTATTCGCGTCAAAAGCAATTATTCGCGATTATTCGACGAGAGACCTGTGAATGCCAGCGAACGTCCGGTTGCATTCGTGTAATTAGAGCCTTTGAACGGAGGAGGGGGGGGGGGTATAGGATAGGGGGTGGACGATCGATGCTCCCACGGGCACACGGAGGTAGAGGAAAAATTGGAATAAAATGGCCGAACGTGGTGTAACGAAGTGAAAGCATTTTGCTGCAACGTTTATTTCGTCCAATTACATTTGGCAGCCGTAGCCGAAGCTCACCAGGGCGGATTCTACGGGCTTGTTTATGGACTTCCATATATCAGCCTTACGAGCACTTAACAGAAAGAAATGGCCGCAATCTTTCGTCTCTAATTCAGTCACTTAACCGCTGGTTATATCCGCTTCGCGGGGACGCTCTTTTTCGGCGATGGAGATTTCGCCGCTGCCGCTGATAAAATCCGTCCCCCGATGGAAACGGACGAAATTCATTTACTCGCGCGGCACGAGTCGAATTTGTTCGAATTAGCGTTAATTCCGTCGCCGCCTGAAATTTCATATCGTGGGATTCCGGACGATTCTTTCCACGCGATGTATCACCGCTATTGTGCTATATTGTACCTCATAAAGATTCATGAATCTTAATATCAAAATGCAATCCTCCGCGAAAAGTACCCACCTCCCGATTTAACAAGCGTCTCGCGATCCTCATAAATTCCATTATTACACCTAGCAACGACTCATTAGCATCGAGAATCCTCGACGCTCCGGACGTGGACCCCGAAGCCGCCCGACACAGCCACCAACAACCGCTCGTTAATTTTTCCCCGTGAATAAAACAACCCCCGGCCCGTTTCCTGGCCAGCGATCGATCATCGTGTTCGAGCTGGGCTGCAGTACATTGACAGATCCTCTTGCTCGAGTTCCCCGGATTAATGCCGGACAGGGTCGCGAGGATCGAAGCCGGTCGTTCGATTCTTCTTATTTTTCTCCGGGGCCGCTTCGGTGGCGCTGCCATTTCGCTGCGTCCACGCGATTCGCGCGACGGAATCGCCGCATCGTTTCTCCATCAGGGGAACGTGACTTTGAGCATCGCGCGGCTCTAAATTGCTCTGACAGTTTTTCTTCTGGCGACGTGTCCAACCCCCCCTGTGCGCTGGGGGTGAGAATCGAGCTCGACGATGCGCCTCCTCGAGGAGAAAAGGGGGAAGGGAGAAAAAGCTTGGAGGAAAGATCAGGCCCTCGTGACTGGGAGTCAGTCAGCCTCTGAGCGACGAGGGTGGCTGGAGGGTGGAAGCCCATCAAGAAGGGCGGCCAGCATCCGGCAATTTACGGACGTCCGGCGAAACTGATTTCAAGGCGACAGAAATTACTTCTCCAGGAAGCCGCGGTGGCTTCGATCCTCTCGTGCCTCGCTGCCTCTTTCGGCCCTTCTTTCACGCTCCGCTCGGGGCGAGCAGCCTCTGGGGTGCCGCGCGAGGTGCCCACCGACGCGGCGGATCTCGTCGCCCACCGTGGAACGGGAATTGAACTCTCTATTCCTCTATGCTCGGGATATTTGGTCCCTGGATGAACTGTTTCCACGATGGAATCGAGGCTTTCGAGGATCGCGGGCGTCGGTGCGAAAGCGGCTCGCAATTTCTAGAAGAATATTTCCTTCCTGCGCGAGGTCTCGGGGATATGCACGCTTCCATTCGGAGTATATTCAATTCGCTTTCTGAGATGTATTGGGATTGTGGCGGCTCGAAAGCTCCATCGTGGGGTTCATAGAATATTTCACATATTTAGGAGGTAGTGTTGGTCATTGGTGTTTGAGGCAATGGAAGTAATGTCACAGTTTAATTGAGGCCCAATTTAATCAATCGTAGCTATTTTTCAATCGCACAGTTTCACCCTGTTAAGGGGGTATACTCGTTTGAACCCTCGGAAAATGTGTGGATTTTTTTACAAGTCAACGGCTTGATGAAGATTTCCCGTTTTTTACTATCTTTACACAGTATTGTGAACTACTTACAAAAAAGTTTCAGTTCAGAAACTATTGTTTTTTGGAAGTTATGGATACGTATCCGAAAGTCTCTCGATTTTAGATGGCTAAAAGGTGGTCCTGAAATAAGCTGTATGTCGTGTCTGAAATTGTTAGAGCTGTTCGAGTACTCGGAACAAGCGAGCCGGGATATACTCGGTTCGAATAACCGATCCGAGCCGAGCGCTCGAAAGAACCGAGCGGCTCGGTTAAAAAGCGAGCGGCTTGATTAAAAAGCGAGTACACTGCATAGTGAAGGTAGCGATAGACGAACGAAACATGTGGATTGTTCGAGCCACACGATTGTTTCCAGATGCTCGCTTCATTCGAGTACTCGGCTCGGCTCGGAAACCGAGTCCCGGCTCGACTCGAATATTCGAGTCGAATATGATATAATAGTCTAAAATACATCAAATACTAAACTTGGACACCGTTCAAACTAATAACAATAAGCACATTTGAATTTTCAAGCTTACTTTTTATTTTAAATAAGAAATTGCAGATTACGTAGGTTACATTCGGCCCAAAAATTGTAACGTTCTCACGCAACCATCTCACAAAAAACGTATGCCAGCTCTAAACAATGATTTAAAACAATCGACGGGCTATTGCAGTAGACGCAGAGGAGAGGGACGAGGTATTACGAACGATCGAATTGTTAATTCCTATCTCGATGTAAGAAATATGGACTAAATTCTTATTTTGATCCGATTCGCTCAGATGTACCCTACTCAGGATTCTATAAAATCCCCAAACTTTTAACGCCATTTTAGCGGTTTATGGCGAGCTTCGTGTGCCAATAATATCGTCGAGTTGCCTACTAAACAGTCCTCTCGCGTGGACAACTGGCCAGCTCGCGAAATTCGAGTGCGAACTCCTCGTGCGAGCGGATGTTTTCGAATTCAGGGGGTGGAAAGCCCGGAGAGTTTGACTTGCGGCGATAACCGCGACCGAGCCGAAAATGAGTCGGGGCCCGGACCAATCGGCGTACACCGGTAATTCGAGCCAGTCGGCAATTTAGCCACGCCGGTTAATTCGATCTTTTGTCGGCCCGCTCGTTCGGGGCCGACAGCAATTCCGCCGGCGCGCAACGTTCGGTAATTCGGTTGACAACTCCGCGCGCGCACGATGCATTTTCGTATACACGAGTGGAGTGGAGTTGTTATTGGATTAGGGCATTTGATCGGCCAGTCGAATTACTTGACTGTTTGCACAGGCTTAATCGATAATGACCCTGTAGAGTTCGCCGGCCATGGCGTCGCTCGACTGCGTTAAATGCTTCCGACAAAAGAGGCCCGAGCACGATGACTCTGTGGGTGAACAGCCTCGAATAATTTGGATCTTGAATCAGATTTTTATGCAGCTTCTTTTCAAATAGAATTAACTTCATTTTTATATGTTTGTTAAGATCTTTGGCAATTGCCTGTTGCATTTGATAATTTAACTTCTCGATCAGATAACTTTTATCACACTTCCTAATCGATTGCCTGACCCTTGATTCAATCATTCTTATTTCACTTGTGATTTTAATATCAGATGATAGTCATTCAATTTTCCTCAAAGGTACTGGGATTATTCCACGTTTCTTGCTTCGTTTAATAGTATAATTGAACTTTGGGAGAATATAGGATTCGCTTCGGTTGTCCACTTATGCCTGATATGATTTTCAGACGGAATAATTTTCCCGTTTTGGGTGACACGATGTCCAGTATCGAACTGGCAAGTACACAATGGGCGGAGAAAAGCCTGGTCAGGTTTTTATTGTACCTGGCGCCGTGGACTCGCGTGTCCAGGCAACATTTCCTACGATCTTCGGGCACCGAAAGTTCGCCAGTCGGCGTACGTTTCCTGCCGCGCAGCTATCGACCAGAGATAAAAAAGTACGAAAGGAAGAAAGCGCGGTAGCACGAACGGGTCTAACGAGGAAAGGGGTACAGCGAGCGAATTCTGGGGATCGTGGCTAACGGGAAAGGGTGTTCACGGTACTTCCGGTAATTTACTCGAAGAGCGTTCCTGGCGAAAGTTTTTTACGTCTAAAAAGTGGAAAAACTTTCGTCGTTGAGCTGCTGGCGTTAGTATGAGGCGAGATTGAGACGATAGTTGCTAAATGCAGCCTTCGAAAGCCTTTGTGCTGCTTTGATTGTGTGTAGATGCTTCGTCGGGAATATTTCTCTTGGCATCTGTCATTGTCGAGCTTTCGATGCTTTTGAAGTCGGAAGCTGAGAGTTGGGTGGCTTCGTACTTCAAATCTTCGAGGTAGAGCGTTCTGAATTCGGGTCCTCCGTGTTCGAGAGCTCTGAATTTGAATGTTTCGAGTTGGAGCTATCTAAATTCGAATGCCTTGGGTTGGAGCGCTTTGAATTTGGATGCTCTGAGTTGAAGAGCTCTGAATTCGAATGCCTTGAGTTGGAGCGCTTTGAATTTGGATGCTCCGAGTTGAAGAGCTCTGAATTCGAATGCTTCGAGTTGGAGCGCTTTGAATTTGGATGCTTCGAGTTGGAGAATTCTGAATTCGGGTCTTTCGAGTTTGAGAGCTCTCAATTTAGATGCTCCGAATGCGGATATTTCAAGTTGATGAGCTCTGAATTCGGATGCTTCGAGTTGGAGCGCTCTGAATTCAAATGCCTTGAGTTGGAGCGCTTTGAATTTGGATGCTCTGAGTTGAAGAGCTCTGAATTCGAATGCCTTGAGTTGGAGCGCTTTGAATTTGGATGCTCCGAGTTGAAGAGCTCTGAATTCGAATGCTTCGAGTTGGAGCGCTTTGAATTTGGATGCTTCGAGTTGGAGAATACTGAATTCGAATCTTTCGAGTTTGAGAGCTCTCAATTTAGATGCTCCGAATTCGGATGTTTCAAGTTGACGAGCTCTGAATTCGGATGCTTCGAGTTGGAGCGCTCTGAATTCGGATGCTCCGAGTTGGGGCACTCTGAATTCGACTGCTTCAGGTTGGAGCGCTTTGAATTTGAATGCTTCGAGTTAGAGACCTCTGAATTCGAATACCCCAAGTTGAAGCGTTTTGAATTCGGACGCTCCGAGTTGAAAAACTCCAAATTTGAACGCCCCGTATTGAACAGCTCCAGATTCGAAGTCCCCAAATGGAGGAGCAACTTGAGATTCCCAAGTCCCAAGTTTGAAAACTGCAAATCCTCTAGCTGCAATTTTCAAATCTTCCAATCGTCGCGTCCCCTCATCCAAAAACTCCAACTTCCAATATCCCATATTGCAAAATGCTCGCTCACGTACATCCCCGCACCTCTCCTCCAACCAACACAATCCCAAGGGGCAACGTACGTAGATCAAGGTGTGAGAACCCGGATGGATACTTCTCGATTGTTTTCCGAAAGTTTGCAAACGCCCCGGGACTCGCACGCCAGCCCCGGAAAGAAGCAAACGAAGTCGAAGCTTCTCCACGGTTATTTCCCTTTCAAATTCCATCAGAGACCTCGCCCATCGCCGCGGCGCGGCGGTAAACTCGGCGAAACAGGACTTCGCCGAACGACTTTACCTCTTCATCTTATATTCCTGCGATTTCCCGCGAGCTCCTGGAAGGAGAAGCAGTTGGTGCATCGAATCGGCGCGATTCCCTGGATTGACGCGTTTCGAGGGAGAGGAGCACTCGAGCCGCCAGAGATGGTGTTTCACGCGAGCGTGATGGGAATGGCGGGGTGCAATAGCTGCGAGGAAAAGAAAGGAAAAGAAAGGAAAAGAAAGGAAAAAGGGGGATCACGGAAAACGCCTCCGGTGTAATTCGATTATCCGCACGAAAAGCACCAGGCGCTGTTATATGAGGCGGTAATTCGAGGCCCGATCCCTTCCTCCCCTCCCGTATGCCATGTTGGAAGCAATTCTCGATGTAATTTAATCGGCTGTCGATAGGCGACAATGGCGGCCGTAATCTAAAATTGCTTTTCGAGGGGCTCGCGTTGCCCCACGGAGGCCTTTATTAGCGTCCTAACGTACCGGGACCGTTACGTGTCCTCCCTCTTTCACCGTGAAATTCGAATATTTAATAAAAGAGGAAGCCAGGCGAGAGGCTTCGCATCTTCTTCTCAGACCTCCAAAAGTGGCGTCAGGGCTGACGAAACGAGGGGACATTCCCCCAAAATGGACAATCTACAATCTCGATAATTCAGGCGGATTCGAAGAAACGAAAGACCTTTATGTGTTACCAAAAAATGTCCCGCCCCCCATCGCAAGGAATATTCCCGTATAATAAATAACGTAGAGCACAAATTACCAGGAACCTGCTCGTTGGCTGGTATGATTGACGAGCAACGTTGCAAAGTTAACGAGCGACGTGGAGGCAGAACGTAAAGGGGGCAAACTGCTGCCAGAGATTTAGAAGGATGTTGATGCAACCCCGGTGCCAGTATCCCCAGTAGTTGATGCACTGTCTTAAATAATAATCATACCATTGAGGGTGATGTTGCTAGCTAACGCACTGAATTTCGCGAACTACGTCCTTGAATAATTCCAGTCATCCATTAGACGGGCATAGGCTGCCGAAGGTACCGGTGTAAAGGCTCCTCTCTCTCTCTCTCTCTCTCTCCCCGCGTCGTCGACTGCCACGATGCTCGGAAGCTTCGTCAAAACACTTTAACGAGCCTGGAGGGACGGATCGCGCGTGAACTCGCGAGCAGCTTGCGATTTTCCATTCGAGTATCGAACCTCGCCGTTGAGCGCACTGCAAACACCGCGCGACGGAAGCAAATTAATGCGGGGGAGTTAGACGGTGCTAATCGCGACCGAGTTTCTTGGAAAACATTGGCAGTAGGGGAGATGATAGCTTCGGGGAAGACGAGGTCTAAGTTGGAGGCAGGATGATCGAATCTGTGTGCTCAGTGATCGTCGAGTTTTCCGAATTGCGAGGTCTGAGGGAAGGGAATTTATCCTGGGGAGGGGAAGATGGCTCCCCCTGTTTGAGAGATTTAGTGTGATGAAGAGGAGTTTCAGTCTTTGAAGGAAAAATGTGGGAGAGAGTCTGGGTACTGGTGGCGATTACCAAGTCTCCGAATGTAGTAGTCATAGGAAGAGTGGAAGTAGTAATCACTGACGTGATTCTTCGCGGACGGTTCAAGGATCCCGCGTTCCACGAGCTTCCCAACGCTCGAGTTCTCGGAAGAAAGGATTGCTCCTTACAGAAACCACAATCGAAGGGCCATTCTGCGCTGGAAGTGGATAAAAAGAGAAAGCCAAGGGGATTCAGCTCGAAGTGGGATCAATTAAGGTGGAAAGCAGGAGCGATCGATCATCGACGGTAATAAAGAACTTCCGCCAGGGCAGAACGGCCGCTCGAAGGCGCGTGTCCCATTTAGCGAGCCTCGCATCGCAGCTTAGGAAATTCGCGTACCTATCTTTTTAAAGAGTCGACATTGTACGGGGTCCTTTAAAAGATTGTATTCCTAACCATCTATGAACCAGGATCACGAAGATTTCTTAATTTCTGTAGCAGTTCGGTAGTTAGGAACGGTCTATGATGCGATTGGGACATAGGTGGCGCCCCGTTAAGTACCTAAGGTCGGGGCCAGATATATTGGCCGGTGAATTCGTTTTCGCAGCTAACGCACACCTATTCTGATGTATGTATTTCTACGCTAAGAACTCGGTTAGGCCTACACGTCAAGAGCTTGGCGCTATCCCCTCCACTTCTGGCGCACTCTTTTTCTGGCAAGGCGAGAGCGAGTCAGACTTTGGCGGAATCAGTTAAGCCAGCAGACCTGCACGCAGTGGATCCAAAGATCGCGGGTTCGAGTCCCATCACCCGAGGTGTTGTTCCCTTTTTCTCCTACATTTTCAAACACTTTCCTCTCATTGGCTACCATGTGGGGAGGGTAAACCAACCAATGAATGACCGAATTGTTGAATTTATGAACCTTTGAGATTAATACTTTAATATATTTATGTATACCAACAAAACAACTGTTGAAATTGCATTTAAATTTATTTTTCTTGAAATTTCTTTAAAAATAATTACTTATTCTTACCGTAATTAAAAAAAAAAAAACGATTATAAAATGCAAAACGTGTAGAAGCCCAGTAAATGACCGCATACTTTTAACAAGAATTGCACTTATTAATATTCGCTTAATACGCGAAACTACAAATATGGGATATTAAAAGTGCAACTACACTCCATTTACCTATAAACATATAATATTTTTAAATTTATAATTGACATTTCTTTGGTCATTCACTGGTGTGCGGTCAATTACTGGTTGGTTTACCCTATATCCATAAAGAAAACCAAGCAGCTGCAGCGTGGATAAATAAAAATCCTAGCATCCAGTAGGACTTGCTCGCAATATAAAGCCACGAGTACCCACGAGGCACATGATCCAGCCGTGGGCAGCGCTCGCTCAGCCCCCGAAGCGTTATCATAAATTTGTATTAAGGGGTATCCACGCGCCGCTACGCCTCTGGCCAATAGGAACGTGGAATTTGGGTCAGATGGCATCCTCTAATAAGCCCGCGCGCTAATAGGCTTACTTCGGGCACGCAGCCACCCGGTGATGCACGATAGGATGACGTTCCGTATCTCTCGGACCAGATTACCAGCGTAGTCGAAAGCTTATATGTGAGAACACGCACCATGGATCTTTCCGGATATGAAGCCAGCTCGGTTTTATGGGCTCGTCAGTCTCCCCCGCGCCAACCCCGTAATCGAGTTTAAGGTACATACACCGCTGCTTCCGCCACGAGCATGGCGCCATAGAGTTTAACGAGCCTGACGATCCCACACCCCCCCATCATTTTTGTGAGACTCGTTTTAGACGTAACGGGGCATCGTGGCTCGTACTTGAAGAGCACCTGGCAAGAGTTACCTCGATGTTTAGCGTCTCGCAGAGTTGCTCTCATGGCGTTACGATCTTTGGATGGGGAACATTTGCAGGGATTTGTATAGTGCTGGCCTCTGCGAACTTTGAAACTTGTGTCCTCTAATGGAGAATCGTCAGTTTTTTTTATAGAAACCAGAAGAAACAGGTCAAAAAGTGGAATAACTGTACAACCTATCTCGGGACACTTGTCCCCCAAAGCAGATTACGCGAGCAGTCGTCCATAATGAAACGGATTCCAATTAAAATCCTAGCAACTAATGCAATCAAGATTCCATAGCGATCCTCGCCCAAAGACTAATCCTTTCGCCGGCTGCAACTTCGCCGAACAAACGACAGTGACTAAGAGCCCCGTAAATCGACTGGCCGGACCTTCGTTATATAATTTCCCCCGGCAAGAAACGCTTCAAGTATTTCAAGTATTCCAAGTCGCTCGGTCTGAATGCTCTCCCGGCCACATACTTTCCGCGGGCGTTTCCTTTCAAGGGAAAAGTTGCCGGCAAGTCGACCCCGCACAAAAGATCCAATTTGAATTTCATACCGACCGATTATGGATGTAGATTCCCCGCGACGCGGCCATTCGATTCCATTCCGGCTTCCACGCTGGCCGAATCTGCCCCTCGCAGAGCGAGTCTCGCGTTTCCGGTTAATGGTGCGGAATCGGAGACGCCGAAAGGTGGCTGGAACGACCGCGGCGCACGCGAACGATGATTCAAAGCGAGGATGCAAATGGAGGTTACGTGGATAACGCTGTTTCGCCGCTGGGGAAATTACTTTATTAAGCAGTGACGTCTTCGAAGGGATCTCTGAGGTGACTTTGTGCGCTGAATTCGATGAATCTATGATTCTTGATTGTGAGATCATAATTGAGATGGGGAAGTAGGGATTTTTCTTTCATTCGAGTGTATATTCACACTTGAGTAGCATATTGTTTTTCCTTCTATTAAGTCTCTAAAGTATTTTGTATAAATATATTGATTAGTGATATTAACGCACAGTAAAGTAGAACGTGCCTACCGTAATGCGTTTGTTTTTCTATTTTCTATTTTCTATTTTCTAGTTTACTTTATATTCTCTTTCTATTATTATTGTGCTTTGTTATTAATCACCGGGTTAGACTTAAAAGCAGCAATTAAAAGTATTATTATTATTTTTTTTAATTATATCGATGCCTCTAATTTATGACATACATAATTAATCGACGAATCAATCTGAGTAGATCGTTCTGAGAAATGTCCGTATTAAAAGTCACAGCTGCGGTATGAATTAATTGCACAGAAAAACGGAGAATATGGACAGATATGATCGGAGTCCCTTTAATCACCGACCAACAATCGGTGTTATAGCCTCGACACGGACATCGAGCTGCATCCGCGTTGATACCGGTCGTACACCGTTTTTACATTAATACGGGGAACGGCGGGATGAATCGAACGAACGTAACAAATTTTCGGTGTCCCGCCGTTGCACAGGCACCGGTGAATGCTTTAAATCGAGACGAACGAAGCACAAAGCGGAAGCTCGACCATCGGGCTTAACGTTGCCAGCGAGCGTACCGATACAGCGGTTTTTAAAGGAGCCGCCACTCGATGGCGATCTGTCCGGTGAAATTTGTCTTGATACACGTAATTTATAGCGTGCCACCGCGTTGTTTGACCGTAACAAAGGAGGGACAGTTTATCGATCACCGCTCCGCTCAGAATTCCCAGCGAAAGGGTCGATGGTCAGTGGTTTATCGAGCAAAGTTTCGCGGCCGACGACGCGTTAATTCAGCCCGCATAATGCATCGCGCCACTTGCACCTGTGAGAATGCACCGTGCCAGGGAGATCCCGGAACTTTGGCCGTTCTCGTTGAGCTATGGAATGCGATTGTCATCAACAATTGGAACGGACCATCTTTATCCTCTGAATCAGGGGAACTTTATTTAATTTAATCTGAAACATACAGTAACGTATTTTCTTCTTACCAAATTGGGTTGTTTTTCTTATTTAATTATTTGATTATATATGCGACAAAACTCTTTGATACACAGAGAATAAACAAAACCACTAGAGAACTATTATAAGCAGATGCAGAAAAATGAACAAAATAAAGGGAAAAATTGGTACCTATTTAAATAGAAAATAAGCAAAAAAAATAAAAAAATATTTAACCCTCTAAGATTCTTTCATCCCACACTGTGGATTGTGGAAAGGAAGTTTAAGTGTGATCGTCTCACGTGATTAGATCGTCTACTACATCACAGTGGTTTAATGGAGAATGAGATATCGCCAGGTGATCTACGCACTGAATCTCCAGATGCTTTTTCGAGCCCGCGATCTCGACGTTATATCGGGAACGTTAATTCCGCTCACGCAACGGGCTTAAGGATGAAAAGGGGGCGTTTTAAAGGGTGCATTCCACGGGAGCTTCCAGTTGCACGGTTGCTGGCGTAACAGCGATCCCAGGAATTCTTTCGTCCCTGAAACGGATCCGCGTGCACCGGTTCTTTGGGACGGTTGGATTATCGGTAATCGTAAAAATGCCGCCAGATTTACGCCGAGTGGAGCAATCCGCCGCTTTGTGCATCCCCGAGGAAGAGACGCCGTAGACGTTATCTCTTCTGCGAGTTGATCCTCATTATTCGGGAGAACCACCCGCCTTCGTAGCGAAAAACGGCGCCAACGAAGCGTTAATTTCGAATTCGTTGGAACTCCGTCGTGAACGAGAGAATACCGAGCCACTGGCATCCACGTGACAATGAATACTTAACATCCCCGGAACGTGCTTTACAAGTTCTTAACGAAATACGAGTATCTCGTTTCGCAGGCAACGTTCTAATTCCCGCTTTCCAAAGCACTCGATATCCTGCTTCACTTTACCATCTACCTAATTAAAAAAAAAAGAAACTTTCATTCTTTACGGAAATTCTGAGGAACCCATCGTTTTACACCCAAAGCCAGCAGTTTTCAATATTCCTTGACTAGACTATCTACTGTCGCTTAGATACTTTAAGAACCGTGTAAATCAAAGAGAAGTTTCTTTAACCAAAAGGAGAAGGCGGTGTTGCAGCAGAAAGTTTCTTCGTCGGAAGGAATATTGCCCCGGAAGTTTAAGAAGCTCCGAAGTAATAACACTTTCCGACTTGCCTCATCTAAACTTAATATTCTTCATGATTCCCTCCTGTTTGTTGCAGCCTGATCCACCGAGACACCAGGCCGGAGCCAGCAATAAGGTGTTCGACGCTGAGAGGAGCGACGAGGCTGCCATCGGCGCCGGATCATCGCAGCGAGGCTCGGCTGAGAACAGACCCGAAGGTGTTGGTGTTCGTGGAAACGTTGTACTCCATGCTGGGCAAAAACATAGCCGAGCTGCTCGTCTCTAATCGAATCAAGTGAGTAGGGACGCACAGACGCGGCGATATCTGTCTCTATGCGCTTCCGCGGCCGTGATAAGGGAGATAACGCTGCCGCGGGGAGAGCAGCGAATCGGAGTATGTAATTCCGTAACGATAAACAACTCTCCTATCGACGCGCGCGTGTTATCGCGCCACGGGACCCGCGAACTTGCGACTGCATTCCATTTTTCCACGAGGCGTGTTTGCGCTGCATGTGGATAAACAATCGTCGGGAGAGAAGGAGATTCATTTCAGCGGCGTTTGGAGGAATGAATGAGAGCCAGGCAACTGTGTTCTCGTAGTTTCAGCGGTGCTACTTGATATTTCAACAGCGGAATTGGAAGGGATGGGGGTTTGGAAAGTATTATGATAACATTGTAGGACAGCAAGGGGAATTATTATGTATGTAGTCGGACATGGAGATTGGTGATATTACAAAGATTGACCCAAGAAATAGCCCCTTTTTGGTCCCACGATTTTGGAACTGAATTTTGTGCCAAATGATGGCTTACGATGACAACAATCACGACAAATTTTCAAGTTGAGGTGACAATTAGTTTCTGAGATATGGCAGGTGAAAGAAGTGAAAATTCATTAATATGTGAGCCCATACGCTCCGATGTATAGACTTTTAAGTCATTCCGATAATTTAAACAATTATTTTCAGGGTTTTTCCTGACTGCTAATAACGAATTTGAACTTAGATTTTCAAAACTCACGAAAAAAAATTAAATGGCCGGTTCAACATTGTGGACGATATATTAAAAACGCAACTACTACACAGACATTTATATTTCTTGATTTTTTTTTCGTGAATTTTGAAAATCTAAGTTCAAATTCGTTATTAGCAGTCAGGAAAACCCCTGAAAATAATTGTTTAAATTATCGGAATGACTTAAAAGTCTATACATGTTATTGAATTTTCACTTCTTTCACCTGCCATATCTCAGAAACTAATTGTCACCTCAACTTGAAAATTTGTCGTGATTGATGTCTCATCATAAGGTATCGTTTCGCACGAAATTCAATTCCAAAATCGTGGGACCAAAAAGGGGCTAAAAAAGGCCTCGTTTTTGGGTCACTCTTTGGGGAGTATATTAATGTGTTTACTAAATGGGGTGGTGTGTGGAAAGTGAATTGAACTTGGAAAACGTCACTTTGGTAACGAAAATAATTTTTAAGGTTTTGTATCGTTAGGCCTGTTCAGTTGCTCTAATTTTCAGTATCTTAAGGTTCGTGAAGAGGAAGTCTGCTTCGAGAATAAACTCCCAGTGTTTAGTATATACCCCGTTCGCAGAACACCCTGTAGAACTGTATGAAATTGAAAGAGCGGAGCCTTCGAAGTTCCGCCAAGTCGTAGACGAAGTGGGCGTTTCGTCTTCGTGCCGCGCCGAAACTGGGTCGCGACAAAGTAGCGGCTCGGCAATTACCGATAAAAGGGGGGCGCCTAATAAATCATAATCGTTCCAGTCGATTATTATCGCGACGTGTTCCCTCAAAGGAACCGGCCTCGATCGATCGTCAGCCTCTTCTCTGGCTGACAGAACGCAAACAGCCGGCTCGTTTGCCGCGGAAAAATGGAACTGCCAACCGGCTGAAATATCGCCTTTCTTCATTCGTGTATTTAGAGCGACCGCTCCGTTTCCGTCGCGGATGACAAATTTCCCTCGTCCGTGCTTGCGCCGCCCTCGTTAAAAAATGAACTCTTCGGGGGAACTTGATCGCTCGATCTGTTATGATTGAGGGCTAGCGCGGACGTTTTCTGGGGACGACGTCGTAACAGATTAAGAGAAGTTAAGGAAAGTAGAACGTTCGCGTTTAGCTGGCAAACGAGTCTACTTGAAGTCGTTTCGCCTAATTGCGGTAACAGGGCTTGCAACCGGGTGCGTGTCTAAATATCCTTCGTTCCGACGCAATTCAACGTTCATTGAAGATTACTGTGCGCCTCGAGCGTCATTTCCCAAGTCTCTTGCGATTACTCATCCTACAAACGTTTGAAACTGCATTCTGTAGATGGAATTAATATCCTTCTTAAGGTGTCCAAAATTTTTCGGTGCTCAAAAGCTTGACTAGCCTCAGTATTATTAAAAGTGTAGCGATACTTCCGACTTCGCCGCTAGATGGCCTCTCGACCGATCCCGCTCTCTCGCTAGTGCTCCCTCATCTACTCCCTCCTATATAGGGTAAAGGACCCAATTACTGACACCTAACCAATTACTGTCACCTTAAGCTATTTTACTTAAAATAACGAATAAATAAACTATAGTATATAATTTATAGCACAGATAATAGGTTGAACTACATAATTCTTTTTGTGTATGACTTTACAACATTTATTTATTTGTTATTTTAAGTAAAATAGTTTAAGATGACAGTAATTGGTTAGGTGTCAGTAATTGGGTCCTTTACCCTATACTCGATTCGTTCTTCCTTCTAACATCCTCGCGTCTAAGACAAGGTCTGCTAGATAAGCCTTACTGTGATGAGTCCACTAGTCTAACACATTGTCTAACACCATACATTTACCGAGGTTTCAATAACACTCGTTACACTCCAAACTTTGAACCAACACCAAATAAATCACCCTTGAAAAACCCTCACAGTTCGATCAGTTCGCAATAAATGCACCACCTGAAAGCTCACAAGAAACCGAGTACAAAGGAAGGTGTATTCCAAAGAAGACTTCCTGGAAAACTAGTATCTCCAGTCACCCAGGGCCTGCTTACTCCGTTCTTGTGTAATCGCGCAGTAATGACGTGGTCTAATGAGTGACGACAACCGTGGCGCTGCGGCCACAGAGAATTAGTGTGCAGGATCAGCTCGCCGGGATAGACGAGGTCGCCGAAGCTCCTCTGTATAACAGTTAGAGAGGCGTGTTAGGGGTAACGATAACCCTGCGTGCGTGACGGAGGACTGGATGAAGCGTCATAGGTGGATAAAGTGACAGTGGGTGCACGATGACGTGGCGTGCAGGTCGCGCGATTGTGTGCGAGGGTGGGCCATGTAATAGGAGAACGTGCGCGGCGGCAAAGGGGTGTGTAAGTCGGCCAAAGGGGTTGGCGAGGGGGTGGTGGCAGAGAGACATCACGTTGTCGTGTTTTGTGTGCTCGCGAGCGCGCACCTCTGTGCCTGTCATCCGATAATCAGAAAGCCAATCGGCGCACCTGTACGCGCGCAAAAGCCACCCTTCCCTGTCTCTCTCCCTCGCGTGTGCTTTATCCGGTGCAATTTCATAATCGATAATCGAGGCAGGACAGGGGGGACGCCGGCGATGGCCACTCGCCGGACGACGTCCAGTTCTGTGCGCGTCATGGGCGACGCTGGGAAATTTTGTTTTCCAAGATCACCCGGCGAACTGGGTGTGTTTGATTAAGTGATAGCCAGGTCCAAGGTCCGCGGGGGTGTGCACGCTCGGATGTGGCTGTCGGGGACAGGTTTGCCAGGGAGGGGATTTTTGTCATGATACCGGGAGCTTGGAGTGTTTATGAAGGTCTCGGGGATCGAGGAAATGCGACAAATGAGAGGACACCGCGGAGAAACGTGTTAGTAGTTGAAGTATTTAAAAGTCTAAGTGGAACGACGCGATGTATGGTCAGACACCATGCGCGAGACTATCGACACCTAACGTTCGTCGCATAATTTGTCAGAGGCATATATTTAAAGAGTATGCATGTTCTTGGGAGGGCCTTATCAGCCAGGAGACCATCCCCATACGTTCCATTGAAAAATGGAGAGCGCGGCTATAAGGCAAAAACGATCCCCGCGGGATTTATCATTTACACACGCCCCTTCTTTTAAATACCCCGTGTCCTCCAATATATCAAACGTGTCGCGGCCAGGCCCCGCACGCACTATTTCATCGAGCGTAAAGCAGCCAGCCCCGTTTCTTATCCGAAAACAATGTATCAGGTGGTATCGATCGTCCGCGCTCCGCGTTCCTCTCCTTCCGTTTCGTCGTTATTTTTCTTTTTTTTTTCCCTACCACCCCCCACGGCCCCGCCGGTACTAATGCAGTCTGCACCACGACACTCGTTACTCGTGACATCGACACGGGGGTGGCGGCTCACGGGCAGAGGGTAAACGTTCCACGGCACGTCGCCAGGGGGTGGAAGCGCCGATCGACCCTCTCTTTCCTCCCACCCCTTTTTTCCCCAACGTACGCACGCGACGGAGTCTCATCCGCGCTCGCCCGTTCCCCCGCCCGCTATTCTCTTCAATTTCTCCCCCGTTCTGCGTCCCTCTTGATGGCCCCGGCGCATTCTCCCGCGTACCCTCGGGCTCGCAGGAAAAACAAATGAACGGCGATCACAGCGTGATCCACAGTGTCTGGCGTCGCAGAGGGCGAGCTGGACTCTCTTTCCACCCTCGAGACGTACTCAAAATCGCGACATTTTCAACTCCATACACGTTTCCAATTGATGAACCATAGATTATCCCATTGATTTCTTTTTGATCCACTAAATATCCGTTCATTCTCAAACACACTATTATCTTCCCCTCTCAGCGTCACAGAGTATTCGTATCACGATTTCGATAACAGCGCGCATCCCTCTCGGTCGAAAGTCATTAACGGGGGTAGCGTGGGGCGCACGCCCGTCAACCCCTTCCCATATCTGCTCCACAGCGACGGCTGACCCTGGCTTCATAAATACACGACGTTTCGTAGGCACTGTCGACCCTCGGTGACGCTTGTTCATGCACGCCGCGACATGACGTACGACCGACAGCGGCCGGACCTCGCGGATTTCCGTTCGAAATAAATACGTATCTGCCGGCGTCGCCGTTTCCGACGTGCACGCGCTACGAGCCTACCCTCAGACACGTGTTTTTTATGCTCTGATTTTTATTTTCCACCCCCGTCGCGCGAGGGGGAAATTATGAACCGTCGGCCGGGTTGGCTGGGAAAAATGCTGCTCCGTTTTCCGCCTGGACCGCGGCCAGAAAATCGACGGATAATGTCGAGCTGCGTTGCCTTGGATAATATTTACCAGTGGAAAGTGGGTGTCCTGAGCGGAAGGGGTGGATTAAGGAACTCGAGGGGAATCGAGTGGGATTCAATGATGGAACGAAGGGGTGTTCGATGAGCGATTTTGTTGAAACAGTAATTTTATCAGAGAGCAGTGGATCTTGTTTATAGCGGGTGTTAATGGGGAACAATCCCCGAAATTTAGGATTTTTTTTAAAAAAAAACTATTCTTAATATTGCATTAAACTCTTTTGAGATGTAAGGAGGCATCTTCAAACTTGCAGAAAATATTTCTCTTATGTCGATCCTTCTTATTATTTATTAATTATTGTAGAATCGTGTTAACCTCTTCGACGATGTTGGCGTAAGGTGTAGCACCTGTCACAGTCATATGATTGCAAAAAAAATAAAATTTTCTTAAAGTTAAGTAATTTACTCAAGGACTGGACTTAAAATTTTAATTTTAGTTTTATTTATAATGCCTTTTTCGCCGATATAAAGAATAATATGAAAAATTTGTCTAAAGAAAAAACTTACTTTTTCTTTTAAACACTGTAAGTCTTTCAATTTTTAATTTTTTTCTTTAAAGCGGATCAATCCCAGCGTAAAATATCTAACTTTAAGAAACTTCTATCTTTTTTGCAATTAGATGTCTGTGATAGGTGCTACCCATCCCCCCAACAGGTATTTCATCGTCAAAGAGGTGGACAAGTATCCACAGTAATTAACAAATAATAAGAAGGATCGACATAAAAAAAATATTTTTAGCAAGTTTAAAGATGCTTCCTTATATCCAAAAGAGTTTTTAAACCAATATGACTAACGATTTTTTAAAAAAAATTCTTAAATATCAGTTACTTTTGAGGCTGTTAGACGAGAATCCCTCCTTAAAGTGTAACAGATTCTGTAGCCGAGCGGAATTGTTTCCGCATGAGCATTAGACAATCCATCGAAATCGGGCGCTCAGCCCAATAACGCGATCGACGGATGCCGAAGCCAGAAACAGATCCACTAATAGGTTAATCAGGATAGAAACAAATTAGCGGTGAATTTCGGGCAGATTAGGGCACAGCCTTGCCAATTAGAGGCCGTATTTTAAACTAATTCCGCGGCAAACGGACCGACTAGTGCCCCCCTCACGGTGGTTTTCACCTAATTATCTCGACGAGCCGGCGATCAGTTTGGAGAGTCGCGGCCCTTCCACGTCCACGATGGAAACCGGAAGCGAGCCTCGGGAAACGATTAATAACCCCCGCAGAGGGGACCAAAGTCTCGGTCCAGAAACAATTCTGTCGCGACGGAAAGAGGCGGAAAATTCGTCTCTGCTTGCCAGGGGAACCGAAATTGATTGAATCCGCTCTATCGTCTAGCTGCCGAGCACCGTTGTAATTATCGCCATGCTCAATTACGCCCGGCGCCGGCGGGAGGGCCGTTCGCTCGTGAAATCCTTCATTCGCTCGTCTTCGCTGCTCTCTGCTAGGCTTTTCCCGCGGCGAGACTCTTGGAACGCAGCGCAGCGTCGCCTAATATGTTTGCCTCTCGAAGCTCCGATGCGATTACCAAGCGGCAGAAAATGTGAATGGCATCGGAGGGAGCTTCGATTCGATAGAGTTCTTCTTCAGTGGAACGCGGGGATTGTTGTCGCGGGTGGAGTCGCTGAATTTTTTTTCTGCAAACATTTTACCAAGTGAATCTAAACGACACCCCGTTTCCATTAGTCGAAGATGTCTTTGAAACGGAAGGATCCCACTGTGCCCAAGCTGTCAGACTTTCAACGAGACCGACAGCCTCTAATTTGTCATCGGCACGGAAAAAAACTGGCCAACAATTATCGGCCACGCTCAATTATGTCGTCGTCTTTCACAGTATTCACACAGAGCTGCCGCCTTTTCCACCGTATTGGCTCCATTGTCGTCTCCTGTGCATCGCACGGTTCGCCGTTTCTTTTTGTCCCCAACCCCGTCTCGCCCCTCGGCGAAACACCGCCCCGCGATTTCCCCTCGGCTGAGCTTCGCCGTGGAGCCTCCGTCAGACGTCTCGACGTCGCGGAACGACTTAATTGTCTGCGCGTTTCGCGAAATTTACTCGCGGTTACGCGCTCCCCCGTCGCGTCGACGATCCTCGCGCGTGCAAATCGCGTAATTTAATACGCCCACCCTTAGGTTCCGAGCCGGCAGGGATGCCGGGGACAGATAATTCCGAACTTCTGCTTCCTATTGTGCGCCTCGACGCCTCTCGAACGCCGCTAATGGAGGCCGGATGCGTCGGTATTTGATAAAGAAAAGGCTGGCGCGGTTCGTTTCGTCTATGGCGGCGAATACGTTCGCCGGATGGAAATAAAAGGAAGACCAGTGCTCGTTTCCTGGTAGGAGATGCGAATGAAGAGGGCAATGAAAGGCGAACAAGCGGGGCGGAATTTTGAAGAGTGGATGCAGCGTGCGCGTTGTATTCTCCGTGATAATCGTCCCAACGCGAGACGAGCCGTTCCGAAGGATTTTTCGCCGGTGAAAACGCCACTGAAATGGCTTCTGCTGCCGCGGAACAAAGGGCAACGCGAAACACAAAACCAGCCACTCGCCGGGATCCCGCTTCCACTGGGCAGCTCGCTGTTCATCTTAGCCGTTGGATTAGAACTGGTTTCCGTCGAGAACACGGTTAAATGGAATGCAAACTGTCGGTTTACGTCGGTGCTCCCGATAAACGAGGGGCGCTGACTTCGCTTGGGAGGGACAAGTGATCAGCGCGAGGCTTCGAAGAACGAGCGAGTCGAGTGATCGACTAAGGTCGGGGCCAGATATATTGGCCGGTGAATTCGTTTTCGCAGCTAACGCACACCTATTCTGATGTATGTATCTCTACGCTAAGAGCTCGGTTTGGCCTACACGTTAAGAGCTTGGCGCTATCCCCACCACTTCTGGCGCACTCTTTTTCTGGCAAGGCGAGAGCGAGTCAGAAAACGTTGAGAATAGATGAATACTCCTCACGAAACTTACCGGCCAATATATCTGGCCCCGACCTTAGCATCGGTTCCGCGATCGCCCAGCCGCGAAGGATCGAATTGAAAACGAGCTTCCCCGAGGACGTGGCTGGCGAACAAATCGCTCGATGCGTCTAGCGATTCAAAGAGGCAACGAGATTAGAACCCTTTATCCGCTATATAGCTCAGCGTGCGTGGCTCGCGGGTCTCTAGCCGACACCCCTCGCAACAGTCGCTCGTCGATCGGCCTCAAAGCCCATTTGCAACGGGGAGGAATCGCGGCGGCCCGCGAGAATCGGAAGGCAAACGGCAGGAAAGGGGATCAAGGCGAAGGGAAGCACGAGAAATTCATAAAGCTGTTCTTAAGCCGGTTCGGAACGTCAGTCGGTGACCTTTCCGCGTCGGAACCGATCCGCCTTGGCCCCGAGAGGATTCCGTCCGCGAAGTTCGTTTGCTAGACGATGCCCCGGCCGACAGAGTTCAAAGCTCCCTGCCACCCCTCACCCCACCCCCGACGCCCTCCCACCGGGGCCATCCACGTCGAATATTATCCTCTTTTTGCTATCCCAGCCCGTTATCCTCCTCCTCGCCACGTTCGAGTGGCCCTCTTATCGACCTCCATTCAACGCCACCGACCGCCTCAACCCTCGCGCGCCTACCACCCCCCGTGGATCCACGGGGTCTTTGTCTTTGACTAAAGACCAACCCAACCCCTCCCGCGGGTCCAGATAACCGGGAATTGTCTGTAACAACAATCGGGACTATAAATCGAACTGGCTCGGGTGGAGACACTTCGGGCTTACTTCGCCGAAACTGCACCTGACCACTTCCGGGGGAAGCGATTTCGGGTAACTAGCAACGGTCCGTAGGGGCTGCCGGGGGGGTGTCGGTTTTTCGAGTAGTTGGCGAGGGGTTGAATTCAATTTCTGAAGATTATGTAGGAAACGCGGCGACTGAATGTACATCCTAATGATTCGCGAAGGGGCGGAACGGATGGTTGGGAGTAGTGACTGTTTGCTGTGCTTCTGAAGTACTTCGGAATCTAACGAAGCAGGCTATTTACAATTCAAACTCGCCGCGCTGAGCAAACCGACGACTTATTCTTCGCGACTTCGCCCTTCCCACCGAACTTCCCTTAAATTTATTCCAACGGTATCAGCCTTAAGTCCCCATTTGCAAGGTCAATCGTAGTGTGGAGTTTAAGACACCCCCGTTCTACCCTCCAGGCGTTTACGATCGAAGTTCACAAAGTCGAGGCTGCTTTAGGATTTTCGTGAATTCTTTGTATTACCTCGATGCACTCGGGGGTGATTATTCGCATGCGTTCGATGGCGAAGTAAAGAGTCTGCTTCAACCCCCGCGTAAGTGGCTTTTATCTAAATTTTTACGGGGTTCATACCCTCGGAGGAACTGGCAACGATGCCACTCGCTGGCGCTAAGAAACGAAGAATTCCGGTCATTATTTCCAAGAGCTGGAAAGGTTTACGACTGTCCATCAAGATCTCGAATTGCCACGGGGGCTGCCAACTTTCCTTGGAAAGCAACTTTCCCGGGAATACGTAATTTCGTAGCAGCGAAACGTCGACTCGTAAGCGCCGGCTCGAAGCTCTGTTCGCCTCTTTTTAAAGGCGTGTGAAGCAAAGTCAGTAGCAAATAGGCCGATGTTCGAAGGGTCCTGCTGCACCACCCTTATTTCCTTCGAAGTGTCGTAGACAGATTAAAATGAAGAAAGTACCTCAAAGTGCACGTTTTAAAGAAAGATTTAATTGTTTGAGTATTTCAATATAATTTATTGTGCAAGGCAGAGGGCGTTGAGGGTGTGTGCGAGCGAAATGTTTAGAGAAAAGCTCTCAGAAGTCACAGATCGAGGAACTGTTGGTTGGACCGTTTCTCCAGTCGAGAGGAATTATTCGCTGCGGACCTGAAGCTCCGTGGAAATGGAGAAAAACGACTGCTATAGTCAGAGTAAACAGTGACTTAAGGGTGGCACTTTAGAATTATTCTCGCACGGTGGTCGGTTAAGTGGAGCATTTCCGGTTTTGAATGCCTAAATCCCTTAGGGGTGGAGGGAAGTTGCTGGAAGAAACTTCCAAGGATATCGCGATTTTGTTTAATCACGATTCTTTGGAGCTCCGGAGGGGTGGGCTAATTAGAAAGTTAAATAGTGACGGTGCTCTAGCTGTACTACTGGAAATAGAGAAGCGTCTATTCAAATGGCTTTATGGCGTTGAAACATTTCGTGTCTTGAGAATTTCATGCTAATATTCTTTCAGCTCTGATTTAATTATCGTTAAACGTCATCGATAAACGTAGAATCGAAGTTGACAATCATCATTGCTTCAACCCTCAAGGATTACCTACCATCACACGAAAACCTTGAAAAATTTAATTTCTTCTGAGAAAATGTAGCTGAAAAGAGTGAAATCAGAAGTGAGTAGTTGAATCAATAACAACCAAGAGTGTGCTTCTACATTCAGATATCAAATACGTATCTGTATAATGCACACGGATTTGCAAAGGCGGCAATTGGCTTATCAGAAGGCGACAACAAGTTACGAAGAATAATTTGATAAGCTCGAAATGGAGGGGCAGAAGTCAAGAGCAACGATATTGCTAGTTGCATCGAGTGTCGCGAGATTAAATTGAGATTAAACGAGCCTTTGGCCGAGCAATTTCTGCAATAAATTTAGCAGGCGAGGAAACTGGCGAAAATTGGGAATCAATCGCTGTTAAGAGTCTTTTGATCCTGTATAATATATACTTCAAAAAGGTAAACGAATTAGGCCATGTATATGAAAAAGTCGAGGACGGAAAAGAATATTAGGGGAGAGTAGGGTAAAGCGGAACGGGTAGGTAAAACGGGACATTAATATTTCTCTTAAATGAGAGCTGCGAATTATTTGGTATCACGTGACATGAGACCAAATGAAGTCCTCACAACATTTCCTGACAGACCAGAGACCCGTGCACACGTTACTTTTCGATTGACAGTGTTGTAAACATTTCCGGTATCGAAGTTTCGATATTGTGTTGTAGTTTCGACCACTTTTCTTCACTTGGATTTAGAATATTTATAACCGCAAAAACACCGTTGGATTCTATAGTCCTTGCGCTACATTTTGACGTTTTACCCATTTCTTTACTTCACGCTGAAGTGTAAATATTAAATGTTTACTAAATTACTGCGTGTGGAGCAAAACGGAACACTTTTCGTGGTGTAAAACGAGACATCTATTTAACCCAATTCCACCAATCCAATTGCTTGAAATTTTGCAGGCGTGCGTAGTTATAATGACAATACAAAATTATGAAAACAAAAACGGGAGGGGTGAAAAAAGTAACCACAAATCGAATCAATTCAATAGATATGCAATCAGCATATAATCACAAATAAGACACTAAAAAGTAAATAATAAAAAATATACAAAAAAAATTGTTTAAGTTAAACAATTTTATTTAAAATGCACAAAAAAATTCTCCACGCACGTGTTGATATTCATTATTCATGTAAAAATCCATGTGTATTTAATTATTTTCAGTAAGTTTGATGTTATATGGTAAAATATTTTTTCTTATGTGTATAATATATATTTTTGTTATATTTTATTTCTAATAGTTATACCTAAAACATATATTTATGGATTTTTACATAAATGAATACTTTTTAACTTATAAAAATAGAGATTTTGTACATTTACATAGACTTCAAGTGGGTATTCCGTTTTGCCCTACCACTTGAGCGAGGCAAAGATTTCAATACCTCCGGTAAATCTCATTTTCCTTTGTTACCAAATATTTTTCTTAACAAAGATTTTGATTTTCTGATAGTCCTGTTGAAGTCCAGTGTCTTTTTTTCTTTCCGATTTTAAGTTATCAGCCTCAAAAGCTACGCGTTCCACTTTACCCTACTCTCCCCTACTTGGCGTCATTTACGCGATATCAGAGGCAATTCGGATCGCGAGCGTCAAAAGCGTTTCCATCGAGTGTTTACGAACGTCGTTCCATTTTAATCCATTGTTCCCGGCGGGAGTAACTTGCAGCTTATTTTCTGCCCCCTTTGTTGGCCCCATAATTAATGAACGGCGACAGTGGCGTACGCTGGGAAACGGAATTAATTGACTGGGTAATTGAATATCAACAAAAGCAGCGGCCCGAGACAGACAAGATCCCGCGCGGAGCGCCGCGTCACATTCAAGAATATACAGAATCATTAGTGTTATTATCCGGACGGTGAACTATTTCTCACGGAATTTCAAGAGGGTCGTGGTTTCGTTTCGTTGCAGCTCGCTCGGGGTGGCGAGCGGTTAATTAGAAAATCAAGTTTTCCATCCGAGGCGCGACTCTTCCCTCGCGATGCACAACGACCGCCATAATTCGGGCTAACTCTAATTTAAGAGTGGTATTTCAATTCTAAGGTGACGGGGAGAAATTACTTCTCCGGGGGAGCTGGTTAGATGGAAATTAAGTTTCACGCAAGTAGAACGCCACCGTCGTAAACGCGAATGAATTTGCTTCACTGCGTTTCCTTCTTCTTCCCTTATTCTCGCTACTTTCTCCTTCCCTCTCCATTCTCGCCGTCATCATCTACTCCTTGCCCCTCTATTAGGATCTACCCGTAGAAAACGGCGAGTGGTTGCAGGCAGCATTCGCAAAAATCAACGTCGACGTTATCGTTCTCTTCCTCAGCAGATTCTTGGACGGTGTCGAGACATTAACAGATACTTTCTCTGGCGTGGTGTATCAGGAGTTTATTTTCTCGGCGACGCCAAGTGGACTGCATTCCAATTAGTAGAATTTAAGGTTGACGCAATTCTGGCACACTCATGGAAAATTTCGCTCAGCGTTTCCTATGATCCCTTCTGTAGGGTAGAAAGGGGTTGGAAATGTAGCTGAGAATTACTATACTGCTGGACAATATTTTTTGCCGATCGGTCACGCGAATAGTTAAACGAAATTCATGTAAAGTAAATACTGTGTCATCTGATACATAAATGGTGGTATTGTTTTGAATTCTTAATTATTGGTTAGAAGAAGATGGCGTATGGTTTCAAATTTATGAATTCGAGAAACTTTATTGTTGAAAGGATCGAGAACTTTATTGTTATAAGTTTTTCAAAGTTTTATATTAATTTCCTCTATTCAAATTCTTTTCTTTGCCTTATTTACTTCTCACATGATTTTTAAGAAGATTGTATATGCCTTTTTGGGGCATTTATGTTTCAATTTACATGATCATATATTCAGTAAAAAATAGTATCGAGCAGTATATGAACGAGATAAGTATTTGAAGAATGAGGAATTTCTAAGAAATATTTTTGTCACAATGCCTGAAGCTTGCCAGTTCTTCAAGTTGACGAAGTTGCTAGTTCAAGGCCAGCCCTGCCGGAGGGTAGAAAAAAGTTACAGCAACGGCGGAGCCACCTTCGTCCCCATCTTTCCAGGGATTTTCACCCCCTTCGACCCCCATTCGACGACTTCCATTGAGTCGCGAGCGAGCCAAGACCCTCTGGCACCCCCTCGAAAGCCAGCCCTCTTCAGAGGGGTCGCACTGCGAGCAGGGACAGGATAATAAAGTCCTAGCTAGGATCGCATCCCTGAACAAGGGGGTAGTTTCAACCCTGACCATTAAACGACGCGTTCACCACCTTGGAGACTAATTATCCGCCGTGTCCGAGCAGCCGTGTTACATCCGACTCTTTTTCCCCTCCAATTCTATTTGGACAGCGGAAAAAAATAACGCGATGCAGAGGAACGAGCGTTGAACAGCCCCGAAGGCACATCGTTCTCTCGTTACTCGAGCCCTTACAGACAAAGAAACATCCATGCATGCGATCCAACCCTCCTGGAAGTCGTATTTCTACTCCCGAGGGGGAAAATAACGTCTGGCTTAACGAAGGGCGGAAATTTTTACGGTATGCCCGCTCCGCGACGTTTACGCTGCGTTTTATTGCAGTCTTCGACGTTGCAGCCCGCCAGGAGAAGCATGAGTTCGAGTATCTCCGTTGCGTTTCAACTAATAAACGAGTGGCTGTAATAAAAGTTGCTCATATTAAACAGAGAAATACCTCGAGTAGTTTATACGCATTCGAGGGCCATGGAGACTTTTAAAATTCTTGAAATTCAACAGGGCAACGACTTATTTGCTTATGAAGAGTGGCGCGCTCAGAGGGTATGCCAAGGGGCCCTGGCAACCCGAAGGAAAAGGTCTTTTAATGTAACCGCGACTGAAGTAATTCAAGAGCTTTATAAAAAGAACAGAAAACTGAATTTTATTCTTTAAATAAATTTCACTATTCTCGAGCTCATTTTAGAAGGAACTTGCCACCGACGAGTTTAGATCGGTTCTGCGCATGTTGGCGCTAATTGGTGCCGAAACAAGCTACTATTGGCTATACCTCAAACAAATGATCCCTTGGAGCCAATGAGCTCATTCTACATGCGCGAAAGAAGTTCCTTCTAAAATGAGCTCGAGAATAGACTGCGAATGTTTATGTACGTAACATATGCAAAAAACATATGCAAATATGCCATGTCCATTTTGTATCGAATTTGTTAAGGGTAGATCAACAGTTCTGAATTTATTTATTGAGACTGGAAGAATTTGTAAATGTGCCGTAATAAATGTTAAATTTTGAGCAACGTGTGTCTATTGGAAAACATTCTGGGGAGTTGCAATTGCAGCGGCATTATTCCCATTAAAAGTTTGAACTGCCTATTTGCAGAAATAAAATAATCAGTGAAAATTAATAATTTTACTATGTTCGAGTTTTAAGAGAGAAAAATGGCCAAACTTCTTTAATTTCTCGAAATTGTTTATTTGTATCGGGCGATTGTAATGAACGATTAATTAGCCTCCACTAATGACTTATTCTATCGCATGATATCAACGACGGTACAAAACGTTGTATGTATTGCGATTAATCTCTAAAGTCACGTAACGATTCGATAACTTATCTATGATCGCAAACAAATACTGTGAGATACATATAAAAGAAACATATAACATATGTGCATATGCATTCTAATAAAGCATATGCAATATGCACAATAATTTTTGCATATCAATATATGCATTTGCATAAACATCCGCAGTCTAATAATCACCTAATGAATTCTATTGAATTCGCAATAAAAATATTTGTATCCCCTCAACTCGGCAGCCCCCAAGATAAAATCCAGAGCGCGCCACTGGTCCTAAATACACGAGAATTCTAAATAACCACCCACCCTTA
Source organism: Andrena bicolor (assembly GCA_960531205.1). Taxonomy (NCBI): domain Eukaryota; kingdom Metazoa; phylum Arthropoda; class Insecta; order Hymenoptera; family Andrenidae; genus Andrena; species Andrena bicolor. Next base: position 12,782,468 of record OY482668.1, on the reverse strand, counting down.
GTTTCCACCGTTGTCGCACGCATTCCACGGGAATGTTCAGCCGAGGGGGATGAATTTCGAATAGAGCAAAGAGCATAATACATCGATCGATACCACTCGTCTCGCGAGGACTCTGCCGCGAGACAAGAGGAAAGAAGCCAGACAAAAGGGGGCGCAGAAATTTGTACAGCCCCCGGGCTTCTCTGCAAGGACCAGGAGGGCGTCAATGTTTCAGCGCGGGAAGGTGTATAAACCCTCTTAAAGCCCATTTGCACCCTCGCCGCTCCTCGGGGACAGGCACGCCGAGCGAATTTCGATGAGATCCAGGCGCACGGGAAACGAAATGGATGATCGACGCCCCCTGGCTACGGCGTACCTGGACAGAGGCGCAGCCGTCTTCTGGATTTCTGGGACGCGTTCACCGGCTGTTGGAGGCTGAACGAACGCACCAAGGGACACCGAGAATTATTCATGAAGGAAAATTCCTGCCCCTAGGTGCAGGCTCTCTGTTTCGTGTGCGATGCCCTGGCCCGTCCAGGCGCACGTGCGTATCTGTAATATTCATGGGGCGTCGATTTCTCCAGCAGCATTTGGGAAATTTGTGGAAGAGGATCGGGGGATTCTTAGCGACCTTCGGGGACCGCGAGCTTTAGCATGAATTGAGGAGCGAATATTAAATGGAAGTGGGAATTGTCACAGTAGAAACACTATTCTGCCCTCCTTAGTTAAACTGTCCTATCTAGCATTTTTTCATTTTTTGAGATATGTTGAAATATTTGAAGTTCCACGCGTCTTTTACCTTTTAAGTATAGTTAGAAACGTCTACGTGCTTCCTAAAGATTTATAAACAGTCTAATGTATTTAACCTAACTTTTTTCAAAATGGTTAAAATATCTTATCTGAAAGAATTAATTAATTGGTACTTTAATAATACTTTAATAATAATAAAATGATATTAGGCTATTACGAAATAATGACAAGATGTTTTAATTTGAAAGAAGGAAAATAAGTATGGTGCAAAGGAAATGATAAAACTTCAGTTTTCTCGGTTCTTTCAAAATGCTAGGTAGGACATTTTAACTGAAGAGGGCAGTATTCCTCTCAACGAGGTCCCAATGTGCATATCAATTCTGTCTCGATACAAGCAATCAAGTGGCACTTGTTCAAATTGCAAAATGAAAGAGTATTGGGGGCATGAATATAGAGCGCTGTCATTAGTTAAACACTCCTCGTCAAGGGCCATAGTTGGGCCATTAATTGACCAAGATTCCACCCTTCCCTGTCGGTGGAACGTTATCATTCCTCCCTTAGCGTCTATCGATGGGGATGCAAATCACGTAGGGGCGACGCAGCGGCGACGGCGTGGAATCGTTTCGGGCTCCCACAGAGTTCGCTAATCGATCGACATATTCGAGCGTAACGAAGGAAAAGCCCCGGTGGCACGCGTTCAACGGAATCGAATGCGCCGCTTGGAGGAGACGGGGGGAGGCGGCGAATCGATTCGAAGCTTCGCCGCGCGACAATTCCATTAATTCCACGTTCGTCCAAGGGCCTTTCATCTGCGCCCGAATCTCATTAACTCCGTGGCGGCTACGTAGTTGTCGGTTCGACAACGTTTCCCCCCGGCACTAATTCGCAGTCTCGTCAACCACGGGTTTTAAACTGTCTCCCCCTCGCCCCCCTGTTCGATTTGCATTCCGCCGTGGAAAGGGAAAACGCGACGGTGCATCGAGCATATCGCGTTTATTCTTCGTCCCTTCGGAGAGCTCCACTCTTTTCGGAGTGCATGAATGGGGTACTTCGGGATCTGGAGTTCTGTAACGTTGATTTGCAAATGAATGTATCTGTAAGCGTGGAGATGAGTTTTATCGCGATTTCCCGCGGAGAACACCATCTCTCCGCCAATTTACGGAATTATATCTGGTTCGGTAAATTGCAGGAAGCACGAGTTCTACTTTCCTGGCAGATATAGGGGGTTTGTTAAAAATCAGAATAGATGAGTATTCCGTTCTACTGTTTAGTGGGATATACAGAGAATGAATGGAATTATTAACGTAATTATCGTTAAGCTCGCAGCATTATCGATTAAGCTTATGCAACGGAAACTGCTCTGTTTACTATTCAGTGAAGAGTATTACGTGGAGTGGTTGCAACTCGAAGGGGTTTCGGTCGACGTACAGTGCCCCGAAGAGCAATAGCTTATTAGAATTACGTTCTTAATGCATTTCAAAGCAGTCCATTCACTCGGCTCCAACATCTTATCCAACTGGCAGTTTTCAACGGTTTGGAGAATCGACTTACGACAATCCGTCGCTAATACTTTACCTCGCCTTTTCAATCTCACAATGACGTCGCGTATCAAAAGTACGTCGCAATTAAGCAGTCAGCAAACGAGAACCGGGAGGCTAGAATAAACAGCAAATATATCCGCCGATAAATCGACGGCTCATTCTTATGCGTAACAAATTCATATATCATGGAAAATGAATCGCGGCCAATTAGTTTATCGCGCAAATAAAATACAGTGTTCAAATACGCGACGTGGAATTACGAATCGCCACTGTTTATCTTGTCCGAACGTTTCAGTCGAGGGCGTCATTTAACGGCGATGTCGTTTCCGTTCGAACAATTTACATCACACAAAGCAATAACATCTACCTACATTTATAATTTCACAAAAGGGCGGACCACTCTATAGAATCTCTTCATATTTTTGTGCAAGAACGGAACGATCATAGATCACCGTGCCGCTGACGGTTAACAGTGAACCCGATACCCATCTCGATCGTCGACGATCGGCAACACCGTCCGACGCGTCTCAATTTTCGCGCCGCAGAAAATATTGCCTTCATTTAGCGCGCCCGAACAAAAGGAGACCCGCGCGAAATTTTCACCCCCTCGTGAAAAAAGCTCCTCGTAAATCTGCTTTCACCCCTGTTACGCTCCCGAAATACGACTATCGATTAGCTGTCCCCGGTCATCGGTTCGAGCCATTTCTCATAACGTTACGTGATTTGCATCATCGTCGATAAACGCTCGGCCAGCCAGCTACCTCGTCATTTGTAAGCGTTGCGGGTGTCTGTCGAACCACGTGGTTTCATTGTTCCCAGTAGCGTGACAAGTTTTTTCAAACCGTCTTTCTGCTGTACAGTAAGGATGAACGCACGAATACGGTGTAGTTCGTCCGTGAAGGGATCTGATAAGGAGAACTGTGTAAATTCGTTCAATTACCAATTGTTTTCCTTCGAATTATTACTGGTGAAGCTTCTGCAAGAGGAATGATAAAGAGTAGTATGATAATAATATTTTTTCAAGTTGGAACAGAGTGGCATACTGAAAGAAAAGAAGAAATTTCCACTTCTGTTATTATCGGAACAAGGAAAGTCATTCATTTTAGTAATTGTCAGATATTGTATTCCTCATTTACCGTCAAGGACCCAGTTTCTGATCACTTAAGATGCAAAGGGAGCAGTTCCTGATCGACCTAAAACATTTTACTATGAACTATCAAATGTTTGCGTATAAATTTAAAAATACTTCATAATTATTTAATAATTATTTGGAATAAATTTGTAGCGTGATAAACTTATTATTTGGTATTTATATATTAATCTGATCACGAACTGGGTCCTTGACGGTACTTGTTATGCATTAGACAGCGTCTTATAAAATGATTAACCTTTACGACCGCAAATATCACCTAATATTCGCATTTCCTTCACACGCTGAATGGAGGATATGAGCATTTGTTATGAATTTTCTCTCACAGGAAGGATGTCCATTCCCTTATCATAATTTCTTGTTTTACTTTGACTTCAGAAGCTTATGCTTAGGCAAAGTGTGGGAACATTTCGTGTTTTGTTCCAAAATCGCAAAATCGCGAAAAATAGACGTCCCTCATTTTCCCTCTTACCCTTCAAATAGACCAGTTCTGCTATAAAAATGGAGACTACCGTCGCCTACTTCAATTGTTTAGCAAACACGACGCTCTCCCTCCGTTATCGCTCCCTATAAATTAGTCGTCGCGATTCTGACGCGCCAGTGTTGATCACGCGCGCCCCCGCTATTTATGAGCGCCACAAATTTCGAGGCAAACGAAATAAATAGAGAGGAGAGAATCTGCCACCCTCGAAAATCCTAAATCTTTCACGATACGGAGCCCCGCTCCTTCCCACCGCGTTGTTTTACGATCCAGATCCCCCTTTTAATCTCGCCTGCCCGCGAACTTTCCATTTTTGTCGCGTGTCCCTCGAGGATGAAAAACATCCCGAAAGGGGCTAAGAAAATCCGAAAGCACAGGGGAGTGGTTTTACCAGCTTCTTCTCCGTCGTTTATCCCGAAGGAAAACACGCACGCCCGCTCTTCCCGAGGATTTCCTAGGCTCTCCAGAAAATAAACGAGTGGAAGGAACAAATTCTCCTCGGGCCGGCACATCCACCGGACCTTCCCCGAAAAATTACGCCCCGAGTGGAATAATTAAAGATGATTATCTAGGCGGCTGTGAATTCTTTCGGCGTTCCACCCGCCGCGAAACATTCACGAAGATCCGCATTCTTCGTCGCGATTAATCTCCGCGGAATTGGGTGATATACGTATATTAAACGCTATTCACCCTCGAGCTCGTTGGAAAAAAAAAAAAAGGGAGAAGGCGTGTAGAAGCTTTCCACCCTGCGTCCGGCACTAATGAAAAAAAAATTCATCCTCCTTGAGGATTAAGGGCCGCGTGGGACCTGGCGGAATGGCCCCTTTTGTCTTTCCACTGGTTTAAATCTTGGAATCGTGGCAGACTGCGCGGTGTTTGTTAATGGATAAACTTTCGGGTATGACGTTCGTAGTTCGCGGAGGATTTAAGTGCTCGTATTTTTCTGCCTTTTGTGCGACGGGAAATTGAATAATTTCTTGCCCGTTAGAAGTGAAAGGTGGACTCGTTAGAAACGAAAGCGCGCGCGCAGTGCGGCGGGTAAATTCTTTTAGGTGGAAAGTAAATTATCATCTGGGGTGGGCCGATTTGCCCCGGGGTCGCTCTAAGGATTTAAAATAATTCCTTGGAAAGCGCAAGGACCAGGGGCGAAAGACCACGGTCATCGAGCCTCTGAACTCTGGATCCAAGCTCTCGCGGCAGTTCCCTTCGCCCCCCGGCGAGGGGTGGGATCCATTTCACTTTATAATTGGATTTTTATCCCCCGATAAGGATCATCAACGTGTCCGCGGCACGGAGATCGCCGGGAAATGGTCGGCGGATCCACGCGCTAGCGTTTTTATTCCCCTTTCAGCTCCTTTCCGGGCACAAAAGAATAAATATACGAGTATAGAGGCGCCGGGGAATTCGCGGGGATCTCGACAATAAGCGAATCCGAGTCCTTCTATCGTCAACCAGCACAATGGCGCCGTCCTGCTGGATCCTCTCGAATTAGATTCCGTTCCTATGAGATGGGCCACGTGTGGATGTGATTCGCCGAGATTTTGAGCTCACTGGTCGCAGACAGATACCCTAGAATCGCAAATTGTTGGAGGAATTAACGCTCTTTCGAATGTGGTCTTCTGGGTGGAAACGTCGAACAAATTGGAGACAGCACATTTCGTGCACCTGAGAATCTAATTCTGGAATTCTTCTGTGGAAGAACATGAAGGAGAAGTAATACAATACCTGCAGTGTTAGACTGGTGTTTGAGGAATCTATCCACTAACCCTTCGTTGACACACCTCCTTTTTCGATCAAGTTTCACACACCTGGGTGGCTCACACCCAGAACAATTTTTGAACGTCTGCCACTCTCATCTAAAGAATCCAATTGTTATGAAAAAAATCATGGGTCAATTTCAGGGTCTCTAGAATGTATTCCAATAGTTTTTTGATTGACATTTTATCACAGTTTTTGCAAAAAAGAATCTAGATTACCATATGTCCAGAAAACACGAAGGAACTGTTTAAAAGCTTGTAACTTTTATAAATTTCAGAATTAGAAGTTAAAAATCTACCGAGTTGTTGTTCGGATATAATATTTTGAGAAAAAAAATAGTTTGTAAAAATGTTTGTCTCTAAACACCGCGCTTTTGGCACCCCAGATTCGCTCTAGATTCAAGTTAGTACCTGCATTGATTCACAGTCGAGGGAGAATGCCTTGTGTGATCAACATTTTAAAGGAATCTCGCGTCGCAGACTTAGGGACCACATTGAGCGACGTGGAAGGATCAACAGTCCCCGATACCTCAACGTCAGAAGGAACTCTGTTGGAGCAGTCCAGCAGAGTCGCGCCCCTCGGATTTCATACGTCAGAGTTTTAAAAGGGTTCTTCTCTTTTTTTAGTCTTACAAGCCTCGGCTAGGTCGAGTCAGACCGTATTTCCTTATTCCCCCGCTCATCCTTTGCCATCTTTCTTCATTCCGCGGGATACACTTCCTGCAAATCCTCTTGACGAAGACTTTGCTCGTTTGCCCCGTCTGGCTCGCTCTTCCAGCCTCCTTCACCGCTGGAAGGACACTGCCAGCCAGGATGATAAGTCCTTTTCCGAGTGTTGGGAGTAAATCGTGTTTGCCCACCTTCGTCTACGACACTCCACGCCGGAACAGCGGCTAGTCTTCTTCTTCTTCTTCGTACCAGGGTCTGGAAGCTTCATTGATTCCTCCTCCTCGCCTTCTGTTCCTCTTTTCTTAAGCGCTCTGCTTGGAGACTTCTCTCTCTAGCCATATCCCGCCGCTTCACGAGCATTTTCTTTCCCCTCTTTAATCTTATTCTCCGTTTCACTGTCTTCTAGTAATCCTTCATACCCACTTGTTCCATTTTCTTCTATTCTCCACTGCCCGCGACGTTTCTTTCTTGGCTTCACTTTGCATCTCAGATTCTTGCCCCATTTTCTTGCGAGCCTCTTTCATGCTTCTTTAATTCTTCATTACCCCTCTTGTTATTAGGATCCCTCTTCCTTCGTTCCTCGCCAATTGTCGGCTAGCAAGAGATTCTCGGTAAAGTTCCCCCGATTCGAAAAATACTGTAAGTGAAATTTGCGTTTCACGCTGCCAGACTATCAGGCAAATTGCTCCTACGGCAACTTCCGGTGGACGACGCCCGAGGATCGTGAAGCAACGGAACTTCGTTAGCGATGCTGCGCCCAAGTTACGTCAAACTTGTCTACTTTCACCTGCAGCTGGTTATTAATACGAAATCGCGGTAAATATGCGCCGTAACGGGAACAGTTTCGAGTGAACAGTAATAATTTCATTCTCGCTAATGCATCCCAGCTTGCATTAACTCTCCTCCCTCCGTCGAGATTCTTGGCTCAAGTATTTTCAACAGTGTTGTTTAAAGTTCACGGTATTATTCCCCTGGAGGACTTCACACGACCGTGTTTCGCGTTTACTTTACGTCGACAAATTGTTGCTGCTCGTTTAAACTGTATCGCCACTCAAGCCGCAAAGGTCTTATTACTATTGCACCCTTAGCGTCTATTAACTTCTTTCAACATGACAATCGGACCCTGTACCGAACAATTTTAATAATAAAACACACGGTTTCACTTGAAATCTACTCGATGCTTGCCCTATAAAAATATAATTAACACCCTGTAAGACCACTGAACACACCTAGTTAAAATCTTCCAGGGTAACTGAAGCTCAAAGGATCGAAGTAATTGGAGCATTCTGCCCTCCAGTCGCAGCAGAATAAATGCAAAGATGTAGTTCTCGTTAGGGAGCACTGGAGGGTGGCGAATGCTGACTGCTAAACATCCCTAATTGCGGGCACGCGTTTTTCAGCCGGCGATTGGATCGATACCCTTGGATCCTTTTGCAGATCCGTGCACGCGTACCAAGTAGCGCAGGCTGGTGCAATTGGCGATGTCAGCCAATTGGACGGTCAAGAACAAAAGAGCCATGGCGGAGAGGGGTTCGTTATGACAGTTCGTTAGCTCGGTAAATTGCCGGGACAGTCGTTAATGGCCCGCCGCCAATTATCGAGCCGATTACTCCGCTGAATTATCTGGCATTCATTCATTAGTTAACTGCAATTTTCTGCCGTGACACGCGACCGTAAACTGTTGATACCGCGTTGGACTGTTGCTCGGGCTGGGCTCCTCGTGAATCGCGGCGCAACGATCGTTTAAACGTCAAGGGGATGATGAAGTTAACGTGATTAAGGTGAAGGGCCGCGGCATTCGAGGCCGTGCAATCGAGGTTGGAATGGGAAGCGATGACATTTGTTTTCACTCTGTTAGCAGAGCAGGTGACAAAGCTGATTGTCTTCGATATTCGAGGAAATATTCCAATTCAACTTAAAATAGGTGAAAATCCCGCGGAAGTGTATGAAAAGCATGTTGAATAATTCCTGTAAACTTGACTACTCGGTAAAGAAACTTTTTCACTGATGGAAAGTCGATTCTTCAAGAGGCTAACAATCTCACCCCTCGCCTCCCCTCCAGCGGCTCTCACGTTTGTGAAATACAAAATTCAAAGAAGTCGACGATCGAGGACACAAATCCTATTAACTTCAGATCGATGGAAATACTCGGGGATGAAAGATTCAGGTACTCCCTGGTCCATTCGATATTCCACGATGCTGAGGGGTGCTTCTTAGGATCCTTCAACGAAAACACTGACGCGTGGGGGGAGGCTTAAGACTGCCTACGAAGCTTTATTTTCGAGAGAAACTTTTTCCCCGCCCCAGGGGGTGCATCGGCCAACTGGGCTCCCTCGCAATGCCCGACAGAAACAACACGTGAAATCCTGAATGCCTGGGAACTCCTGTCGAACAACACCGACTGCGCTCGGACTTTGCCAGGGCGACGCGCTTTTAAATTCAAGACGCGTATGTGAATCGCGACGGCCAAGCTCGAATCTTCCGTTTCGAATCGCTCACGGATCGGATTAGCCTTGGACCGAGCCTTCCAGTGCATGGTAATTCTCTCTTCGTGTCTTCTTCGATCGATGGCGCCCCCTGGACCAGGGAACTTTAACTTTGGATCGAATCTCGCACTACTCGAACTTCGTACAAACTCAATATTTTATTTAGTAATACTGTACTTTAACCCTTCGTTGACACACTGGGTGTGAGCCACCCATGAACTGATTTTGACACTCTGTACCTTCAATATGCAAAATAAGTACCTCTTTCCAAAGCTGACGTACAAACTATTTTTTCCCTCAAAATATTATATCCGAACAACAACTCGGTAGATTTTTAACGTCTAATTCTAAAATTTATAAAAGTTACAAGCTTTTGAACATTTTCTTCGTGTTTTCTGGACATATGGTAATCTAAATTTTTTTTGCAAAAACTGTGATAAAATGTCAATCAAAAAGCTATTGGAATACATTCTAGAGACCCTGAAATTGACCCATGATTTTTTTCATAACAATTAGATTCTTTAGATGAGAGTGGCAGACGTTGAAAAATTGTTCTGGGTGTGAGCCACCCAGGTGTGTCAAACTTGATCGAAAAAGGAGGTGTGTCAACGAAGGGTTAAATTATTAACATCGCTCAAGTGCAGAAAACTAAGAAATAAATTTGAAGTGGTTCGAACAAACCTGGCATTTTTCAGCAAGTGGAATACTCAACGATAAGGCAGACAGTTGAAGCATTTCCTTTTATCCTGTACAACTCAGAAACTATACCACGTACGATGCACGTTTATGTAACATTCTTTACTTGCCTCGGTGTGTAGATTCACCCCCCGAGGTATTGACATCCATTTATGAATCGCGACGTTGAACAAGTGGTCGAGTCAACGATCAGTCAGCCGACCCTTTACTCTTCGTTTCTCCTGAAACTTGAACTTCTTCGATGGAATATATAGCGGCTGCATATCGAAGCACTCACGCGACTGATAATCTACTATGTAAATTGCACCCAGTACACGTGTGACGCGCGGTTGAGGGGCTGAAAAGATTTGGTTTCAGTGGCAAATGTCCACGGCAAACATTGCACTGCTATTTACAGTACTGCATGTTGCTCGAAACATTGCTGGTAATTACCGTGATAATTGAATAGGTCAACTCGAGTAATCGCGACGATAGTGGAAGGGTAATTAAAAAGCACACAGTCAACCCCCGTTAATCTCTCAGACACTGATGTTTCGATTAAAAACGCGGCTCAATCAGCAGCGGCCCCGGGGCGTTGCCTTTAAAACAACCAACTTTCCGCACGGCATTATTCGCGTTATTACAGCGCGTAAATGTTTAATCGTGCGAATTAATGCATTCAGCATTAATTAAAAGTCCGTTGCCGCCCCGACGTCGCCATTAATATTTCCCATTTTCCCGCCGGTATGAAACATATTAATACCTTTCACGGTTCATACACCCGCCACGGTCGCCGGCCTGTCTGCGTGGAATCGATAAGCGGGGAACCTTGTTGAAATTACATTTCTCATTAAATGGTCCAGCTGATTGGTGTCTGAGCGTGATTACTCCCTATCCCGAGTTCACTGTAAACCTGCAACGTCACACTATCGTTAACGAAGCTTCGCGTATTTAGTTGAGGGTAAGTCGAGGGATGATACAATTTGGGACGATCAAAGAGGATCGCGAAGGAAGGGTTCCCCGCGCATGGAATTAGAGAGCAATTAACGCGTCGATCTTCTCCATTACGCGTGGAGATATTCGAGCGAGATATCGGGCACGAAAATCGTCGAGTTCCTTTGTAAGAAAGTATTCCCGCTCGTTCGAGCTCCTCCTATACACTGCGAGAACAACGTTAGGAGGCAATGGTAGCTCCGTGGGGAAATAATTTACCCGCGGGGCGTGTTCCAAAGAAGTCGTACTCGCCTCGTAAATTCGGCGCGACGTGTGCCACCCTCGACCTCCACCCTCTACCCCCGGAGCCAGGAAAGCTCCACCGGTGCCCTCTTGGGAAAACAACTTCATAATTTTCGGGGGTCTTTCTGATTTGGCGTGTCTAAGTTACGTTCGCTGAGAGAGCGAGCGGGATGAAGGGAATTCCTTCGGGGGCTTCCTTTATTTCCCCCATTGGCGTTTCACTTCTCGAGTGTGTTATATTAAAGGAAACGTTTTGAAATTGAAAAGTAACATTTTTCTGTTTGCAGCATCAAAATCGATTTTTAAAAGCATGGAACCTACGCTCTTATCAAGCATTCGAAAAGTAACCCTCAACCCCGACAACCAATTGGCGCGTTCTCGCCTCCATAAATCGTTTTCGACCCGCGTCTCCCCATAAATTCGAAAGCCCTGCCTCTTCTTTGCGACGCAATGAAACACGGGTCGAAATCCTCGGTCTGCGTGGGCGAAGCTTGTCGGTTTATTCCGGCGATAAAGTCATTTTATCGGGCGCGGAGCCCGAATAAAAAGGCGGCCACCCTTGCTCGCGATGGGTTAAATAAAAATCCTGATATTCCATTGGCGCTGGACGGCGGGGGAAACGGCTCGACCGACTGAATTCGAACGTTATTAAGAAGGGAGCGGATAAAGGGGCGGGTAGGCAACGAGGAGGGAGAAATGTAACAGTACGTTTCGCTTGTAATTGCTTTATTATTCCCGCGGAACAGTTTCAGATGCCGCGTAAATGGGATTTCGATAAAAGTGTCCTTGTTTTATCGTTTAACAATAACGACTCGTGGCTCGGCCGCGCTTCCCTTATCGATATTCCATTTTTTTCCTTCTATTTACTATCGTCCCCGTTTTAAATATCGGGCACCGCGACACGGTTGCAATTGTCGCGGCGAGCCGTCGACGGCCTCGTTTCCTCGACTCGTCGAAATATTCGCCGCGGCAAGACGAGGGTCGCGGGGCGGAAGGGGGTGATAAAACACAAGAGGGACGTTTATTCCATTCGAAGGAGCACGTTAAACTAGGGAACGATGCTTGATTTATTACATAATCTCGCGAGGAGAATAAAAACCGTCTATGGAGGAAGTTTAAGGAAGTTCTTGCGCCTCTTTCCGCTCCTCGTAATCCAACAGCGGGGGAAACCTATCGAGGATCGTTGACACGGGAACGTCGCTCGTAAAAGCGCAGAGAATTTCTTATCAATTCACCTGTCGATTGTTGTTCTTGCCGGGGGATTGCTTGGCAAAGTTTCTTGAACGAATAAACTTCGTCGTTTTTGGTATCTGTGTTATATAATAGATAGGATTCTTTCTTCGGCGGTCGATCCGACTGAATTTCGCAAGATACAACTGCCCGTTTCTTCTCTCAGAACGTTATTTTAACTAACGATAACATCGTAACGCTTTCAGGTACAAACTGGAGGTTGCCGGCAAATCCCTGCCGGTGCTGACGAACCTCGACAAAGGCCGTTACGGGGTGCTGATATTCGAGAACCTGAACAAGTACCTGCAGATGGACAAATGGAACCGCGAGTTGCTGGACAAATATTGCAGGGAATACTCGGTTGGCATCGTGGGTTTCGCGCCGTCCGGCGAGGAGAGCCTGGTCGGCGCGCAGCTCAAGGGCTTCCCCCTGTTCGTGCACACTAATCTTAGACTGAAGGTCAGTAGACTTAAGTTCGAAGGCTCCTGAACCTCGTAATTTCCCCTCGGATCCTCGTGCCCGTAACCCCTCCAACGCGGTAATGGAGTCAGATCGGGAAAACTAATTTCCAACCACTCCCGCGCCTCCTCTCTACCCTCCGTGTCAATTAAGAGAAAAACTAGTGGAACAAAGCATCGCGTAGTCGACCGTGTCCGAGTCCTCGAGCGGCCGACAAAATGAAATCGCTCTTTGTCCCGCAGGATGCTCAGCTGAACGCGGCCTCCCCCATTCTCCGATTAACCAGATCCGGGGAAACAGCCTGGGGACCACTTCCTGGCGGCGACTGGACCATTTTTCAGGCGAATCACAGCACCTACGAGCCACTGGCTTGGGCGCACCGGGACAGCCTCGACTATCCAGCCAACAAGAGTCCTCTGGCGACTGTCATTCAGGTTAGACGCGATTAAATATTGGATCTCCACTTTCACCCTCAATCCTGAAGAAATCCGTGTGTTGTTTCGGTTTATTTCGCGTGATGCGGTGCGCAGAAACCACGGTCGAGGGTTGCGAGTTATCTGAATAGATTCAGATTCACGATTCCTATAAATAAAAGCGCCGCGGCCGTGGTACCACCGACATCGACCAAGTTAAATATCCTTCCACCGTAACGTTGGTCAATGAATCCACCGACACGGGACCAGCAACAACCTGCTCGCCCCTCCGCAGCATCCACCGCGACCGCGTGGTTGCGGATGCCATTCTGGGGGGTTGAAATCGGTGTGGATGATCTCCTCCTCGAGTGAATATCGACAGTCCCAGGCAAAGAGCATTAATTAGCAAGAGTCAAAGTTCCCAGGCGGGCGTCGAAGCTCTGTAGCCAGGGGCTAGTTTCTGTAAAGAGGGTGCTGGCTAATGAAACGACATTTCGCGAGTATACAGACAGGGGAGAACGCAGGGTGGGGCGAGATCGTATAATAGCGATTAATTAATCGAAATCCGTGCTCCACTGTCACTTTGTACGTTAACGATGCGAGGATTAATTAATAATCCAAGGAAGAAGGCCGTGTTTCTGTTCAAATATTTCGCGGAGCCGCGTTACGACGCGAGACGGAACCAGCCCCCGTCTCGAGACAAAAGCATCGCGCCGTGCATCCTGAAAACAGGAAAAGTCCCGATCCAGAGTGTTTCTTCTCGTGGAAGTGGGGGGACCAGCGACGGGCGAAGCTTTTGTACGGTATAATTAATATTCCTCGCAATTATGCTGGCAACGAGTCGACAAAGCACGCGCGGCCACTGCGATGAATTCACTCGAGTTTCGGAGACGGCGACAGAGAAACGATAAACAGGGAGGGGGGATTTAATTAATTTGCTAATTAGAAAGACCGTGGAGGTCCCCCCGATCGATAGCATTTAAACTCTGCCCTTTCCCTCGTTCCTCCGTTTAGGCTCGCGAAATGTTGGCACAGTATTCCAGGAGAAGAATTTTTTCGAAATTGGGTGTCTGTTTCTTGGAAGCTACGATCAATGGATGCTGAATGTAGGTGGCCGCCCGAGGGGCTGGGAATTATAGATAAACGAAGAACCACCCCTGAGAGACTCCCCCGCGATTCTTATATTTCCTCGAACAACACTGATCTCGGTAAACGAAAACAAACGCGAAAATTTCGCGATGCGTGCCTGCTGCCCCAGTTTCATCCCCGCGCGACGAGGACAGCGTGCGTTGAATCTCTCCCGCGGAAATGAAGATGGAAGATGGAGCGACGGGAACAGCTGGGGAAGGGGTGGAAAGTGAACAGAAAGCGGAGAGGTCGAAAGCAATGCAGATAAGAAGTAGAAATGGCGGGTAAGAGCAACAGAGGAGAATATTAAGAAGAAGAAGAAGAGGCAGATGAATAAATAGAGATAAACATAAAATAAGACGCGAACGCAGAACGGTTGGAGGGTTTCATAGAATCGGGGTAGGAAACTGCGGAGTCCAACAGTATCCCCCAGAAGTTTGTTGTTTACAATTTCCCTTCGCCTCCCTCTCGCGTTTTAATATAAAATAACCCAGCTCTAAATTTGGAAAATTAACGCCGAGTGTCTCCAGCCTTAACGCAACTTTCCTCGATTGTTGAACTTGTTCTCGAGGCAGCGTCATTGACTCAATTTGAACCCGCGAAGAAAATTGCACGTACCAGCCATTCTCCGGGTCGCGCATACGACGAATAAAAATACTGCTAAAATTAAGCGTGGCGCGGAAAATAAAGCCCCTGCAGGGCTAAGAAAGTGGCGCAGCAGCGGAGTGCCACTAAAGTGGTGCGGAGTATAAACAAGAAGGAAAGGAAAAACGGGGTAATGCAGATTAGGAGAAGGTGGGCGCGAAATAAAAAAGCAAAGGGAATGGCGAGATTGCCGGGGAGTGGGGATATTAAGGGGAAGAAAAATAGCCGGAATAAACAGAGGGGGTGGTAAGAAAATGGAGAGGCATAAGTGAGGGGGGCAAGTGGAAACAATCCGTAAAGCTGTTCTGTCGGGGGGGCGTTCGCGTCCGTGCAGGAATTCGCGATTGCAAGATTCCACGACGGCACTAAAGGCCACCGTGGCCGGAAGTGAGCGCACGCCGGAAGAGAGCAGCCGCCGGTGATCTATAGAAACGCGGGAATGCAGACGCGACGGAGACACGGCGAATCCGGGACGACGTGAAGGAGAGCGGGCACAAACAGGAAATATTCCCTTAATACAAGGAAATCCGTGGACGTGATATCATCTGCTTCTGCATCCCCGCGACGTGCTCCGCCCGATGGATACGCTACATCTTCCGCGCCAGACTTTTTATTCCACCGTCTCGCGGCAGTTCTCGTCTGCTTTCTCCGCTGGAACCGCGGGTCACGCGGCTGCAACTTGTGCTTTTACCTTGGCGCGATACAAAGCGTTGCTATCTCGCGGGGCCGTGAAATATTTTCAAACTACCGCGCCAGTAGAGCCTAGGGTGCCACTCGCGTTTGACAAACGAGTGGCAAGACACTCGCGTAGCTTGGACCTGGCTTGGTCGTGAGATCCTGGATGTGGGAGAGGTAGATTTAGGACGTGGGATAGAAAGCTGCAGCCACTTAAAACTGTCTTCCACAGCTGGCAGAAGCTTTCACCGGTCAATGGCTGACTGTTTCGCATCGGCGGAGCGGAGGCTCGGGATTAAGCTCGCCCGTGATATTTCCTTCGGAACACGTAGCCTACCTCCTTCGCGGGCGTTTCCTGCTCGCGGAGGATGCGATTCGCGGACGTGTCCTGGGAACAAAATAAATCGCCCGCTCGAATGGCGGCAAATGAAGCAGCTTTCGCCGATGCCCATTAATCGAATGAACCAACGGCTGATTGGCTTCTGATTTAATTACCCGGCTACCTGCGATCCGTGAATCTGCCTGGCTGCCCAGGCCGCCGCCGCGTAATGGGGTTATCAGCGAGATTATTATTGTTGTTTACTGCTAACAAGGCCCGCTCATGGCGGCCGTTTCAAAGCCCCGGCCAGCTGAGAGTCTCTGCCTCCAACAACGCAATTAACAAATTGCCTGTCCTGGGATTATCCTTGCGCCGAGGACGGGAGTGCTGCAGCCGATGCGCCTCGATAACGCCGGATGGCCCTTCTCTGACCCTCGATCGCAGTTTTTCCAGGGGACCCTCCAGGGAGAACGATCCTCCTCGACTGGCGTGGGGGAAATAGCTTTCTACTTTCGATTTTCAATGGAGTTTTATGGATTTATGAATGTAAACCACGGAATACTACGCTGATTCCCATTTTATTCCCATTTTATGTTCACGCCAGAGATTCTACATTCAATGCCCATCGTAATATAAAGTTTATGGTAAGTGGGACCAAACTACTTGCCAACCCGTTGTTATTTCTGCGACCGGAGGATACCACCCCCTTTTTCAAAGTAAGCAAACCACTGCGACACGCAACTACGACGATTTCCTTTGAACAGTCGCGTTCGCGAGTCGGTGCCACGTTCGAACGGGGAAAATAGAGCTATTAGGAGCCGCGTTATTACAAAGTGTCGGCGGGGGTTGGGGGGCGTTGAAGCAAAGCATCTTTTGAAATTAACGCCCGCTTACACGGCCAGCGGGGCGGTGATCGATAAGCATCAACGCGCCGAACACGCGCGAGCCCATTAACGTCGTTGCATGTGGCCGTTCTCGCGTTCGAACGCCAAGGAACAAGAAGAACACGAGAATCACCGTAATTTCACCGCGGCCGATAAACAATTCCCATTTTACATGACCGCCGATCGAGCCGCGATCGATGGCCTATTTACGTACTTCCTCGCCTCCTTTTTTCGTGGAAACCCATCGACATTAACGAGCACCGCGAGCGGGGAAAGAAAACTTAAAAAGTAACTCTCCTCCTTCCAAGCACCGTACAGCTAATTTAAAAATACCCTGGAACGATGACTCCACCCATTCATCATATCTAAAAAATATCATCTCACTAATAAACATTAATCACTTCGCCCTTTAAAAAAAAAAGCAGAATTCACACGCCCCTTGAAAACGTCACGTTTAAAGCTTGATTCAGAACCACGATTCCATCGGAGATACCTACCGGTTCGTCGGACAGTAGATTACGCGTCCGCACGCCGCGCGCGAATTCCGTTCGATCGTAATCGAATCCATCGAGCGCGTAAATCGATCCTAATTTGCCCCCGCAAAACTCTCCTTTCGCCGGGTATTTTTTTTTCGCCCCGTCCGGTCGCCGTTACCGCGCCCAATAGGAGGATTATCCCGTTGGAATTTGATCGATATTAAAATACCGCGCGTTATCAGTGCACCCTCGCCGCGGTGAACGAGGCCATTTCGGCGCGGGCGGGCTTTAATTCCCCGCTCCCTCCTCGAGCTAGATAGAGAGAGAGAAAAAAGAAGAGAGGGTGGCGTATCACGCGAGGGGTTGATTGTGGCGGGGGCGGTGGCCATTCAGCCTGATAAACCTAACGTTCCGTCCGTGTATCGGATTTACATTACGCAGGATCACGGCAGATACGACGGGATCCAGAGGATCTTTTTCGGCGGCGGGCTGCGATTCTGGCTGCACAATCTGCTGCTCCTCGACTCCCTCTCCTATCTGTCGCACGGGCAATTGAGCCTCAGCCTGAACCGCATGATCCTGGTGGACGTGGACGACATATTCGTCGGCGAGAAGGGCACCAGGCTGAGGAAGGACGACGTGATGGCGCTGCTGGCCACCCAGCAGAGGATCCAGGCCCTGGTGCCGGGCTTCAAGTTCAACTTGGGGTTTTCCGGCAAGTACTTCCATCACGGCACCGCCGAGGAGAATCTGGGGGACGACATGCTACTGGAGAACGTCGACAGGTGTGTCCTATCGCTGGCGTCCTGACGGTTTCGTTGCGTCGAGCGCAGTGTGCTTCTGAGTAGAGCTGTTGTTTTCGCCCGGGTACCCGGGTACTCGGGTACCCGGGTACCCGTGAGACACCCGAGTAGACAAAATTACCCGGGTACCCGTGAGATACCCCCGTGATGTTAGCCGAAAATGATCGAAAGTCGAAAGACGATCGACGATCAGCTGTCAAATCGGAATTATCAACTATGTTCATTTACTCGGAGTGTCTCACGGGTATCTCACGGGTACCCGAGTATTTGACGAGTACCCGAGTACCCGCCGGGTACCCGGGTACCCGGCGGGTCGGGTAGTAACAGCTCTACTTCTGAGTGGCTGCATGAGGGTGTAGAATGGAAAATGATACGGATGTGGGGACGATTTCCTGTGTTCTGCTCTGCCCTTCCTCGTGTGTTGTCTCTTCCTTCCTGTTGCTTCTGTGAATCCGGTCACTAGAGTGTCTTCTTACTCCTTTTCTTTTTCTCTCTTTAATTTCACATTTGAAGAGTTCTTATAGAAAAACACTGCACGTGCTAAAAATCAAATTCTATGGGTACCATTAAGCCGGGAATCCACCTAGAAGCTAAGCTATGCTATGGCATGTTATGTTTTAGAAAAAGTTAGCTTCAATACAGTCTTATGAAAATTTAGCTTAGCGTAGCATAGCTTAGCTTAGCTTTCAGGTGGATTTCCGTCTTTTTTACCATTTTTCGGTAAATTTTTTTTGTTAATATTGACACTTACAGTGTTTTCTATAAAGACTTGGTAGAAGGGATGGTCCTCGATGCATGATGTAGGTCTAGTGAGACTCGCTCTTCATGAGCTACTTCTTGCAGATTTACGTGGTTTTCCCACATGTGGAACCATCAGCAGCCCCATCTTTACGAGAATGTAACGCATCTGCAGCTGGACATGGCACTGAACAAACAGTTCGCGAAAGACCACGGGATCCCGACCGGAAGCGGTTACAGCGTAAGTCCTCATCACTCAGGCGTTTATCCGGTCCATGAAGGGCTGTACGAGGCGTGGAAAAGGGTGTGGAACATCAAAGTCACTAGCACCGAGGAGTATCCCCATCTGAGGCCAGCTCGTTTGAGGCGAGGCTTCATTCATCGTAATATAATGGTGAATATCAGGGAACGATCGATCAGTCGCTCAGTATTACGAAGACCTACGATTTTATTCTCTCAACCGCTTGTCGTTCGTTGTTCGTGAAAAATCTAGCTTCTTCTGAAAAACGTACACCCAGTCTGAGTATTTAATATCGCGTATCAAGTAACTTCTCCCCTTTCCAAAGTTCTTCCCAACCACTTTTCCAGAAAAGTATCGAGTTTCCTTCGAGATAAAAGCCCACGATCTACGCACCACTAACGAAGACAAAAATCAACCTCGTTGACGGTTCATTTCGATGGACCTCCGCTCGGGTTAAACTAGAAGCAAAAGAGTTTCGACGGAGCGCTAGTTTCTTGCACCTAGATTCGCGAAGCTGATAAAAAGAGCGTTGATTTCCTACGGGAGGGACGACTCGTACGTTTCTTTTGCGCCCCAAATTAAATGATAAAACCGATACGTGACAGTTCCGTTTTCTCTCTCGACGCAAGGTTCTACCAAGGCAGACCTGTGGCCTTTTCACGCACACGATCTTCATCGATAGATATCCAGGCGGAAGGGACAAGCTGGACAAATCGATACAGGGCGGGGAGCTGTTTCAGACTATCGTCCACAATCCCGTGAGTGGTGCATGCTCCACTAGGGTGGCCCTTATTTTCAACCTGCGATTTCTTTTGCTCTCACCCCTGTATACGGTTTCATTTCATAACAACTAACAAGTAGCCATTCAAAAAGATTATTGCAATCGGACAACAGCAAAGAGTGCCCACCAGGCTTTAAAGTTCATCAAGGGTTTGAATTTGAAAAATTTCTCAAAAATGGTAAACCCTATCGAAATTTTGTTGAAATAATTTTGAAAGAGCATTCAATTTTCTTCAATTACTGTATATATAATTTTCTCGTGCTTCCAACCATTTTTTTTAGATAATAGCGTTTGCATATAGTGAGGTTATTATTATCTAAAAAATGGTTGGAAGCACGAAAAAATTATATGTAAAGTGATTGTAGAAAATTTAATGCTCTTTTAAAATTATTTAAAAAAAATTTCAGTAGGGCTTACCATTTTTTAGAAATTCGTCAAACCCAAAATATTGATGAATTCTATACTTTAAAGCCTGATCTGCACCCTTTCCTGTTGTCCGATTGCAATAAACTTTTTGAGGGACTATTTCTTTATCAAATGGCACCTTCATTCCAGGGGGTGAGAGCAAAGAAATTCAAAAATAATTTCGACACGTATAATTAAGGGCCACCCGTGTCGAAATATTCTGCATCGCCTGCATCGTTCTCTGTTGCAGATCAACATTTTCATGACGCACATGTCGAATTACGGGAACGACCGCCTGGCCCTGTACACGTTCGAGTCGGTGATCAAGTTCATCCAGTGCTGGACGAACCTGAGGCTCTCTAGCGCACCGCCCCTGCAGCTCGCCGAGCGTTACTTTCAGCTCTACCCGGAGGAAGCCGATCCCGTGTGGGGTGTACGTTGTCCTCCATCTCTAGCTCATGCACCCGCGGCGTCCAAATGCTTCCTTCGCCGAAGGCTAACGTTCGTTTGTGTCTCTTAGAATCCCTGCGACGACCAGAGGCATCAAAAGATCTGGTCGAGGAACAAAACCTGCGACCAGCTGCCGAGGTTCCTGGTAATCGGCCCCCAAAAAACTGGCACCACCGCGCTGTACACCTTTCTCTCCATTCATCCGGCGATAAGTAGCAATTTGCCGAGTCCCGACACGTTCGAGGAGATACAGTTCTTCAATGGGAAGAACTACTACAAGGGCCTGGACTGGTAAGCGAGTAGGCCGGCGGCATGCGCGGCGCGCGCGCCGCTTTTAATTGGCCACTCTGATCCTGTGCTTTTGCCCCAGGTACATGAGCTTCTTCCCGGCGTCGAAAAACGAGAGCTCGCGGTACCTGTTCGAGAAATCAGCCACCTACTTCGACGGGGAGCTGGTGCCGCGCAGGGCACACGCGCTATTACCGCGGGCCAAGTTAATCACGATATTGCTGTCGCCCGCCAGGCGGGCTTACTCCTGGTACCAGCACACGAGGGTCCACGGGGACCCGGTAGCGAATAATTACTCCTTTCACTCGGTCATCACCGCCAGCGACACCGCCCCGAAACCGCTGCGCGACCTCAGGAACAGGTGCGTCTCAACGCGGAATAATTTTCTGTCTAGTTATAATCGCGGGCGCGCGAGTAGAACATAGACACCCGCGAAAGTTCCGGAGGGTAAATGTCCGGTAAAGTTGCCCTAGGGTAGACGAGCCCGAGATTTCAATTCAGGACCTTACGGGTGTAAGTTCATCTTTATCAAGTTCAAGTAAATTAGAGAAAACTGTTTATGAAATTATTGCTTTGAGTTAACATTAAAAAGAGAGCGCTAATTTAAAAATACATATTTTCACAGAATAAATAGTAGTTATTGAGTTGATGAGTTTTCATTTCTGTGTTTGGCGGATTTTTAACTCAAAAACTGTTGAAAATGGAGCTGCACCCCGCTTGCTATGAGGTCCTCAATTGTTAATAAAATACCGATCCGCGTGAAAAAGATATGTGTGGCAAATATCGTTAGTCGGACCCATTACAGGTGTCTAAACCCTGGGAAATACGCTCAGCATCTGGAGAGGTGGCTCTCCTATTATCCACCTCAGCAGTTGCACATCATTGACGGCGAGCAGCTGCGCCAGAATCCCGTGGAGACGTTGCACGAGTTACAAAGGTTCCTCAAGATCACCCCGGCTTTCAATTATTCGTCCCACCTCAGGTACGACCCGAAGAAGGGGTTCTTTTGTCAGGTGACGAACGAAGATCGAACGAAATGCCTAGGCAAGAGCAAAGGTCGCCAGTATCCACCCATGGAGGATAAATCGTACAAATTGTTGCAGGTAGGTGATAGGCAACGATCTTCGGAGAATCTTAACGCCTTAGTGCAGAGAGTTAGATAGAAATCCTACAAGGAAATTGGTTAAAAAGTTAGGATCCATTTTTCTTTGCGTGATAGAACATTTAACAGCCCAGAAATAATTTTTCGCACCCCCTTTTATTTTCTTTACTGCGTTTAGAGCAAGAGTAATTCGCGGCATAGAAAGGTGTAGATACACAGTAAATTCTTGTAGAGCAAAGAAGATTAAAAGAAAAATTGAAGGAAGCTATTACGCACTGAGGGGTTAAGAACCAGATCAGTAGAGGTTTCTTTAACCAGGTGCTTCTTTGCAGAGGTATTATCTGTCCCACAACACGGCCCTAGTTAAATTACTGAAGCGCCTCGGCCTGAGGATAATCCCGCAATGGCTGAAGGAGGACCTGACCGACACGGTGATGACCTAGCAAACGTCGATCACATGAAACGACACCGTTTCCTCGCTTCTCGTGTCAACAGTGGACGAGATCCATCGTCTGCTAGCGGAAGACCTGTAAAATAATTGTACATTGAACGCTTCCACTGGACCCCCGGATCCTCGTTGGAAGGACCACGCAGGCCTATAATCCGAGTGGATTGGCCTAAATCGGTGGGGTGCCTGCGAAACTAGTCACTACAAGTCAGTTTCACCACGCGACGCGGCCGGTGACTGTCGATCGTTGTTAAGCATTATTAATTAACGTTGTATTATTATCGTGATCGTTGTTGCCTCGTAGAGGACATGATTATTAGGTGAATACAGCCCGCTCGCTGGTGCCATCATCCGTCTGTTTCTATTGGACCCGCCTCGTTCGGACCTTTACTACCCAGATGCGAGGCAAGGAGATGCGCGCAGGATTCCCGGATCCCTGCACCGATCGCTATTTTTCAGTAAACCGAGAGACCACGAAGACACGCACACTTTCCACCCTCGGGGTAGTAAAGGGATGAGGGTGGCGGTAAACGCTTGAGCTAGTGAAACGAGGAGACCACGAGACGCCGATGGTTTCTGGAGAAGGCGATGGGATGCCTTTCACTTCCTGTGAGACAAGATACTGTCCAAATCGTGTTACAATGTTTGAAGAGATTTATTTCCTCATGAAAGTGATCGACGAGTAGATCGAGGGCTGCCTCGGCAGTCCTTCATATCCTGGCACTAATTCGCAGGATTCGTTCCTTGCGGGCGCGAGAGCCTCGGGGCTTGGAGCTCCCCTCGACACCCGTTCCCCGTTTCCCGGCCATTCCCCTCTCGGAGACGCAGTGTACATTAATTCTCGTCCTGTAAGCGTATTTAAGGAACGATATAACAATGATTCTATGTATATTTTGACAATACTATTCTTGGTACCGACGATAAATTTTTGGGGAAGAGATCGATACGAAAGGTGTGTGATCGCGTCCGTTTGTACATTTATGTATCGTACTATTTCGATGTGATCGTAGGTGTACTATAACGACTTAATACGATTAAATTAAAGAGAGAAAGGGGGGAGAGAAAGAGAGGGAGAGACAGGGAGAGAGAGAAAGAGATATCGAGGGAATGGTCGAATTTCGTGGATCGTTCTTGAACGCTGGTCTTGAACGAGGAAGTGATAACTGCCTACTTGCAATAATCGCTATTGTCACGTTTTAAGGCACGCAACACAATGGTTTAACGATGATCCTAAGTTCCCAGGAGAGTGATCCGTTATTGCAAGAGATCGACCGATTTTTTTTTTTGGTAACTCTAATACCTGATGTATTATATCTAGCGAATCGTGTGGGATCGTGATACGAGGGAACGCATCTTCGCGAACGGGATCGCTGTTCGCGGGATCGTTTGGCCGTAGTGATCGTTTGTTGAATGCATATCAGTTACAATTGCCTTTGTTAACTCTGTGTACTATATATTAACTACTTACGTTTCTCGACACACCGAAATTGTACCTGGTATGCTGTTTTTTTTTTGTTTTATTTAGTCTGGATGTTTTACAGGATGTATACGACTCGTTTTGCAAGCTTTCCGCGTTTGTAGGGGATCGTTACTTAAGCCGGAGCAAAGAGTCGCGCTGTGAAGAGCGTGGTTTTAAAATTACGAATCATTGGATCGCCTTGATGTGTAGAAATTATTGTGAAATCCATGGAAACGAGCGATTTAGAAATTACGTCACTCGCTGATCGAATATACATTTACAAAGTACCCGTTACATCGCCATTGATCTATTAGTTTATATATAGATGCTTTAGATCTTATTAACATTTTGTTATCCCCACTTCCTTGTATATTTTATTTTCATTTTTATACTGCCGTTAAACTGTGTCACGTGGCGTTTAACGAATCATGTACAAAGTTTATTGTTAATATATAATTGTAATAGTTAACGATAACGATATTAACATACCGAGCGATTGATCTGTTTCGTCGAATCGTGCCATTTTACCAGTGTTGTATATACAGTTGTATTATTGTACCGATCAACGCGTCGAATCTCTAGAGTCAATAATTCTCGATTTACGTTCGTTAGGGCGGCGGCAACAATTTGTCCGATTTGCTGCCAGCTGACAATAATATAATACTTGACAGACCGAAATGGCAAAATTGTAGGAAGACTCATCGCAATCGGCATGGAAAATTAAAAAGTCCCGCTGGCAATTAGCACTACTTCGTCGCTGGTTCATTTATTAAAATAGTCATTTCTCGTAGGAAATAAAATTAAAATTGATAAAGCTCGATAAGTGTAAAAACATGATCAGTTTTTTTTCAGTGCAAGGATAACACTGGCTATTATATGTTTCATATGCAGTTAAAATTTACGATTATTTTTTTACTACGCGACTCAAGATCGAAGAGTTACCCAGCGACAAAATACTGCTAATGCCGAGCTACTCGATTGTATGCGTTTCAGGTTGCATCGGAAAGAGCCGCGAAAAAAGCAATGAACGTTTTGTAGATGTTCCGACAGGAATAAAAATAAAATAAAAAGAGGGCAAAAACCATCGCTGTACGAATAAACGGAAACACGTGTAGAATATGTGTACGACACTTTAATAGGACCTTTGATTATTTATCTTAAAATTATTCTATTGTAAAATACTGTAATAACTGTACGAATAGTACGTAAGTTCTAATAAAAGAAATGTTTCAAATCTTGGAAGCATCAAGTTCACGATTTCATTCTGTTCTATTGGTGCTACGCTCTTGAAACGTTGGTTGCGCTTTAGACTTTTCGATTTTAATCAGCCCCTATCCCTTCCGACGTAATTTTACGGGTCAAAATCATTCTTCTCATTTAAACTCCATTCCATATGCAGATTCTTCAGTTTCCCACCGCCGGGGCTGTACCTTGCGGCGCGGCATCACCCTCTTTCTGATACTTCCTAGCATGAGTACCCTCGGCCGGTCGCTGTCCAGCAGCCGTCGTCGATCCCGGCTGAAGGTAATCAGGCATTTCGCCGCCTCGGAACAGTTGGTCCCAGAACGACCTCGGAGGGCTCCTTCCGCTAGCAATGCTCGCCCTCAGGTGATTCAAGTATTCCGTTCTGTTCCTCAGTAGATCCATATACTCCAGCGACCTGAATGCTGCGCACATAGTGATCCCGACGAAAGAGGTGATGGTGAGGAGGCCGATGAGCTGCCACGAGAAATTCAGCAGGATCGGGACAACTTCCGCTTTGTCGTCTATATCCAACAGTGGCGCCAAGAAGCTGCCCAGAAGGGCGCAGACGAGATGAATGGCCACGATATTGCAGTAGTCCTCGAGGGCGCTGTGAAACACATGCCTCGAGACTAGATAATAGAGGACGCTTCCGGTCGTGGCGATACCGATTGCCGCCTGCGGAGAGTAGTAGTCCGTTCCAGCCGATACCATCACCAGCCCCGCTGCCGAGGCTTGCACGCACCTCATCACGGTCCAGTGATTGAACTCTTCGGTGGCAAGGGCGAAATGAAAGGCCACTACCATCAGAGTGCACGACGACGCAGCCAATAAGTTGTTTAGGTAAACACTAGCCTGACCTTTAGCCCACACTCTGTGCTGCACCGGGTGCACAGGTGCCATACTGAGGCTCTGGTGGAAATGGACAAGCAGAGTCAATATTTAATGCTTCAGAGTGATCAATAGACTGCGGATCTTTATGCAAATGCATATATTGGTACGAAAAAATTATAT
The DNA here is from genome assembly GCA_960531205.1 of Andrena bicolor. Lineage (NCBI taxonomy): Eukaryota > Metazoa > Arthropoda > Insecta > Hymenoptera > Andrenidae > Andrena > Andrena bicolor. Next base: position 12,756,544 of record OY482668.1, on the reverse strand, counting down.
TGCATACGTTTTGCTAAAAGAAATATGCACGTATGTTACATATTTCTTGTACATCTAGCTCAGTGTATTTGATTGCGATCGTAGATGAATTCTCGAGCCGTTATGTGACATTAGTGATATGTTGACATTAACAATGTTGATATCATGCGATAAAATACGTCATTAGTAGAGACTAATTATTCGTTCATTACAATCGCTCGATGCACGTAAACAATTTCGATAAAATTAAAGAGGTTCGGCCATTATTTTCTCTTAACACCCGGAAATAGGAAAATTATCCATTTTCTCTCTTTATTTTATTGCTGTAAATAGGCAGTTTTCCAACAGACACAAGTTGCTCAAAATTCCACATTTATTAAGGGGGAGCATGGTGTAACTAGCTGAAAATCGAGGCATTTTTCGGGATTTTCTTTTAAAGAAAGTATTTAATCGATCTGTCTGAAAGTTTCTGGATATTGTATTGTCACATTAAGGTGGATAAAAAAAAATTTATTAAAAAAAATCAGCAAATGACAAGTTATACGGGCTTATGCCCAGTCCGTTGGTGACGCAATTGTTCCGCTGCGGGCAACGTAGCGTCTACTGTATTCATCTAAAACCAAAAATTCAACAATTTTTGTTTAGTTTATGAGTGCACGCACAAATCCAACGAAATTTTGCCTTAAATGTGTAAAAAAAGTTATTTTTTTAAACAATATCATTACACCAATAACTAAGTTCTGTGAATAAAGTGTCCACCAAATATCCGTGCACAAGGTCAAGTCGATTAGTTGAATATTTTTGGAGTTACATTGTCCGCCATATTGTAAAACTGTCGTTTCGAGAAGAACACATTTAAAGTTTGTTGGTCACCTAGTGCTCCGTAGCGAAACCGGCTATATCCGCTTTAATATTTCGAATTTCGTTTTTCGGTTTTGCGAACATATTATCGTGATGTTTAACTATTGATTTGTGCAAAAAAAAATCGTTTTCTTCACCCCGCTACACCAGGCTCCACCCCCAAGGCACACTTACAAATTCTTCCAACCACACTAAAGATATTGAGAACTGTCGATCTACCCTTAACAAATTCGATTCGGCATATTTTACGTGCATATTTGAATATGTTTTTTGCACATATTACGTGCATAACCATCCGCAGTCTAGTGATCAAGGATCTCACTATGCGCCAATTACCTGAAGACCTATGAACACCAATAACTGGCCAGCGAACACTGTGCCCGCGGAGCCAGCGGCGATGCTGGCGTCATCTATGGCGTCCAGCTGTAGTAGCCTCCGACCAAGTGTCATGCAACCGACGAATCCTGACATTCCACCGACCACGTGGACAACTGCGGAGCCCGCGTAATCCCGGAATTTCACGTGCCTTCCGCTTAGTACGTGGTTCGCCAGCCATCCTTTCGGCGTCCATGCCCAGTGAATCAGAAGAGGCTGCACCAACGCGGCCTGAAGGAACCCTATCAGCAGGTAACCGACCGTGTGCGTCCTGCCGACGATGCCGCACGTGCAAATCGCCGCCGCGATTGCCACGGCTGCCCAGCCAGCGATAGCTTCGTCTTTATCGACGGTACCGTCCCCGATCCAGTATCCTCCGCCGATCAACCCCTTCACGTCGCCGTTGTAGGCGACGAGAAACCCCACCAGACTGTACGCCATTGTCACGCTGCAGAAGTCAACGATATTGTGCAGCAGAATTAAATTGACATTGTTGATTGGCACGCTACCAACGTGTATCAGGGCGAAGCCGATGCGCAACAGGATCACGAGAACGATCCGGGACATACTTCGCCACGCGTGCTCGTGGGACCATAGAGTGGCGTTATAGGGCTGATGTAATTGATTTTGGCTCGTGTCGTCGTAGTATGTGTAATCCATATCATCCGGAGGAATGTTAAACATCTCGCTGCTGGAGGTGACCTTTCAGGGTCGCGGTATCTTCATTCAATAAAACAGTTCTTTCGCTATAAAAACTACCCTTGCCCCGGGAAATAGAAAATTTTTCAAGGTTATTTCAAACGTCGAAGTTCCATGTGTCTGAATCTATGAAGCTATCCTCAATAATCTTCTAGTGTTTCGACCTATTGCGATCGAATTCCACTTAGGCCCAAATCGCCCGTGATTTTCATTAAGGTGGGTTTCCTATACGCGACTGGACGCAACGTCAAGAATTTCAAAGCCGATTTTCTTAAAAATGAAGAGCGATATCAAAAAAGTTACTTATAATAAGTACATAAGTCGAGAAAAGGGAATACAATTTTTTGATATTGCCCTTCATTTTCGAGAAAATCGACTTTGAAATTCTTGACGATGAGTCCAGTCTCGTATAAGGAAACCTACCCTAATGAAAATCATCGGCGATTTGGGCGTAAGTGGATTTTGCCCTACGTATGCCGCCCTTGCAGCAAGAGGAGTGCAGTTCTATTCTTTACAGTTTTTTAGTTATGACGTGTATAATGGGTGCTGGAAACGATTTTCTAAGGGTAGTAACGAAGCTCGATCTAGCACAGTTCTGGCGAGTTCAGTTCATAGACTGACGGTCTATCACAGTTCGCATACCAGATGGCATAGCCTTCCCTACTCTGTGGCCAGATCCTCTAGGAACAGAGTCCTATTCTCTGGCAATGCGGCGTCAGGCCGTTATCCGTAACGGAACTCTCTCTCTCTCTCTACATTCAAATATGCAGTCCCTCGACACCCGATAGTTGGAAGACCCAAATGGTCACCAGCCATCCCCTGACGCCAGGACTGTTTAGTCTCATGCACCCCCATTCAGGAACACACGCAGCCTAAGTCCCAGTCATAAACCATCGAAGGCAGGACAGCGTGGAGCCATCTGCCCTCGACCCTACCCTTAAAATTGGTGAAGCTAACATGCGTAAATAAATATTGTGCAGCGTTCGGCGTACGGTTACTGAAAATCCGATAACAAATGAGTGATTTTTTGCAAATTTTGAATCTGCAACAATTACTATTTTGTGCAATATGAATGCAAGACAACGACCCATCTTATAAACAGCCTTTTTATAAGACTCTCAAATGTGTGTTGACAAGGGATGCCAATATTTCCACCGGCAATGATGACAAGCAGGCTCAAGAATAATATTATTTCTTTATGTCTATATTATTTCTTAAAGCAAGAATAAATCAATCAATTCTGCTGTTTATTGTGCATAGTTATCGAAATGTAACCGTTTTTTTGTATACTTTGGTGTAAGCCGGGGACAGCTCCGGAATTGAAAAACATATTTTTAAGTAGTATTCTCTTTTTAATCTTAAGTCAAAGCAATAATTTTAGAAATAGTTTTTTCTAATTTACTCGAGACTGTCGAAAATGGAGCTGTAAGTTCCTCAGATACTCAGAGATACGCAATATTTTTAATTAAATAAATTACCGAATAACCAATAAAAATAAAAAAAAATCGTCATTAGTTCGTTATCGTGTGTTAACTTTATTCGACAGATGATGAATATTATTTTTAACTTTTGAACGTTATTCGAGAATTTTATTAAAAAAAAAATTTAGCCCATCTCTGCATATACGTAACATTCCCTAAGGCCTCGTTCACATTAGTCAAGTGCCTTGACTTCAAATCGCTTGAACTCAAGCAACCTTAAACACTACATTACCAATGTGAACTTGTTATTTACTTGACTTGAAATATCCTTTCAAGTTTCAAGCGAAGTATACATTCCTTCGACTTTACTTGCCTCAAAATACAACTTGACTGATGTGAACGAGGCTTAAATATCAACCAAAACAGGGTACTATCCCCTTTTCACACAAAACCTAAAACCAAATGCATACTTACAATACAGAAAACACGGTGCAACTATATATTATTACAAACCCAACATAAAGGAGCCCCCAGCACGCTGAGACACCGATTAGATTCCCGGTATTCCCGTCAAGCGCGACGCGGAGCGTGGTATAACGTTTCAAATATTCAATATATGCGCGGGCCTCGCAGCGCCGCTGGGCGATTGGTGGCGACGCTCTGAGCCAATGGCGGCGGACGAAGCTTGGCCCGCGCATGTCACGCCATTGGCCGTCGCAAGGTCTGGGTCTCGAGCCGCAGGGACGAGCCGGCAAGCGATGCCGCCCGTCGTCCCACGTAGTCGCTCGAAGACGGTCGTTGGTTACTCAGTGCCAGGTGTCAGTGACTCGTGAGCAGGAAAGGGGAGATCGCGAAACGAGAAAGTGCCCCGTTCCCGACGGAGGTGACGTCTGAACAGGATGGCCACCGTGTCCTGTCGCGCTCTCTGCATCGTTAGGTGGTACGAGGTGTCCCGCGTGCTTGGCGTCTCCTCCACCCTAGCCACAACAAAAAACTACCGGAACGTGAGTGTTGTTATTCATGATTTACCCTGCGCTTTCCGTCAGCGATTCGCGTGGCTCGATTCCATCGTCCCTCTCCGCATCGTGCGTCCTCTCCACGCATCTGCTCCTTACTGTCTCCCCTGTTCGTAAACGCAACGGAGAGGGGGGGATACTTTCTAAACCATATAACGTCTTTCCCACTCTTTCATCGCGTTGCCTCGTTTCTTCTTCTTCCTCTCCCACGATGGCCACTTTCTTTGGGGCAGGCGACCAACAGGCTCCCAAAAATAAATCGATGATTAACGGAGTCCCGTTTTTCGCTTTGTCGCCAGCAAATTCCGTTGGTGCTACATACGGTGCATACGTAAACATGCTCCTCTCCCGTGTGTTCGGCTACACGAACACCAAGGGAGCGGTATACGCGGTTTAAAACATTTATCTCGCGATTAACGTGCCGCTGAATATTGTGCCTTTCAACCTTTCGGTAGTCACGAACTCGATATCCCGTTAGGAGGAATCGTGTGACACGGACACGTGTAAATTCGTGCTCCCGGCTGGTGTTTACTATTACGTTAACGTTAGGACTGAAGCGGAATCGCGGAGTCGGAGGTGGCGTCGTTTTATCATCAGAAGGCAAAGCCCGATAGAGTGATTTATCGCATCGCGTTGAAATTACTCGCTCTCTCGGCCGTGTTCTACTGCCGTTGTAGAATGAATCGTCTGGCGGCGAGATAAGGGGTTATTATTTACATATTTGGCCAGGCCACGCGCCACGTTACTGCGCATACCGCTGGTCCGCAGTGTACGCTGGCATTTAATTGCCGTGGTATAAATGCTAATTACTTGCGAAGCAACCATACGTACTTTCGTTTGCCACGGGGGGAGCTTCGATCACGAATCGTGCGTTTTAATGGTAATTGCTTCGCGAGAGCTACGGTTAGCGATCTCGATGGAGCTTCCCGTCGCTTTATCGCCGTCTAATTTCGAAACGGAAAATGACTTCCTTTTAACGCTGCTCGCCACTATAGGCGGGACAATTATTGACGCCTGGTCGCTTTAAGTTGCACTGATACTTCCATATTGCAGTGGACAATTTCTTTTCCATTTTTAATAGTGGTTCAACTGCAACGACTAAACATATCGTTTGTTTTTAATGTATAATGTAATTAAAGAATTTCTGAAGGATTTTTTTGGCAGTGACTGGTAGGATGGATTAAATGGAATTAAATATGTCAGTCATTGTACACACCACGCCCTTGACGTGTATTTACAGTGTGATCGTATCAGCGGTTATTACTTATGGCAGGGAATGGAGTAGGGTGAGATTATGACCGGAATGAGAGCTTCCTTTGAGGTGTGTCGAGTTTAATACGTAGGGGAAAGTGAGCGTAATAAACGCGAGGAATCTAAGCGTACGAAACAAAGCGGAAGGAATCGCGTGGCCAGCGGCTATTGGGCCACTCGAAATTCATTTAAATTCCATATTTCGGCGATCAATGCTCTAGAATTTATTTCTATTTCAAAGCACTCGTGCAAACAGAGGTCTCCTCTAGCGAGGGGCCATTTCGATTCGAATACCATTTTACCACACATTTGAATGCATGAGATTTTCCCCACGCTGCGAATGTCCTCCGATATTTTCATTTGACACTGTACATGCGTCACGCGCCTCCCGTAAACATGTTTATAAATATTCATGGCCCCCGAGAGGCTGAAACCAGAGACATAGTTACTGCCCCGACATTCATCTTTGTCGCCGTGGCAAATTGCGCTACCGGGTCAGGATAGGACACCAGATAATCGACTATCAGGTAGGCGGCGATTCGAACCTGATAGGAAAATTGGGTCACGTAACTCTGACCCTTTAAAAAATGCACGCTGCTTCCTGGGGCAGATAAAAAAATTATGGGGGCATTTATCATTCCAGCTGTAATGCTGGCGGTGTTCACTCGGCGCTTTTCCGTGGGTCTCTGGTGACTCATTCTTTTCACCAAGAGACTACCTTTTTTTTTTAGAGAGTACTTGCCTCCTTTTATTTAATACTGGGTGGAGGGAGTTGGAAAAACGAACCGGGTCATGAATAATTATCTCCCAACGCATTCGACGGTTATTTTTAATACTGCAGTTGATTATCACAAATGGAAGCATTCCGCTATTGGTGAATGTATGCACTCTGCATGAATTTTCAATATAATCATTTGGGAGTCGTGCGTTTATTGAAGCAGAGGAACGTCGAGCATCCATTAAATCACACATCGGAACATCCGGGATTACGTTGATCATTGTGGGCACGCACGTATCAGGTCATTAGTCATTCGTGATCGATCGGTAATAGCATAATGAACGTTAGAGGGGCACTGGCTAATGCAATTTAGTACCAATAACGCCTTCGCGAGTAACAGCTCCTGTGGAATAGATCGTAAAATTGTAGCGGTGCCGGGCAACGTTCTAAACTAGATCGATAGGAGCTTATTACACTTTGTAACTCCATCACGTGATCCTGTTGGGTGCAGTTCATCTTCATTCATGCTCGGGGGCTATCGTGTCTGTGGTTGTTGGCCTCGATTTTACCTTTCTGCTTGTAGTTTACGAATTGTCGTGGCAGCACACTTCGGTGTGCTCTGTGACGTGGATTTCGCATGTGGGAACGCGGCTTAAGGGCCTATTCTACTTTGCCGGCCGAAAAAGAGGCCCATTTTTCATGAATTTTTTTTCAGGAAGTAATGTACGGATTTTAATGCTCGCTTTTGGTAAATGTTTATTATTCCCTATGTACGGAATAGTATTTTTCATATTTTCAAAATATAATTATAAATGTTCGAATTTATGTCAAAATGTTTGTGCCTCTGTGAGAATACAGGCATCCTGCGGAAGTCCTCCTGATCCTTAAAGTGATACTAATAAAAAATTTAAAAAAAAAACCTAAAAAAAATAAAATGCACTCAAAAGTAAGAAATAAATTTTTCCCTTATTTAACCTTCAAGTCTCATATTTTTTTAAATCGACGCTAGATTTACATAGTGCAAATGATGACGCGTGATCGCCTTAAAAAATATGAGACTTCAAGATTAAATGAGGGAAAAATTATTTTTTACTTTTTATTGCATTTTTTTTTAGCCGGTTTTAATTTTCTTTTTTAAACAAAACATGCCGAGGAGATATGCGCGTAGACTACATAAAATAATAATAATTAGGTGTGAATAGTCTTTATTATTAACCAGAACTGGCCAAATATTGGGCCAATGAGGCCAATGTTGATGCAGTGTTAGATCGGATCAACGGAGCATCGCCCTCTTTCAAATAAAGAAAAGGTCATCAAAATCGGTCCATATGCTGAGGAGTTGAGCGGGGACAAACATATAAAAACAAAAATACATACGGGTCAACTCTATAACCGCCTTATAGAGAACTGGCATGATAATGTTCTATAGGGATGTGCGCATTAAGTGGACTATAATCGTCAATTTATTGGTAGTGGTTATAAACTGGCAGCCATGTCATGAAAAAGTTTCCTTTCCTGACCCATTTTTCGGTCTTTCTTTGTGATTTGAACAAAAACTATTTTTAATATCTGGATGATCGTAGACCACTTCGTGGGGACAAGTCTCCTGTACATTCTGTTAATATTTCAAAGCGATATCTTTAATAGTTTTCCCTGAATCGCTTCCACATTCTTCTCACAAAGACACAAACATTGTGACTTTAAACCCACACATTTATACCCAATCATATTTTAAAAATATGAAAAATAAAATTCAATACAGCAAGAAATAAAAAATATTTAACCAAAAAAAAAACAACTATTATAATCCGTACAATAGTTCCCGAAAAAATAATCACGAATATAGGCCTCTGGTTCGACCGACAAAGTAGAATAATGGACCTTTAAGACGCGTCTCTGTTTGCAACCATTATTTTACGGACACGCGTGCCTTGTGTGTAAATGAGTTTCTCTTACTCGGTTTCAGCTACTGCCCGTGCTTCAGCGCCTTCTAAAAATAGTAGTGTCATCTGTGCTTATCATAAAGCCACGATCCCACATCTGCAATAATCGTAGCATCTTAATTTCTTGTACGTTGCATCGTGTATGAGAAACGTGGTTTAATTCGAGAGGGTAGCAACCCCAATTCGTGTCGCCCGTGAGTAATTACACAAAGCTTATCATCAGCTGAGTTTAGGATGCACAGTGCAGCCAGCAGAATAAAAGCAATCACCCCGGCATTAGAATGCACGGTGCTGGCACCGTTACATAATACTGGTTACACGTCACGACAGCGTGAATCGCATTTGTCACGATGATTAACTGTAGTAAGCGTCTAAGACACGTGGATGTCTGGCGTGCACTTACCTAGATCCTGGAATTTGTTTCGAGTGATTCATGAATGAAACTCAACTCGCTGAGTAATCGCGCCTCTTGCATTACACGTATGCAAATGTTGTACCTTATCGCGATAATATTCGACATTAAGCTGCTGATGAGGATAAGGTAATTTTCTGCGGAAACAAATTGTATCCCAACTCAGGCTTTATCGATGAGTAAATATCTATTTATTATTTTATACACAAGTTGCGTCATAGAAATCTTGACGGGGCTTTAAGCTTTTCTGCAAATTCACTTATCTATTCCCATCCTGTCCATTATCAGTTCAAGGAAGTACGCGACCAGAATTTCACTAGAAATATTTGAAGCTGCACACGTTTTGTTATCGCCATGAAAAATTGTCGATCTTAATGAAGCCTCCCCTCACAATTCGCAGTTCTACACATCATAATAACGCGAAATGTCAGTCATACATGCATCCACGTGGCACTCATTCGTTCCCAGTCGACAGACGGATATCCACAGGTCGCGACCCAGAACAAGCTGTTGTGACGCGTTTACATTGAAACTTATGGTAGCCGCGGTTGCCTGAATGCCCGGATTTATCCGTATCGCTTCGAGCATTTCGTAGTAGTCTGCATCCGTGACATTCAGCGCGGAGTGATTCATCCCGTGTAATCACGCGTGTCTCCAGGCAGACGAGGATTTTTGTATCGCCGATTGAATACCCTTCTAGATTCCAGCATCGTGGAATCATCGAGGATGCATTATCGCTTGTCGATTAATGAATATCACTGGTACTTGTTCAGATTGCAGCTGAAGGGTGAAGGTTCAAATACTGCTTTAGACAGCTGTTGCACTGAAATCGTCGTATTTGATATTTGTAGTAATTTGTAATTCCATGTTTGAACGGCGAGGGGGAAAACCGGGAATGTCCATGTTTCTTGATTTTGCGATTTATACCACATTTTGTTGGTGGCAACTGGCACTACAGAAACTGTCGAGTCATAAAGGGTTATGAGTTCAAATGCCCCCGTAAGATAACGATAAAGATTTAGTACCTATACTGGTTAAAAACAGGAAATGTCTGCACTGGAGAAAAATACTGAATGTCGCCACTCTTTGCCTAAGTATAAGCTTCTTTCGTCAAGATAAAACAAGAAATTATAGAAGAAAATTAAATTCATTGAACCTTGTTTATTTAATAGTGGACTAAAGTGTATTAAAACTTAATTTTCTTGATAAAGCTGTTTTGTGACGTTCCCTGTTTCCCCCTTAGGTACCCTTAATTTACAGTAGTTGCTTTAAAGGAATAATTCTTGATATCTCTCTGAGCTAGTGATGCTTGAATTAGCGTTCAAATTGGGGTTACAGATAAAGGTTTCTATCTGAACCGAACCTGGACCTCAGTTTAATCTCTACTGTACGGCTATTAAGAGTTTCTCCTGAACGTCATTTTATCAAATTATCGGGAAGTCTTAAATGGTTACAAGATTCTGAGAATAGAAGCAAAAAAATGGAGGTTTTTATCTTAACTGCGCAGGAACCTTGACTCAATTCCTATTGCATATTTCAGATGCTTCTCCCGATTGTTACAGCATCGAATAATTCAAGATTCTCTATCAGTTACCGCCAAGAATAAATTAATCCTGCAACTCACTGCAAGAAGTTACTCCCAGATCGAGGTTGAAAAATGAGAATTTCCATTTAACCTGAAGCTTAATTGCTTCGACCCCTATTCATCAATTACCTTCCTTCGTTGTACTGCTTAATCCAGGCATCAACGATTCTATGTCGATTACCGTAAACAATGAATTATTCTCTCTCTGAAATCGAAATCCGAATCGATCCTCGTTGCACCTATTAAATAAACGTTCCTCTGGTTTGCTGCTTCCTCGGGGATAGTCGATCCCCATTTTGAGTGCTGCTAAGCCAGCAATATTTGCTCGAATCGATGCTAAGAATCAAAGACTATTCCAGCTAGCCTTGAACCCTCACCTTACCGAGGCACGATTCTCTTTGGTCAATCGTGGATTCGCGAAATTAACTTTTAGCCTGACTCTGAAACGACTGCTATGTAGCGACCGTGGTACCCAATTTCATGGGAAATTGGGATAATAGTCGAAAGGTTGCCACATGGAAGGTCGGGTGCCCGCAGGGTACGCGATACACTTTTATTCCATTTGCTAACTGGGGCGTTCGGGAAACCAGAGCCATTCGATAAATTGCCCTTATATCCGATCGTCCACGTGGATTGCTGTCTCATGTGGCAAATGGGGGAGCACACGGGCGCAGAAAGGTGTCGGTAGTAGAAACCTCGGTCATTACTCCGGCAGTAGTTTGCATGGACTCACGCGCGCGGCGAACATTCGAGATGCTACGTGATGAGATACACGCGGATAGTGATAAGCTTACTGACATTAGGCAGTGTATACTTGGACGTTACGTAAACTAGGAATACATTCGCACATATATATGCAATGCAGGGTATATTGACTTAACAAGGCAGTGAATGGTCTCGAAACTTTATCCACAGCTCTGACGTATTCATACATTCATGGTTTAGATTATAGTCAGCTCAAGCACAGCTTCTTAACCGGTTAACTGTCAATGTATCATACCTATATGATCAAACAGAAATCTGGCCAATTCTGTCGATGTATCATATTATTCATATATGATCAAATGGAATAACTTTTGTTTTTCAAACGATTTGAATGAAACTTGGTATGTAATGGTTTTTGGGGTCGCTGAATCTGAATTTCGCATAGGAATTGTAAAATTCAATATGGCAGACTCAAAATGGCCGGACCAAATTGACTGACAAACATTAAAATACTATCGATATAGAAAAATTGTATATAGGGGTTTTTGGGGTCGCTGAATCTGAATTTGGCATTGGAATTTTAAATTTCAATATAGCAGACTCAAAAAGGCGAACCAAAATGGCCGTCAATGGACAAACTCACCTCTAAATTCTATTTTTTTAGGGGTTGGGGGTGTCGGGTGAAAAAAATTACCCCCGGAATCGGTTTAGCGACTCAAAAAACCCCTGTATACCAAATTTTGTGTGATTCACTTAATTTTTCGATGGTACCAGTTTGGGCCCGAATAAAGAAAAGGACCGTGCCAGTTAACCGGTTAACTGCGACCTGCGACTGCATAAAAATGTGTTGGGAATAACAGTTGAGCGCCAGTGTTTGACACTGAAAACTGTGTCGAATTGATCACCCGTGGGCTGCTGAGAATTATCCGCGACGATATGTTGGTCCACCCTTTTTTAAGGGCGTTGGCAACTACCCCTCTGGGATAAGGCAACAGGCTAGTAAAACCATCGAAAACCACAGACCTTTTAGAACCATTAGACCCATAAACCAGTCCCCTCGACGTATCCGCTTTCCTCGAGTAACCAGGCATTATGTTCACTGGGTAATACCCAATATAGGTCTAGGTATAGTCTACGCTGGCGAACCTGAAAGGGATTTGGAACAAAAAGCATGTTCTCGTGTGTAGTTCATAAAAGACACAAATATAGCTTTTTGATATTTTGATATTTTGATAAATAACTTTAATGTCTGTAAACAGTGGGTACATGCTGCTTTTAGACGCACTGTAAATTGAGGGAAACGGATAACAATTTTATGCATTTTGAGACTTGTGGCACAATCACCAACGATGCAGGGTTATAATAAACTTAAGTATCCCATTGGATACTTAAAGCAAATTTAACTCTTCGTTGACACACCTCTTTTTTTTATCAACTTTGGCATACCTGTGTGGCTCACGCCCAGAGTAATTTTTGAACGACTGATATTCTCATCTAAAGAATTCAATAATTATGAAAAAATCATGGGTCATTTTCAAGGTCTCTAAAACGTATTACAATAGTTTTTTTAATTGAAATTTGATCACAGTTTTTGTGGAAAACTTCTAAATTACCATATGTCGAGAAAAAACGGAGATAATCTTCGAAAAACTGCAACTTTTAAAATTTTCAATATTAAAAGCTAAAAATCTGCAGATATCTCGTTGTTCAGATATAATATTTTGAGAAAAAAATAGTTTCTTAATCAGTGTTGGAAAATTTATTTGGAGGTATTTATATTGAATTTAGAATGTACAGAGCGTCAAAATCAACTTATGGATGGCTCACAACCCGATTGTCAATGAAGGGTTAAAAATGTTATATAAAAAATATATATATAAAATAGCACATGAACAGAAATAAATTGAAGTGTCAATTAAAGTTCAAATTGGTAAAACTTTAGCTGTTAATACTATTTACATGATGTGCCAATTTTATTCCGATTACGTTGTAAACAAACGACATTATTTTTACAAACCAAACGTAAAACTGTTAATTTTTCAATTATATAACAAAATGTTCTAAAACCATGCCAACGTTGCCCCAGTTTGCAGTAACCCTCTTCTGGGGGTTCCAAAACCACTCCATTTGAACATAGAGAACACTTATGCCAATCGCAATAATGATCCAGCAAACTTTGGCGAACTCCAGGCGTAACGAGTTTACGTAGCTGCGTGTCTCTTCGGGGTGTTGAAATGCCCCGCTCTGATGAGCCTTAATTACCCCAACAAGATAATGAGCGTAACAGGGTGGCAAACTAGGCATAGCGAAATCGTACGACTGTTAGCTTCCTGAGCGTGTCGCAATGCCCGCCTTCCCTGTTAATTACTACGATGAGCAAATGCGAATTGGAGTGTAGGAAATTCTTGGGGCGATTCAATTCGAGGACTCCCGTCGGCCACTCGGGATTTTGTTAGTGTTTCAGGTGCGACGGCGACGAGAAACGGTGTCGAGTGCTCGTTTTGTGCTCGAAGTGACGCTCGGGGGTGAAGTTAAGCTGAAGTGCCCCTCTCTGCGCCCTTCGCGTCCGTGAAGAGGCTAACAGAGATCTTGGACAAAGCATGTCTTGGTTGGGGGGTGATTGCGGCTCTTTCAGCTGGCAGCGAAAGGAAAAAAAATTTGGGAGTTTCTTTGTTGAAACAGAGATACTTGAGGGGCCCTTTGTTATTACTCCAATTCTCACTTGTTATCCACTTCCTTTCGAGTTGGGAGTTTTTTTTTTTAGAATTTATGTTATTTATCTGATATTTCTTTCAGTGCTTTAAATTTTACGGCACAGTCGGGCGTAGAGAGTTATGGAAATGTCTCGTCGCATGGATGTAAAAGCGAGGAAAATTTCAAATGATATTCGCACTTTATGCATCGTACTTTTGATGAATTTATATATAGTTACACAGTTTGACCTCGTTTCGACGTTTATTCAACGTCGACAGAGTTTATATCATAGAGAAGTGGCCTCCTTCCGGGTCCCCTTATCGCAGAGACAGTTTTTCGTTCAGAAACCACCATCGTACCCTCGATCGTCGAGTCTCCGCTTTAAATTCTGAGGTCAGGAGCGTGTAATTAGAAAATTAGGCGACCTTCGCAGCGTTTCATTAACTTAAGTGTATCTTTTCATCGCGCTGTACAGAATCATAAAACTGTTGATGCAGGGTGTTTAAAAAAAAGCGGGTCTTCTTTTGAGCAGCTTGTGAAAGACTTCAGGTGCTCGAGCTTCTGGGTAATAATTACAAAGGAAGCTAGATAAACAGGAATACGCGAGTTATTTGTACTTCAATTGCAATTACGAATTGCGTTGTAATTTAATTGAATGAGAGATCTGAATTACGAATTACAGTGTAATTAAATTACTTTGTAATTATAATTCATGGAATAATTCAATTGTAATTCTGCGAAACTCTGTTTGGCGTATTAATAACTTGTGTTCTTGTTGGTTTTCATTTAAATATGATTAAATTAAATTCGCGACACTCCAAGTAACAGTCGCTCGTTTAATCATAGGTTGTCTCCAAGTTTAGTCGTACTAGAGGAGTTTAGTGTTCTTCTTGGGCCAACTTCAACGATTTGAATCATGGTCGGTGAGACAGCAAATTGTCCGCGTTCTTTGGCATCCGTTTTATTGAAAAAGTTTGCCAAGTAGGTCTTGAATGCTGGCCGTTGATTTATGTTGCGTTACAGCAGACATTCTAGCGCGGTTTCCATCTTCTTAAAATTTTTAGAAATAAGAATGCGAAGCTCGAAGCCAAATGGAGCTTTGTTTGAAATTCGAGTTACTTTTAGCTCATATTTCATATATATTATTTCACAGAGATTGTAACGTGTGTAATATTGTAAAAAGCGAAGTACTCTTATACACTCTTTTATCTCTACAGTTCTCGAAAATAATGATCTCTCATTTACCTCTTTGATCTTTTAAGTCTTTTCTCCTGAAGTGAAATATTTACGTTAACGCCAGAGTCGTTGAAAAGCAGCTGCAGTAATTCAACAGAATTAATTGAAAGTGTTTTCGTTTAATCTCTGAGTGAAGGAGGGATAATCATAAGTAAATATTCTTATATCCTTCTGCCCTGAGTTATCAAAAATAATGAAGACATTATTAGTTTATTTCTCCGCTTTCCCAGCGTTTACTCTCCTACCTCCAATAAACTCAAATACGTTTATTAATCGAGACCTCGGCCAAAGCCTGTACCGTTCCGACTCAATCATCTTAGCAAACCGCGTCTTCTCCGCTTCAAACGCTCTTCTATTAACGAAAGCTTAACCCAGAACAAGGTTCCTGAGTCTTGATTGACAAATCCTAGAAAAATCGTCCACATTGTACAGGCGGAACCACACATTCGGCTCAGCGAATATTCGTAGCTCTTGATCACGAGTCAAAACGCTCACCATTTGCAAAACAAGCGCAAACTGCGGAGCTAAGTATACGCAAATACTTTGGCGAACAGTTTGTCGAATAATGTGTGGTTCCACCTTCAACAAGAAACTTCCAACTTCCACATTTATCTACTAAACTACAGGCACTAATTTCCATTTAAAATCCATGTAAAACTCAAAATTACTAGCACCGCTGTTACCCCAACATGTAAAACATTTCTAAAATAAATTGATTAGAATTTCGACCGTAAATAAGAGATAATTCAAAATTAAAGTGGTTTCAGCGCACTGGTTCGGTCAGTTTAAATTTTTAATAAAAGCTATTTTGCAATCTTTATATTTCCGACGTTTCGGTCATTGATTGTGACCCTTATCAAGGAAAGTGAAATAAAATCGCGTTTGCCTTTAGGTGAAATTTACACGTTAGCCTAAGTCGCTCAACGCACGTGTAAATTTCACCTAAAGGCAAACGCGATTTTATTTCACTTCTGAAAACAAGTAAAGTTCAAAATAAAGTTCAGTAAAACATTTCTGCTCAACGATAACCATCACCCCCGCGACTTTCCATTACCATTAACAAATATGCACGTAGGCATCCAGGAACGAAGAAGCACACATTACTTCTACAACTAATTGCTCGTAAGAATCCCGTTTCCTGAGTGGCCCTGTAGTAACCCATTTGTCTGTGCACGAGCATCATAGAGCACAGCTATATACGCCAGTACGTGCACATTGTTATAGCAGTTACGGGGGTTGTATAGAGGGATACAGACTGCGGAGGCTGCGGCAGGCGCCATGGGCATCGATCTGTTCCACTGCCACGTTCTCCTGACCCCGACGGAGTCGCTCGCTCCGCGAGCGTGAATAATTCTTATCTGAATGGGGTTCGAGGCGAAACGATTTTTATTCCCAGCCCAGAGGCGTGGGATACACCTCGATGTACCTTTACGCGCGATCATGTCGTTCCAGGTGTATCTGTATTCCTATTTTTAAAACGAATATGTAGGCACACACTTGCTGCAAATATTGGGCGTCGAGGAAACGGGGCTCGCTGCTGCGAAGCGGCTTTTTATATAAGAGAATTTATAGGAGATTTGTGTACTCAATGGGGCACGTTGAGTGATTGAAATTAATGCTCCGTGAAGAGTAAAGAGGGCTTAGGTGGCCTTTGATGGCGTGACTTTGATAGGATCAGGAATTTCGTGGAAGACAGTGTTATTAGATCCGAGATAAAGCGACACAGTTCATCTGTACTAGGCTCGGAGCTTTAGTCTCTTAAGTAGTCGTAGCACGGTCGCAGACATCGTTTACTTTTCTACTTACCACCGTTACCCGCGTGTGTAACTCTTCTTCGCACACGTCGGAGGCTCGATAGAAATCCGAGGAGACGCTCTGCTGGCACAAAGGCTTACTCTTTCACGAAAATCCTATCAGGCTGAAAGGGCAACCAGGGACATGGCAAACGAATCTGCGCCCTGAAGATGAGCCAGGGAGGAGGGAGGCTCCCCGGAGGTGATGGTATCTGTCTCGAGGAAAATTATCCACCGTCGGGGAACCGAAGCCTAAATGGGGGAAGTTTATATTACAGCGAGTGTCTCAGTTAGCAGAAGTTTCCGAGGTTATTAAAGGCGGTAGCAGTTTTCAAACTGGGGTGTGGACGTGGTACCGGGAGAAGATGCCCTCCTTTTACTAGTTTTTCAACTGAAATGAGACGTTTCCTTGAAGGAGGCCTCGATTTTCATCTGAGATATGAATTACCACGAAACCAATCATCTATGTAGAGCGGTCCTAATTTGAAAAAATTACCTGTGCTGTGACTGTAATCTCAGCCCTTCGTGCTTCGATTTTTTTTTACCTTGCCTGCAAGCGGCTGTTGTTAGCGGTCATCGATTTTGTTGGAATTGTAGGGCGTCAAGAGTGACTACTCCATTATCCACACCCCATAAATTTCGCGGAACTGCGATCATGAATCCCCGACTTGTCTCGCCTTAATGGTAATGATACAAGACAGCCAGGCTTGCGTAAAAGTTGCTGCAACAGCGCTGCACCTGTGCAGCTTGCATCGCGTGCAATTCATGTTAATCGTTAATAAACTTCGGAGTGCTTTCACACTTTTAACCCTCCATTACGGTGTCGTTCCCAATTTCTCGGCATGCACGAAGTAAGTCGCTGATAGCAAAATTGAAATAAGAACTGTATAAATAGAGGGGTAAAAAATACTATTAAGGGGCGTTATATAAACTTTGACATTGCATAAACTAGTTTATAAATTATTGTCTTCTCTTTTTTACTTAATGAAGCCTGCTTTACCAGTTGTTATTTCACAATTGTCTCCCCAAGTACTTACTGCCGAGATTAAAGGAGTCCCTTCGCAGTCAACAATTCCATTAAACGGCTTTTTTTAATCCCCCTGATCTTTTATAACAGCGAGCTTGAAATTGCTCGTTAGAGTCCAATTATATTATCGCTCCCTTCAATTAGCATGGAACAGACGCTAACGGGCAAGCGGGACTGAACACTCAATCAATTTTACAGTAATGAATTCAGCGATACGAATTACTCGTGCGTGACGGAGTTGAGCTTTCAAAGTGAAATTGTTAATCAACCAAATAATCATTTTGTTCGACAAATATTAAACTGAATCCTCTTCTCTCTTCGCATCGATTTAACCATATTTATATAAAAATGTTTTGCACTTTTGAATACTCGGAACTTCTGTTTGTCAATCTTGAAGGAAAGTACTAAAGCTCTTTTGTTCATACAACCACAATGATAAAATATCGCTGCAGTTATCCACCCACAGTTCTACATATTGGCTTTCGTTTCTCTTGCCAAGCAAACATACATTGTCTTCGGTTGAAATTGTATTTTTACCCCAAAGGATACATCTAAAGGAAATGGAAACGGTATCGTTCGTATCCTCCACATTGTTTCTCCCTCGTCGTAGTTTATCATCGGAAAAATCTATCTTGCAGTGCTCGATTACCTACACTTTTCGATACGTTTATCGAAGTCCCAGAGAGTTACAATTTACTTAGGATAAAGTTCCTCGAGTACGTCACATTCTTTTTTTACCTCTGTTACTTCTTTTAAAAACGATTTCCCGCCGGCTATCGTTTAAATCGACGAATTCATCGCGACGAAGCGATAGCTCGTTCCACGAAGTTGTGCACGGTAGCGGAACGACCGATGATCTCACAGTTCCGGAATACCTGCGATTTTCCGCCTCCATTGTGTCAGGAACGATGTCCAAAGACCTCGGGAATCCGCTCGGACGCATTCACGGGCTGAAGAGAGATTCTAGCCAGAGAAAGGACATAATGGGGATAGGGAAAGCTCGACATACCCCTTAATGAGTTCTGCAGGACGACTTCGTCGAGGGGAATTCTGGGGGGAAAAAGTTCGCAGGAGGAATCAATAATTCATGGCATTTCTTGTCATATCATTTCTTTATCCAGGGAATTTTATCAACTTAAGAAAGTTTTTTTCTTGGGAAAGGACACTTATTCCTTGATTTCTTTCGTCATCTGTAGTCGAAGCTACACAGGAAGGCTTTCAAGGAGGATGAAAGTTAGCTCGTATTTAGCAGCTGCCGAGTTTCGGGATTTGGATTAGTTTGAGTGTTCGAATGGGATTTGTAACCCCGTGCACAACTCACGGAGCAATTGAATTTTGAAACTTCCTATTGCTCTGACTTCTTACGTCGAGAAACTTTCGACAGTGGTATTGGTTAAAAGAGATACGATTTCAGAACTCACGATACAATTGTGTTATACTTATCCATGAAAACCTGGACACACATGGTTCCAAAGAATTGGTGCGAGTATACACAGCGAGGGCTGATATCTAGGATTCGCATTGAAAGTTTCTTGGCCGACACTTGGCGAGAATCGAATTTAGTCCTGCCCGTGCCAGCGATGCAATTGAATCGGTACGTGTCCCATTGAAGGAGGCTGTTAAAGTGATAGAAATTCTTACTAGGTATTCGAAAGCCCTTTTGCAATCCTGTTTAGACATATGTGTGAACTTTAGAGTCAATGGAAAATAAGTTTTCATTGCAAAGTTGTGATTGGATCAATTTTGAAGACCTGAAGTAGGTAATACTTCATTAAAATTTCACTACAAGTTGCGATAAATAAATAACAGGTGGCGCAGAAGTCGTCATCCGATGTTAATAGCTCCTAACTATTTTTAATTTATTTTTTACTCACCAAATTTATTTTCCATAAAATTGAATAAGTATACCCTTTAAGAACGCGTAAGAATTGTGTCGACGTTCTTACGTACTTTTGCGAGAATATTAATCTCCGCTTTGGTGATTTCTTATGGCCAGCCAGATCCCCCGATTTAACGCCCAGACTTCTTTCTTTGGAGCTATTTGAAGGCATTGATTTACGAGAATAACCCACGAAATCAAAAATCTAACCACACAAATTTTTCACACAACCATGGAAAATGCAAGTTTGACATTTATCGTTGGAACTTGGTGTCATAAAATGTATAAGTCTCAATAAATTGTACAACAAAAAAGCGTCACGTTGTTTCAATTTAAGCCAAAGTTATAGACTAAGAAAATCAGATGATACCTTTTGCATTACCTTTTACATAACATCTCTACCCTTTTCTTCCTAATTTCAGAAAAAATTATGAAGGTATAGTTAAATAATAATAAGGAACGAGAAGTGTGTAAAAAAGCCGAGTAGAGGGAATTTAATAAACAGATCGTAAAGGTAGCATCGTCGACATCGCGAACATTAGCTGCACGAGGGCAATTTAAAATTCAATAACTCCACAGTGTACCTGCCTGTATAACATTTCCACCGTGTACGAGGGAAATTGCGAATAGGTTTCTGGGCCCCCTCTCCATTCCCCGCATCTGCTCCATTTTCATAATCTCGCCGAAATATTTTAAGCGAGTTACCACGTATGCTGGCCTGTTTACACGAATTTCAATTAGCTTGATAACGCATAGCGGCTGGTTAGTGGTATTTCAAAAAGCACCCGAGCGCGCCCTGTCGAACTTGTGAATTCAAAGCGTTTGTTCCTGCTGCAATTACGAATTCCCTGCCAAAGGATCCCCTCTTCGTTCCTCCAGACGGAAATCCTTGTTTTCCTATCCCCCGGAGCATATTTTAGAATTGCAAATGTCTCATTGGCTGGATACGAACTTGGAAGCTCGTAATAGGAATGCGACAAGTGTTTATATTTATTTAACGACGAGCAAGCTTGCGGGTTAGCCTTGGGGGTCCTTAGATCGGGCGGAATTGTCTCTGGATACGAAGGCATTACTAGGCGAGTCACGGCGAACTGGGTTACCATAGAGTTATCAGTAAAATACTGTGTCCTCCCCGAACTGATCGTCCCTTGATAAAATCGAGAATCCCCGCGAGAGTTGCTTCTGGTGTGGGATTCAATTGAATCGTGATCTCGGTACGCTCCGCGAGGCATCTCTCCGACGCGAAAGACGAGAGGAATGATAATAATCGATCCGGGGAGTTTGCAATGGTCGTAACTCCTGGGAGAACAGTGGACTGAACAGACGCCCCGAGGTCTCCAAATAATTTCAGGATATCAAGTTCTAAGGCTTTTATCTTCATGCTCAGTAAACAGCCTACGTACAATCCTTTTCAACCACCCGTTGAGCAGAACACAGACTCGTTCCATTAAACACCAGGAGAAAAACGAATCACGAACAAATACAGGACTCTAATGCAACCTTGAAGAGCATCCTCTGCCAGAGATTCGAGCGTCTTGGAAAGTCATTTCCATAATGGTGTCCCTGGGGGAATAAATATCGGCTGGTTGATGCCGAATGCCTGAGACTCTGCGGGAACGAGATGGGCTTCATTCCCTGCAACGGATTGCGCAAACAGGATTCTCCACGAAAATTTATTCGCCTCGGCTGCGAGGCAACCTCAATTTCATTACGTATTAATCTTCATTTGCCGATGTTGAGTATCAATCTCCATGGGGCGTCACCGAACGTATAATTCATCCCTGCTTTATTTCTCGAAGCTCCTTAGAGCAACTTCAATTACATCCCCTGTCGCAAGTAGACGTCTCCTTCGCGCAACTTTCATTTCACGGATGGCAGAGTTGACGCGAACTATCATTATGAAAAGCCAGCTGCCTTGCTCCTAGCTCGCGGAGCAACACAGAATTGGTAGCCAGGCGAGCTAGCTCTTCCGCCAGCAGCTCTCCCGTTCCCGCCCTTTCCGTATTGCGTTACGTTGCTCGTTTAAATCCGAGATCCTTCCAACAGATTGCCGTGGACATTTAATCAGACCACTTCGCTACCGTGACCCGTCGCCTAGAATTATTCCAAGGGGCGCGGGGGTGCTGGGGCGACCTAGCGAGGAGTGGCGGCGACGTGGAAATAGAGGGGAATTATTTTTACGTCGCAGCGTAAAGCTTGCACGACGGATTCCGCGCGACCATCTCGACCCGAGGCAGCTTTGGTCTTCCCGTTTGACCGTCGGCCAAAATTCGTGGCTCGACTGTGGGCCTCGAGTCGCGGAACCCGAGCGGAACTCTTTGAGACTTTCAACCCGCATGATCGGGCGCGAACTGCGACGGGATTTAACGCTCAACGACTTTTAAGCCGTCGTATACAAAGAGACGTCGCTGACCCATTTTCCTGTCGAAACTTGGTCAAAGGAGCGAAAAGCGCTTCCACTTCCGCATGGATTCTATCGATCGACCCCGATATCCGGGAAATCCGTTTTCATCTACACACTGTTTGTGCAAGTTTCGCAGCTTTGTGTACTCGTTTGCAATTCCGATGGCGTGCTGAGAACGATTATGAAGGATGGAAAGGTTTTTCCATTCGGAAGGCTTTGTTAAAAATTTACTTCCCTTTGGGACTCTATCGGGGTATTTTTTTGAAGCGGTTCTGGATTCACAAGGGAAATTTAAAAAATTATGCAACTTTGCGTGTAAGTAGAGTAGTTCATGCGTAACAAACCTATTTTTTGTTGGTGCCATAGTGTAGCTTTGGAGATTGAAATCAACCCTTGAAAAAATGCAGAATTATCTGTTTCGTGGAATACCTCGAGAACGGTGAGAGATACTGAAAAAAAAGTATGAACAAAAATTACATTTTTTTATCTACAAATCTGCGTAAAAATAATTATCGAAAATACCATACATTTGAAGTTACCTCCACCACAAATCCTTAATTCGATAATTACTTTTATGCAGTTTTGTAGATATAAAAGAAATATGCAACTTCTGTTTAAATTTATTTTCAATATCTCCCATCGTTCTCGAGATAATCCATGAAAAAACAAACTCTGATTTTTTTAAGGGTGGATTTCAGCCCCTAAAACTGCACTATGGCACCAACAAAAAATTGGTTTGTTTTGCGAATTCCCGGGTTGCCTAAATTCTCTTGTCAATAACAATGTTGAGATTGGATTTTATTTGTGCTACTGTATCAATGGGGTGTGTTGAATTAGTAACTCACGTTCAAACATTTATAGAAGGCACACAGGTTTGATTGAAATGTGAAATTCAGCGAAACAGCGATCACGTACCAGGTAATCACTTCATAAAGGTACAGAAAGTTTGTTTACTCCCCGCTGAATCAGGCTATTGTTCCTGACCGTCCATCCATTAGGCGGGACGTTTGTTAATCCCACCGTTTGTTCTCCATGAAATTGGAAAAAGCTTTTATCGAGATCCATTCAAACATCCCTCCTATCCCACTTTCTATTAATTAACAATCATGTTTCCCGCGGATGCGTCGGAAAAAACATGTATATTTATGGATTTGATTTGCACGCGGCTTCATGAAACGAAAAAGAAAAACACTGCCAGGTTTAAATTTGCCTCTGTTCTGGGAAAAATGATTTTTGCCGCCTTTTGTATTCAATAATTACAGTGAATACAAGTTTTGGTAGGTATTTGTTGAATCAAAAAGCATTTTTTTTATAAAAAATCTAACAAGATAAAATCAAATATAGGTAGAGAGTAAGTAGCAACCTGTTTTTAAATCTAAAACAATCTTATAAACAAGTTTAAAAAATCAATAAAAAATAGTAAACCCGTTTACCGATTTTCATTTTCTCTTTTCACCAATTTTGCCGCTATGGACGGCTGTTCTGCTTGCGCCTCCTTAGATTCAGCCCCGAACACTGCACATACCCAGGAGAAATTCGTTTCCAAGAGCGATAAATTTTTTATTCTGGATCTCGACAGTATTTCCGATATTTTTTCTTCTGAGAAAAGTCTTTTAAGCAATATTCCAAAAACTTTTATGTAGGCGGAAATAGTTGACCGATGGAAGAAAACAGACATCACCCTTGCGTTTGTTCAACAACTCGAATATCCGCCGTGAAAGCCGTGCAAGTCTTTGAATGGAGATTCATGGACCCTTTAATAAAACATAGGGAGGAAAGTCACGGGTGTTCGATGAATATGCATGAAACTGGGTGGGTTGAGTCCATTGTAGACATATGACAGTCAGACCTAGAGTGAAAATTCTAATTGCAAGCTAATCTTTGAATTAAAGGACAAAGTGATAAGATTCAATCCTGCTTTCCTTCCAGGCTCTCTGCTCTCAAGCACCCGAGCAGAAGCATCCATCATTTCCATAAGAATACAGAAGGAAATATCGGTTCGCTGAAGAGTGAATACATGAAAGTTCTCAGATCCGACGGCAAATATCCTGGATCCTCTGGAAACAACCTGGAGATCCTCCTAGCCTTTCATTCGCAACATATCGTTTGTAGGAAAATCTCACGGTTGTCATCGAAGTAATCGATCATTAGTTTCGCGCGGGTGAAACGTTTTAATTCGCTACATAGATAGCTTGCGTGTCCCCCAGCAGTCCCGTTTTTATTACAGCAGCGTAAACTTGAATTTAGAGTGAGTTCGTTGAACTCCGCGGGACCATTAGCCCCGAATTATTTATTCCGCGACAGTGGCGCACGTGAGAGACAAAGTTTTTGGAGGCTCAAAGCACATTGCTCTTGGCCGTCGACCAAAATTTAAACGGGTCCGTCTGTACTTATATGTAAATGACGATTGAGTCGTAAACGTGAACCCACGCTCGCGTATCCTGTTTCGAGCCGGTGGGGATATTTTGGAGTCGCGAATGAGCTCGTTGGGAATCTATTTTTGCGAACCATGCAGCGGGTAAAAATACGAGGAAAGTCGGCAGAGGTGAACAGATTCATTCCGCTCTAACTTTAAAAGATGATTATTCAACGAATTGTATGTCGGGATCTATTATCGTGTTACGGTGAACATGATAATGTATAGCATGAAAAAGTTACGCACTGCGGTACCCGCGAGAAGCACGGCGTATCGCAACGGCGCAAAGCGGATCCCATTTCGAAATGCACGATCAAAGCACCATTTACTGGACGGCGGCTGTATTCATTCGTCTCTAAACACGGCTTCAGGGTAATTAAGGGTGTGATTAAGAGGGTGGCGGAGACCTGAAACGAGGGGAGAAAAAGACTTATGCAAATGGTTCCCACGAATCTTTCGCCCTCGATAAAGCCCAGCGAACTTTACGATAGTAACATCGTAGAATAGTCGGTGTTTCGTTTGTTTTATTCCGGAACTGTGTCCTGGCAACCGCGCAGATCCAATCGTGCCACGACCCTGGCCCGACTCCAGTATCATCGTGACCCCACGTTGACCCTGTATCCTGGATATACGCCAGCCTCCTGGCGTCTGTATACGCGTCGCCTGTGACGAGTTAATCCGTGTGAAAACGAATTCTTCTGGTCCCCGGTAGTCCTGACATTATTGCCGAATTTCGAGTGATCTGTGTGGGTTGTAGTTACGGGATGGAGGCTCGCGTGCAGTGTCTGTGGACCCAGGAATGGAGGGAACTTGGTAATCGAATTGTAATAGTGGATGTATGACGTATTGTAATTAGAATGTTCGATACGTGACAAGCGAAATGACGATTGATCCAGCGATTTGCAGCATGTGGAATACCGTCTCTGTTATATGCTGGTTCAGGTGCGCTGTTAATTGAACGCAAACAGTAGAGAGGACGAGGGAATAGCAGAAATAGTTCTACATTCAACGGGCACATGTAGAACTATCTTTGTGCAGACGGGTACGAAATGGGTCTTTAAAATGTCGTAGTTATTCCAAGCATATGAATAAATGAGGTTACTATTTGTATAGTAGAGGAAGGATTGGCTTGGTACATTTTGGCTTGATCCACTGTTTGATAATCTAATACTCTGTTTCGAATAACTGAATTTTTCTTAATTCGAATCTCCTTTCATTTTTAATTTTATTTATACTGTGCCATTTTTCACACGTAACTGTATTTGTTTAACCATGTTTTTCTCCGTTCCAGGAAACATGGTGCAGGAGATGGTGGCACATCTCCCAGAGGAGTCTCACTTTGACGACGAGCTCGTTCGTTCCGATCTTGAGCCCGATCCTGGCCAAAGGGATGGAGGATCCTAAGAGCTCGTCGAAGGAGACGAAGATATCGAGACTGTCGAAGGATAAAACGGAGGCCAGCTTGGTTGTTCAAGACGCACAAGACGCTGGTGAGTGATAGATCGCAGTGAAACCCGATATAAGAAAAGATGATTCGCTGTATTCGCGTAAAAGCACGCGTCATAAAAGCCACCCCTTCGGTATTGTCGAGTCACAGTACCCGGAGATTTTATCGGCTCTCTTATGTTCGTTGTATGGATTCTGCTGATATCTCGATACCTCTGATCTTGTGAATGGAAACGAAAATCGCTTGCATCTCTATTTAGTTCCATGCGATATGAGAATATAACAAGTGCATATAATTATAGAAAGGTAAATTGAAATTATTACTAGCGTTCCGTTCACTGAGGGGAGGATTAGGTGTAAGGAGCAACTCTTATCGAATATTTATTTTATAGCCAGAGAACAACGACAAAGATAACAATTTAATGAGAAGAACTCGCTGGTCGAAGGGTCTCTTCGACTTCGTTATGTACACACTTGCATCCGAGTTCCTTTAACCAAAGTCGCAGCATCGCGGACCACCGCGAGCTCTCCATCCCATCATTCCATTCAATATCCGCGCAGCTAGTTGCTAGGGAGCATCGACTAACTGTACAACAAGCAACTACCGTCGAAACAACGAAACAGTTACTCTCTAATTAGAACTTGTTTCATATAATAGGGAAAACGTAGTAATTGAATCTTCCTCGAGCCTCTCCAAGAAACTCCACCCTCCTCGAAGAGTACCAGAAACATCCTCGCTACCGGAAGAACAATCTCCTTTGGCAATCTCCCATTCCTGAACGTATCCCAGAAAACCTCCACTGGTTCAGGAAGTTTCCAGACGCTGACTGTCCGCCCCATTCAAGCTATCCTCGAGCACTTCGAACTCCTCGAACTCCATCTTGCCAAAATCATCCCCGGTCCTCCAGTTGTTCTCGTTCACCTGCCATCTGGTCAGGGCACTCCCGATGAATCGACTGGGATAAGTCGATTTCGCTTCGTCCAGGCTGCCCAGCTTAAAGTCAGCCTTGAAGCCTTTAGCCTCCTTGCTGTCCTCCTTCTTCGGCTCCAAACCAATCACCACAGGCGGCTCTCTCTTCGTCTCCGACTGCTCCATCCTCTCCCCCTCTGCAATCTCCTCCTCCTTCTCCTGCTTCTCGATCGTGGTGATCTCGATACTGGGCGTCTCCGCGATAGTGTACTGGCTCAGGTCAGGCAGCTTCTCCCGGTTTCGACACCTCAGGTGGCTCTCCACCAGCCTGCCAGTAAGCTCGAGTCTGCTGTCGCAGGAGTTGCTTTTAATCAGCCGGAACTTCACGTAATCGTTGGACCTGTCGATGCATCTGAACCTGTTCTCCACCACGGGGGATATCAGCGGGCCGTTGCTGGAGTTGACGACCTTGCCACCGTAATAGGTGACGGAGGTGCCGTACTCTCGGATCTTCTTGAGGACGTCCTGGGACACGAAGTGGCTGGGTCCCACGGTTTCGTTGCCCTCGTCCTCGTGGCAGTCGACTTCCTCGTCCTCCGACGAGATACACTGGCCACCGCTGCCAGGGTCGGTGTCAGGGTAGTCGCTGGACACGCCAGAGCTCACGCTACCCGCGTCCCAGTTGTGGTGATGATGATGGTGATGATGGTAACGGTGCGCCTTGTTCTTGGACGACGTCGACTCGCTGGGAGACGTGTGACCACTTCTAGCCTCGAACGTCTGCGCAAGGATCCTCGTTTTCGACTCGCAACGCGGACTGTCCAACTCATCCTTGCAACCCACCACGGAGGCATTCGAAGAAGTCGACTTCTCCATGTTCTCGAACAGTTTGGTTAAATCCTTCGCCCTGCTGGGGCACCTGGACCTGACACAGGACTCGTTAAAGATAGACTCGTAAGGGAGAGGCCATAGCAGTGGGACTATCGATTTCAACGGAAATAGATGGGAATATTTAACTGCTAAGCTGCTCCATTTAAGGAGACTCTAAATGTACAGCTGACTCGATGAAAGCACCCACTGCTAGCTTCTCACAAAAGAAGGCAAGAAGACAATAATCACAGCCTACCTGGATCCCTCGTGCATCTTCTCACTAATTTCGTCGAACCTGGCGTCGTCGATGGCGCTGAGGTCCTTCATACTGACGCTCTTCCTGTCCTTGCAATCGCGCGATAGTTGAGAACGCGAGCCGCTCTTCTTCTTCAGCGTATCCTCGAACATCCGCCTGACGTTTCTCACGGTGTCGGGGTCGGGCAGTTCCTCGTCGATGAGCTCGCGGTTCACCCGGATTGGATGGTAGAAGAAGTGCTTTCTAATGGACGATTGCTTGGGGCTTTTAGAGCCGCCGTCCGCGCTGTCACAGTTTCTTTCTCGACCCTCCGTGTCCGTTTTCTTCTGTATCGCCCCCGCTATCTTGCAGGTTGGCTCGGACCTCGCTTTTCCCACGCCGGTGGGCTTTCGTTCTATCGTTTCCGCGCGGACCGGTTCGATGATCACCACGTTGTTATCCAGCAGCAGCTCCTGGAACGAGTAGTCGCGCAG
This sequence comes from Andrena bicolor, assembly GCA_960531205.1. Lineage (NCBI taxonomy): Eukaryota > Metazoa > Arthropoda > Insecta > Hymenoptera > Andrenidae > Andrena > Andrena bicolor. The sequence continues at coordinate 12,728,175 of OY482668.1, read as the reverse complement.
ATACTGCATCAAGCCCTCGTACGTCACGTCCCCGCGGCCAGCGTTGTACACATTCTTGCTGAACATGTTCGACTTGACGATCTTGTAACGCACATGGTCGAACTCCTGCGCGTCTTCCTGGCACTCGATCGAATCCACGCAGCTTTTGGACCTGGTCAGGCTACCGTGCAACACGTTATTGTCGCTGAGTTTATTCGACGACGGTTTCTCAGCCTGATCCTCGTCGACACCATCGTCGACGGATCTCCTCCTGGTGTCGCTGCCAGATTCCGAGCCTAATCCCAGATCCGAGCTCTCGGATCTCGCCTCGAAGCCCAAGCTTCCTTTCACCGCGCTGCAAGCTTTGCCCAATATGCTGGACGTCTCTTTCACGATCCTCTCGAACCTGCCCTCGTTCTGCTTGCTCTTGCTGCTTGCCTTGTGCCCGTTCTTCTTCTCGAAGAAATTCTTAGCGTTCTCCACGGTGGTGTTCGCGTCGTCTGGACCCTGGCCGATGTTCTGGAAAAAGGGAAGGTGTTATGAGGGAACTGGTTACTCGAGGTATAGAAAATGATGTAGCAGTGGTCGAATAAAAGTTTAGAGAAAGACAGATGAATGGATGGTGGCAGGATATTAACTTGGAGGCGTGTGTGAATGTTTAGAATGCCACATTTGAAATAGGGGACGTTTTTTTTTTATATCTCTCGAGGTGATACGTCTGACACGTCGGTCATTAATCCGCAAATGTTGGATTCACGTTTCAAGCTCACCTCCGAGTTCCTCGATGCTCCATCAACTTCGCCTGCCTTCCTGAAACGATCCTTCACCTCCTTCCCTTCGCGGAGTTTCCCACCCCTCGGAGGCTCCCCTATCACGCGATCGATTTTCGCGGAGGATTGCCGGTGACGTCTCTTCGTGACGTCGTTGTCGACGACCTTGAGCACCTGCGGCCTCCGCGACATGTCCTCCTGTTCTTCGGTGTCCGAGATCCAAATCGACTTGTAGTCCTCCGCCTCCTCCACTTGACGATCCACCTGTTCGTCGCAGGAGACCGTTACGCCGTCCACGCTATCCTCATCGGTTTTCGACGACGTGGATCGACGATCGATCGACTCGTCCCGAAGACAGGCCGCCGGCTTTTCGTCGCCCTCGAACTTCCGACGAACCTTATCCCGAAGCGGCTCCTCCCTGACTTGCTCAGGCGACGAATCCTCCCTGAACTCCTGCAAGGAATCGGGCTCCCTCGTGTCGTGGCAATCCCCGTCGCCGATCTCCGTGTTCTTTTTACATTTCTCCTCGTCCGTGGCGTTGCTCCTCGCGCAGGCCTTGGCGTCGCGGCGCTTCGACTCAAGATACTGCAGAGCTTTCAGCTTCACCGCCACTGGGCTCGAAGCGTTCCTCCGAGCGAAATTATTGTGCCTGGCGTCCTCCTCGTCGAATTCAAGCCTCACGTTCGAGAGGGGTAATAAGTTCAGGACGTCGAAGTACTCCAACTCTCCGTCGTCCTCGAACAGGATGCTGTCGAGGCTTCTGTGCTCTTTGCGCTTACGCTTCACCTAAACAGAGGGTGCATCGTCGCCCTTTACTTTTCATTGTTATTCGCGTTGCCACGGTCGTTACACTTGGGGTTTACACGATGGTACGATACGTACGCCGAAGCACACACGATAGGCGCGCCGATATTTACCTGCGTGTAGATACAATCGATACTACGATTGCCCTCGATGGGCCAGTTATCCTCGACGATATCCACCAGGCCACTGACGGTGTCCAGTGCCTGCACGCTGTGATAACGTCTCGGCGATTCGGGCCAATCGAGGATGTTCAATCGATCTGGATCCCTACTGCCACGTGCGTACGGCAGCGAATCCGGGAACGGTGGCAATCCGGGCGGGATCGAGTGCAGACCACAGGCTGATCGCGAATGGTACGACTTCGCTTCGTTGAATCTCTCGTAGGAATCTGAGAGGTGCTGTTGACTCTTGCACAGCCTGGAACACAGACCAAAACGCACCCGCATTCAACGATATCTCCTATATATTCTCCAAGGGGATCTAATCAACGATTTGGCCTAATTAGCTGCGGGGAATCTGCGATGTCAACGGTTCATACTTAAAGGGTTACGTCCACCTAGTGGTCCGGAAAAAGCATACAAGTTCAGGAAATTTTTTTGGGGAAAAGCATAAGTGGAAATCATACAATGTTTTTTTACTAAAAGGTACGGCTTTTAAATACATTATTCTAAATTTTCGTGAGATATTATTATTATCAAATGGAGGTATCGGCTTGGATATGAGTCGTGTTTTTTTTCAAGCATTAGCTGGTGAACATTCCCGAGGTCAAACGATGCATTTGATAGCCAAAATTCATATAGACTTTAAAAAGTAATAACTTTTAGAAGCACCTGACGTTCTCCGAATTTTAATATTGGATTTTGGTAAAAAGGGCAACCGTTTGAAATTGAAATATGGTACTTCGTTGAAAAAATTATTCTTATTTTTCAAGCAGGTTTTGCAAGTTTTTCCTTTATTGGACATCAGATACTTCTGGAAGTTATATATTTTTAAAATTTATTTGAATTTTTGCTTTCATAGATAAAGTTCAGAATTCTGCCTGCGTCACTTTGTTGCTATTTTTCGCTGTATAAGTGGAATTAATTTCCGTCAATTAAACTATTAATTTTATTACATGCATCGAAACACGGATCGAAACACTTGTTCCCTTAGAGTGTCTGTAAGTCAGAGCAAGATTCGACGGCCCGCGCACGCTGCCAGCAGTTGCATTAGCAACGTGGTTTTAACGTATCGAAGCAGCCGCAGCGAACCGTAGAAGGATAATGGAAACAAGAAAGTTTCTCGAGCGGTTGCGCCGCGTGCCTCTATTCCGCGTGGAAAATCTTACGGGCTCGTAACGAGTTTCTACACGCGTTTTCGAAAACGCTGAAAATTGTCCACGGCGTTGGGTTCTGGAGGACTAAAAGTTCCCTCTCAGCTAGCTAATTCGTCGAGTTACGAATAGCAGTGCACAATCAAACAGAGCAGGGCAAATTTGCTACAAATTCCTGGCTAATTGCTGCTTTAGGATTTATTTGCGCGCGCGTTCGTTTAAACCGCCCGTGGGCTGGTGACCTGATTGGGATCGTAATTATCGAGAGGGTGTTACCCGCGCGAAAAATCTGTTCGGTGGGCGAGAACCGCGGGGATTTGATCTACATGCGCGATTAAAAGCTTCGAAACAGATCGTTGCATGTGGTATTTAGTTGCTTCTATGAAACTCATCAGTGTACCTATTGTTCCAATTTGCTAGAGTTCTAGAGATTTCTAGAGACAATAGAAAACGATTCCAGAAGGAAGATATAGGTAGCACAAGATCCATAGCAAGCTCGTGAATTAGAGAAGGCTTGAATAGCTGATCAAGACCTCGTCCAGGGTCGCAGTAGTCACAATCGCAGGTGACGAAGTTTCGTAAAGCCCGAGCAAACAAGTAACAGTACGTACAGTCCTGTTAACGAACGCGGAGAAACGCTTTTGAAAGTTTGACCCACAAAAGTATCAAACTAACACGCTGCTTATGCTCCGGCGAGTCTGCTCTGCCTCGCGACGGTGGTCCGGTTGACTGTACGCCGGGATGTGCACGCCTCGATTCAAGGATCCCATTGATCGACGTCTAACACAATCGCGCGACATGACCGTAGGTCTCTGCTCGTCTAATTCGCAACTCACCGGTCTTTCAGAGAGTTCCGATCGATCAGCTTGGCCCTCGGTATCAATTGATGCCTCCTGGGCAAATCGAAGGTCGATTGCCCTAGCCTGAAGTGATGGGCCTCTCGATCCTGTCGAGACTCGTCCTCGGATATCACCGCAAGGCTCCTCGTTCGCTTCAAGAGCTTCCTGCGGTCCTGCGTGGACTGCGCTGAATGGGCCTCGTGTCGTCCCCCTTCTCTGTAATATCACAAATTCAATTTGCCTGCGTGCTCCTCGCGAACCATTCGCCCCGCGGATTACCCTCCAATTTATCAGGCGTAGTACTCTCTGATCTGAACAAACCTGCCACGCATTCCGCAATTCGAGTTACATACATTGCCCCGTAATTGCTAGGAAGTTACGTGGCCTGTTATGGAATTTAATTATGATATGCTACTGTTATACAATATAGAGGGTAACTGGATCTCGTGAATGTCAACTTCGCGTCAGTGAACGCATTTCGGCGCTCCAATTTGTGTAACGAGCTTCTGGATGACTGCACGCGACAGCAGAAGAGCTTCGTTCCGTAAAATTTATCGTTACTACGCATCTAAGAATCTGTGTGTATTTATATCTTTTGTCAGCGGACAAAGGAGTAGGTATAAGTTAAATTTCACCTCAAGCTTAAATAGTTTCCTTTTTATTTTTTTTTGTGAATCGAAGTTAAAAATAAAGCTTTAGTTTAATATATAATTATACTATCAACTTTTACGTCTAAAGTTGAACAACTGACCTTACATTAGTACTTCAAATATATCGTTTTCCCTCAAAACTAATAACTCTGACTTATACGCGTAGACCCTTGGTGAGCAAAAATATGTGTCGCTCTTCCTCAACTGCGAGTAGTTTCATTCCGAATTTAAACCTCCATGCTTAATCGCGCTTATCTGGAAGAAATTCATCGTTGCGTTCATAATCGCAGCTGAACATCCAATGGGTCACGGAATAAGCAAGTACCGAGCAAACTGTTCCACAGCGAAACTGTTTACCAACGAGAATTAGATTGAATTTCCCCTGCAATTGCCGCTGAACGTTGCGATGGAGCGAACTATAGGGAGCATGCTTGCCGTTTCGTGCCTTTATTACGGGAAGTAGGAAATACCATTACCTGTGCACATTCGGGACCTTGCTATACCCCCGAAGTCAGCAAGTCGATATGCCGTGCCTCAATAATGAATGCGAGAGTCGTGTGTTCTAGTAGGAACGTCGACACGAGCATTTGAACCGGGGTCCCGCGGGATTTAATAATCCTTTCGTGGGAATCATAGCAGATGGAGGAATAAAGAGCACGTTGGGCGCGCACAGAAGCGTGTACGCAAATCTGTTGCCACCGGAATAGAGGGGCGGTAAATTGGGTTCAACGCAAGGGCGTGGTGCGTTGTATAGGGCGAGTCAAACGTGGTGTCACGAATTTGCAGAGGTAGCTTACGCTTGGCTATTAACAGAAGAAACCGTGACAAATGTGGGTCTGTGGATTCTAACCCTGAGATATTGAGCCTGATGAATAAAAACTAAGCAATTCCTTACAAGCAATTTCTTATTAGCAAAAGCAATTACTTAAACAAAAAAGGAATTTCTTAGTTTCATATGGAAAAGCGATTCCTTTAAGTAATTCCTTGTCAGTTTAGGAATTCCTACAAGATAAACAAATGCTTGTGTTTTTATTCACACGAATTTAAGCAATTCCTAGTAAAATATTTAAAAAAAAAAAGAAAAAAGCAATTCCTTACACTTTATTCATTCGAGTAGTAAGCAATTCCTTAAAAAATTAAGGAATAGCGACTCCTTTAAGTAATTCCTTGTCAGTTTAGGAATTCCTACAAGATAAACAAATGCTTGTGTTTTTATTCACACGAATTTAAGGAATTCCTAGTAAAATATTTAAAAAAAAAGCAATTGCTTACACTTTATTCATTCGAGTAGTAAGCAATTCCTTAAAAAATTAAGGAAAAGCGACTCCTTTAAGCAATTCCTTGTCAGTTTGGGAATTCCTACAAGATAAAGCAAATGCTTGTGTTTTTATCACATGAATTTAAGCAATTCCGAGTAAAATATTAAGAAAAAGCAATTGCTTACAATTTATTCATTAGGCTCACTGTCTGCTTCGCAATAAGTTTAATTTAATTTCCAAGTCAATTTTAATTCCTCTACTCGACCCGTCAGAACATCTACACTCTTCAGACCATCGTTCTCCTCATCACGTTTCAACCATACGGAGAATTTGTACTTTAGCGAATAATTATAGTGATAGATTAGATATTTTTGCACGGAACATCAAAGTGTTTACCTAGGTCTGAACTGCTTAAAATTCTCTACGGTTGGATATGATAATTTCTTTTGAAGTTTTCTTGTTCAGTCAAATATCCAATTCTTGATTTTGCTATATTGTTGTTATAAGGTAATTTTTATTCCGTTTTTGGTGTTTTCGTGGTTTTTAATCTTGTGTGCCGTAATGTATTTCGTTTTTTTATATTTTTAACAATGGAATCTACCCGTGGAAGAAAATGAATAAATGCTCAAAGTGGCTTTCTGAAAAGAAACATAAGGTTCGTAAATTGATGACAATACTTCTGAATCAGTCTGTAGCTAACACGATCAAGGGCAACTACAGTTTCATAGTAAAAGTAGTGCCTGTACATCCAAGGAAGGACCGTTCGTCCTTCTGTCGTGTTTATTCCGCGCACGGTTCACGCTTCGGCCACGATCTGCATGAAAAATCTGCTGAGAGCGCCGGTGCATATTTCACTTTACGTAACTTCTCGACGAAGTGGTGACTGTTTTACAATTGCTGCTGGGGGAAGTAAGAGAGACGTTTACAAGAGATTCTGTTCCCTGCGGAACACTCAGCGGATTATAGGTGAGACATTTAATACATCTCTATCGATAACGAATAACTCGAACATGGGATTTTAATTTCGATAATAAAAATTGTCACTTCCTCCATCTATCTTTTGAATTATTCATCTCTGTGGCAATATTCAAAGTCTCGATGACTTATAAATTAATCTGAGGATTTATATTATTATTATTATTATTAAATGTCTTTATTGCACCATTACAATTAAATTAAATTAAATTACAATGGCGAGTAGGCGACGTTCAGCATTAACTGCTGCTCTACAACCTAAACTAAAAAGCCGTTGCGAGGTAAGAAAAAGGAAAGAAAGAAAAGAACAAAAAAGGAAAGAAAATAAAATAAAATACAATAGGAAACTACATAGGAAATCGCGAGAGGATGAAAGAACGAGCGCTAAGTTTAAATGAAGCAAACTCATCTTTTTTCTTCATACCTATATTCCCCCAAATTCGTCGACCGTATGTTCTAAACCACCCTGTACATATCCATAGTGGGTTCGTGAGCTTATATAATACCCATCAAACAAAATCCACGACGTTAACACGCAGCACGTATGCAGAATCGATAATTGCGCGAAGAAGAAAAGCCCGTGATCCGTGCGAATATTGGTTCCACGAAGCGGCAATTAATTTAGAGTAATCCCAGTTTAATTGAATTTCACGGCGTCCATCCTCATTTGTGTATCCTGTTTCCGTGTCGTCCCCCCATTCATGCTTTTGCAAGCGTGCATACAACGTGCCCGTCGACCAGCTCCCTCTAATTGTCGACTGTTCGCAATCATTTCTTACCGCCACATCGATATAATTGATACGTTATTCGAACTTTTACCGGATAACGCCGGCATCGAGCGTGTCGTTACGTTCCCCGTACGCGATACTGGGCCATAATCAGCGAAGTGGTCACGCAACAAGTTCGCTCCGCTTGAAAACTGGACGAAACCACGCCTTTGTTGGTCCACTCGACACGGGGAACGTTAATACGAATTAGAAGGCGAGCCGTTTCCCGTGCTATTTCGAGAACCCTTTGAAAAACCATCGCCACATGCGACGTCGATTCGATGAAATCGATTACGCGAGCCGGGAGCTCAGGCTTTGTTCCTCCATTAGAAAGAAAAAACGGACCAAGAAGGTGACCGAGGAGAAAATTCTATAGGATTATGATTCATTCGTGGATGCGAAGAAAATGATAAGGAGGTTGCTTAATTTCTTGTAGAATTGGACCTAGATATTCAGAAAGCTACCAACTCTCTAACTGAGTAAATTTAGTTTGATGATTTTAACGGTTAAGAAAAAGTAGCTTTATTTCTATTCGAGAATATTTTATTTCTTGATGGTTTACAACCTTTTTTAATGGCTTGTTTAGCCGCGAGTAGTATAATTAATATTATTTTAAATTTTCTGTAGTATTTTCTGGAACTATGGCTTGATATTTTTAATAATTGCATAATGTAACACTTATTCTACGGGTTGGTAATTTTTTGCAAAATAAACTTCGCACAGTGTTTAACTAATTTCTTGCCATTATTGAGGGTTGGTAGCTGCATAACTGGGCCCAATTGTCCTTGGCAATTGAGGTGCAGGACGGACACCTCGGCATTAACTTTCCAGAGTAATTAGACCAATCAGGCGCGTGACGCTACAGCCGTCGCGAAATTCGTGTCAAGACTGCTCCGTGGCGAAATGTACAAACTCAGCATGCTAACGAGAACGGGATAGCACGTTTAACGGGGAACGCGCCGCGTACCATACGTGAGCGAATAAAATGCATATTATATCGATACGCCCTACTGCGGAGCACGAAATGGAACGCAGCTGTCGCATGATAAACTGCGAATTTCGGCTATTTTTTTATTTCTGTGCCTCGTCGCTTGATATACACTCCTGCTCGATTAGCTATAGTGCTCGTTTATCTTTCTGTATTTATTAGGTGGGGCACAGATGTTTGTGATTCTGTCAAGCTCGGTGTAATATCCAAACCCTTTGAGTAATATGAAATGTTTAAAAATGAAGAATGTATCTGCATAATTAAATGAGAAATGAAGATCGATTATCCTGAATGGTAAGCTAAAAATGATTTCGCTGTTTCCCGTTCATTTCACTGGCGCGCTCAATTTAAACTTCACGAAGGAATATATTGAAAAGCGATTTACCTATTTCCTCGTGAAATTGCCGTGTATTTTAATATCGCCGACTTTCTCTCTCTCCATTGACTTAATATCAGTATTCAGAAAAATGCTATTACTCAATCACAGCACTATACAGCATTCATTAGCACGGCTATTCATTCTTCTAATTTTCTCCAGAGTTTTCTTTAAGGTGGGAACTTGGTATAATAGGCCACTTGGAATTACCGCACTATTTTTATATAAAAAAATGTTTGTTAACTTCTTGAAATATATAATCATATAGCCTGAATTTTTTAAAAAGATGGCGTGTATAGTTTCCTTACAAAAAAGTCCCAAAAGAACCTTGATTTCTGTCGATTGCACCAGATTCCTCATCCTAGTGTATTTCAATACTTGACCCATTGCCCCGCAATCTTTCTCAGAAGAAAGAATCTTAATTTACCAAATCATTATCAAGAGAAAATAAATCAATGACCATCAAAGAGTTCTCCAGTTCCTTCTCCATTAAATTTAACAATGCACCAGAGCCCTGCTCCAGTGTTTAAAAGACCATTTACTAAAGATTCACTAAGCAAGATCGAGGACGTCATTATAAAGTAAAGGTTTCATTACTTTTCCTTTGAATAAATGGACATAAATGGTGTGCATTAATAGTGAACGTTATTCTCAGTGAAACCTTCTCCCTAGCGACTGACTCCCCGTTGCCACAGACTGTATAGTTACACACTGTCAAAAATCAATACCGCTGTGGTGTTGCAGCGCAAAAACGAATTGCTTTCTTGACCGCGAGCGGCCGGGCGCAGTTATCGCGGGTTTTTCCGCTCGAACAGCCACCAGCCGCGAGTAAAACGCGTCCTTTCGACCGCGATCGCGAACGCCACGGATCCTTGAAGCCAGGATGCAAATGCCGTATCGTCGTCTCATTGTGTTCGCCTGAGCACGGCGGATCGTTACGTAAGAGATTTCTGCCGAGCCATCTTAACTGCTGCGTGCCGTTTTTTTCGGCACGCGAATCGACTCCGGTCGCCTTCCTCTTCTCTACTGTCCCCCACGAAAGCGAGACTGCAGTGGTGCGTGCCATGGGAAAAAATTATTCGTTATTCTCGAATAACTTCATTATATTCGAAGATTATTCGAAATATTTATTTCTTCTTTTTTTATCTATTTAATATATTTATTTTTATTTTTTAAACTCTGCTACAGTGCAGCTCCGAGTTTCTGGGTCGTGAGAATCCAGAGGTCTCCTTTAAATCTAGAGATTTGAAGTTTCTTGGTCTATCGCGTGCTTGTTTTATTGGGTATATACTCAGTACGCGAAGGAATAGGGCAATTGTCCGTTCTGCAGATGAGGGATTTGTGTACTCTGGAGCTGAGGGATCTCTGTACCCCGGAGTCGAGAAGTTTGTCTACTCTGGGCTTGAGAGATTTGCCCATTCAGGACACAAGTTTGTGTACACCAGATTGAGGGATTTATATGTTTTATGAGTGACAGATCGGAGTGTCTCAGGTGGTCGTAAGAGGCACTCAGCTTCCGTGCCACCTGAGACACTGGTGACACATGACTCAAGGTGATTGATACTCGCATTAGAGGCGCAGCATCGGTAGCATGAAGTGCTATATGACATTGCACAGAGACGATTTATCTCCCATCTTTATAGGTAACTCTAAACTCCAAGGGAAGCTTAGGAATTTGTCCAAAGTTGAAAGTACCGTGAAAAGAAGAACAATAGTTGCCCCGAACAATAAGTTACCTAAGAATAGCGATTTCTCCTGCTTTATCTGCCATCGATTATTCGCCGCAGGTGTACACTAATAATTCCATATTTTTCAGCTCTTGTGATCGCGATTATACGGGAAATTTGATGCGTTTCTACTTTAAATAGAAGGCCTGTGTTTCAAGGTCTGTGAAATCTGGATTTTTCCAAGCAATTGCATCTAGTATTCTCGGCTCTTGTTACCTCCACTGTTGAACATTTCTTCAATCAGTTATATAAACTCGCTACAGTAGTTTCACGCACACGAAATGACTCGCGCAGCAGCGAATATTAGAAACAAAGTTGCGAAACGAGCCTCGAGGCATTTCCAACTTATCTGCCGAGAATTTTCAGAGGCTTGAAACGTTCGTTAAGTCGAGTATTTAAATCACAAGCGAACTCGATTACGCTCAGCGCGTTTACTCTCAGGAAACGGTGAATCGATCGCGTGCAAGCTCCCTCTAGATTCGCGGGCTTATCGCGCTTTTTGCGACACGTTCTTTCGCAATTTCTATGAGGCCAGTCGAGGGAGGAACACGTGGACCGTGTAAACTGTTCAGAGTCACAAACGCAGGAAACCTTTCGCGATTCCTGATCGCCTAATCGTTTATGCGCGATCACCAGCGACCCAGTTCCTTTCGCACGGATCCTTTCGTGCACGAGCGAAATTATCGAATGCGTTTCTTTGCGATACGAAAAAGTCTGCCTCCTTTCAATGTACTTCCCAGCAGAAAACTTTGCTGGAGGATTAAACTGCTCGGAAGAGGGTAATTCAATGGAGGAGGGGAGGCATAACGGATTTTATTCCACAGTTAATCCACGTAGAACTTGGCGAGTTTGTAACGCTGAAGTGATTCGCGGGCAGAACTTCGCTGTTAAATAATGAGATCAAGCACAGAATCCCCGTGACGAGCTATCGAACCCGAGAACATGAGTGGCTCGGCTTCGAAGTGGTTAAATTGAAACGAGCCATTAAGCGCCGCGAAAATAACGCGTTTAAATTGCCTGCTTATAAGGAGCGGGGAATCGTGATATCAGACATACTTCCATTCGTAACGATGGCAATAAATCAAACACTAGAACCTCGTTAATTGCGCGGCACGAGCATTGGTTGAGTTTCTTGGAATCGAGTGGAGGTTTCTCCTGATTTTCATTTTGAAAATACGCCTGGTCGGTACTTATCAGCGACTTGTTTAAAAACGCCAGAGGCTCTGGCGCGAGCACGTTGAGCTGGGACGATGGTTTCGAGCGACCTGCGTATTATTCATCTAACGCTTGTGTCGGAATCGATACAGGCTTCCGGTTGATCGGGCGTCGATCGTTGCACTCGCGTGCAGCCACAAAGGAAAGGCTCGGAGACTGCATGTCCAGTGAAACGCGGCGGGAATATCCTATGACACGAACCGGAAGAAGTTCCGCGGTCTAAACAGCCGATGGAAACTACTTGGGCTGTTCGATCTTTCACGGGTCGAAGGAGTTCGGGCGGGTTAAACGTCGGGTGTTGTTCGGGGTAATTAGAGAAGGGTCCAATTAAATGAGACGACCGATGTTTTGGAGGTTACTGCGGCTGAAGGAGGTAAAGGTTTGGGGAAGATTGTAGGGTTTGAAGAGGGGAACGCACACTGAGGAGTCCCAAGAGGCCCTGGCACCCCTAAAGAAAAAGGAAATTAATGTAACCACGACTGAAGTAATTCAAGAGCTCTCTAAAAAGAAGAAAACCTGGACTTTATTCTTTAAATAAATTTTTATAAGCACCTACTGAATTTGGTTGAATTTGCATTCAAAATATTTTTAACCCTTCAACTTGGTTCCCCCAAGATTAAATTCTGAGTGCGCTACTGGTTTGGTGTGTGGATTACGAAGAAGTGATAGAGTTAGTAATGATTAAAGAACATATTTGTAGACTGGGAATCCATTCAGTGAAAATTGTGGGGTATTAACATGTCCTGTAACTGGTGCTTCGATAATGGACTACAGAGGACTTCTGCTGTGGCTGGATCAATATTCTCATTATCGAAATACAGTGCATTATTATCTCGGTACTCGCCATTACGCTACCGGTGTACCTATCGTGTTCGGAACAGTAGAATCATTACACCCATAGTCTTTCGAATATTCTGAACTGCCCATTACAGGTGTACACAGCGAAGTAACGAGCATTATATAAAATCAACCCGACACGAAGCTCGTTGCCAACTACGCGCTATCACTTTCATTCTATAGACTCTCGGGGTCCTGCAACTGTTTCCAGTCATACAGTTCCGCGGGCAGGATCGTTTGCGCGAGAAACGATCTCCACCTCGCTGTAATTAAATTCATTCGATTAACTCCGAGACGAACGTTGCGCAACGCGGAACAGGAGGTGGCGAATCGCGAGGTCTTCGAGGGGCAGCTCAGCCAGCCTTGAAGAACGGTCCCAGATATACACGCGGCAGGCGCGTGTTTGCTCCCGTTTAACGGCCCCCGCTAACGCGAGTTAGCAGAGAGCCGCGAGATAATTATAATCGATCGGCAGAGTCCAAGTTATCAACAGGAAATATTGGTAGCATCGCTATTGACGATAATTCACCTGACTTTTTTGCGAGCGGATCACCTGAGAAACGATCTTCCTCCAGCAAGATCGAGGAGGCTCGTGAAATTATTATTATAACCTCTCGAAAAGGACATATGCCGCGAAAGGAACAGGGAACCGTGACTAACGGTGTATGAACTGAGATAAACAACTTCAAATATTCTAGCAATATTCCTAATTTACCAGCAGAAAGACAGTCTCTCGCTGGTTGCACAATGGTATTCTTCGTAAAATGAATCCCGAGTGCGTGCAGCGAGAGTTTTAAGTAGACTCTTCAGCTATTAGAAGTACATTCTTCAAGTTTAGAGTAATGGTCATCGTGAAACACTATCACCAAGTAGGGGAGAGTAGGGTAAAACGGAACGGGTGGGTAAAATGGAACACCATCATGTTTCTGTTAGGTGAGAGCTGCGAATGAGTTGGTACCGCAGGGATCTATGGTCTAAAATGCTATGAGGACCCTTTGGTTCCATGTGACGCGGTACCAACTCATTCGCAGCTCTTATCTAACAGAAACATTGGTGTTCCGTTTTACCCCACTTTCCCCTATATCGCAAGTTCCTCCTTCCTCGCTCAACTATTATAACATCCCCTGATACTTGTCGAGAAACGTGAGATCTTACCGTCTAGCCTCTCCTCTGTGTCCAGCCTCGGGTCAAAAGAGTGGTTAATCGGTTCTATCGAATCTACTCGATGCCGTGGAAAAATGGGGCAAGACACTCGCGAGTAGCAGTCACGGAGAAGAGTGCTCCTCTCGACGGCTCGGTGGGTCGAGTCGAGTGAGCAGATTTTACCAGGATCCGACGAAGGTCCTTCAGCGCGTTAGCTGTTTGCTCGCGATCTACGTGCGGCCACGCCGGCTTTTCACTTTCTCGTTCACGCATCGACTGACGGATATCGTTGTACCCGGCCTGGCCGATCGCCACTGTGCACCTGTTCCCGCGGCAGGACAACGCGTAACCGTGTGTCTCCGCTCGTGGATCGTCCATCCGTAGTGGGAGTAGTACACCTTAGACCGCGGCCTGACGTCACTGGATCTCTCGGCACGGAAGCGCGCCAAGTCGCGACAGCCGAGGGGCAACCATCCGGCCATCGATTTTCCCAACTTCCCCTTGTTTTTTTATTTTTTTTTCTAAACTCCCCTGGGGAGCGGCGCGAACAGTAACCGTGTCGCCGGCGAGCTGCCTGGGGGACCCGACTTTCCATCGATTCTCCAAATCCAATTTTCCGCCGCGGCGAAAGTTCGGAATCAGTTTTGCGCGTGAATTCGGCAACTCCGGTAATCCGCCGTTTACGTTCCGCGTAACAGGATTAGATCGGCAGACGATGGGATACTGCGTGGGGAAAGGAGCGGATAATGTGCCGCCAAGTTTTCCCGCGTAGCGTCTTGTTAATCGAGGAACTCGAGTTTGAAAGCGCGCTGCGTATTTGGGATTGTAGTCAAATTACGGAAGACTTTTTGGGAGGGGGTCGCGAATTTCTTTCGTTTTCTTAAGGGGGAGGGAGAGTCAGGTAGCGTCTTCTTATATATTTAATATTTTTTAACCTAATTTTCAATAAATACAGGTTCTATCGTTAACAAGTCTCCCTACCTTGACCGACGAAAAATGATGCAAACTTTGGGAATTTTTTAAAACAAAATCGTTAAATATATTTCCTTCCAGTTTTGTGGCTTTATTTGTCAATCCTTAGAGAATATGAAAAAAAATTGTATACAAAAATATTGGTTATATCCGGAGTTATAGTGCTTCAAATAGAATGGCTTGCAAAAATCATATGCGAATGGTTCGCATAAAATCATTCGTTGTAGTTGTCTGGAATAGAAAATTTTAAAATTTGTGTAATCTGCATCTGTATCTCTATCGCCTGAACTAGATTAAATGAGAAATACTGAAAATTAAAAAAAAAATGGCAGCGTCTAATTACTGGTTTTTTAAATCGCAAAAGTCTGATTTTGCAAAAAACCGACTTAGTTTTAGTAACAACAAGAATGGGGCGTCTACTGAATATATATACTAAATTTGAAGTAAATCGGGTGATCGGTTTTTGAGATATCATGCTAACCAATTTAAAAAACATCGTTTTCAGAAAAATGCCTTCAAAGGTACCGTTTGTTTAATTAATTTTCATATTAAGTGTTGTCGAAATATTTACAAATATAGGCATAAAGTTTTCAATTAGTATAATTTGAGGGTTTCTCTTAAAAAAATCCCAAATATCGCGCTCCTATTCAGGCCGTCAAAGTATTGAGACCACTTAATGTTCCAGAAAAGTAATTTTAGTTCAAATTTCCCGAAACGGAAAAAAGAATTTTAATACCTGAAAAAATGCATTGTAAAAAGTTCTTATTCGGGGGAAGGGAAATAGGAGGGGCAAGAAATCGCCAAAATTACCCTTACACAATTTACCTAAGAACGGCCCCTTTTTAAACTCAACTTCCGCGGAGATGAAGCGTCGTGCATGAAAGCTTTATTCTATATCTTCCATGCATTTTTCAATTTAAAATCACCTTCTTACGGCGTTTAAGCTGCTTCTCGACTCAAATTACGCGTAAGCGCTCGCTTTGAGCGCAAGACGCGGCAACCAAGAGTTTCCTTCCTTTTCCCTCGATTTTGCTTCGCGTCACGATCCTGCCATCAGCATGTAACCGTCGTGAAGCGGTTTCCTTCCGTGGTTGTTGAAAAAACCGCACTCCCCCGCGGAAACAATGGCGACGGAGGAGCGTTATTATTCCAAGCGGCGAGGATGACGTGTAAGCGACGCTCAATGTCGAAGTCACCGACGATTGGCCCACGAAGGACTTAGATTATCGTCGTAAAAGCCGAGGGTCAAGTGGCAACGACCGTGTGCCATATTCGCCAGGATTCAACGAGGATCTGGTCACATCTGCGCGCGGGAGGATGGAAACGGGCGATGAATTATCAAGGCCCCCGCAACACAATGGCTCCGTCCCCCGAGGAAATCCTTCTCGGAGTCTTCGACCTCCTACATCGATATTAATCGAGCTACGAAGGTCGTAACCGCGTCGATCGTGAATATCGAACCACAGGCACCAAAGGAACGTTGCGTAACATTCGTTTAAGGCTTCGATCAGGAACCAAAATAACTAAGCTTCAATGAATATTAGCATTACCATGACATCATGGCTCATCCGTCAAACTTTCCTACACCGTACCGTCAAGGACCCAGTTCCTGATCACTTAAGATGCAAAGGGAGCAGTTTCCGATCAACCTAAAAAATTTTACTATGAGCTATCAAATGTTTGCGTATAAATTTAAAAATACTTCATAATTATTTAATAATTTTTTCGAATAAATTTGTATCGTGATAAACTTATTATTTGGTATTTATATACTAAACTGATCGGGAATTGGGTTCTGATCAGGAACTGGGTCCTTCACGGTATCTCATAACACAGAAGAAAAGGAAGAAACCTCAGAAAAACTTGAACTTCGTCGAGAAGAAGATCAAGGCGGAACTAACGCATGCAGACACGGATATACTCGACCTTTCGACTCGCAAAGTTCAATGTTAACGAAGAATATTTATAAAAAGTGGTAGAAGAACGATATTCAAAAAAAAGGAACTGCACAGTGTTTCCTGAACTGGCAATAATTTATACTACTTAGTAACGAGTATTCCGAGTCGCATTGGAAATCACAAGTCATGTATAAATGACGTTCGTAATCCCCGGACGCTTCAAAGATCGTCTAGACTCTAGACGCCGATGCTTCACGCCGCAGTTGGTTCCTATTCGTTATCCGCGATCCGAGCAGGTGCCTGCAGGGTCTCAGAATTATAGTTCGCAACGGGAGCGACGCTGACTACACCAGAAGTTGTCGAACAATCCGGAAACGAGGACATGGATGTGGCATTCATGAACGTCCCAACGAAGCCTCGCGATTTACGTCACCACCGGAGGCCACCTTCGCGGTTCCTTTTCCTTTCACGAAATCCCCGGCTGATTTAATGGGGCGGCGCCGTGTCAAGGGCTTCGCGTGCCGAGCAGAACCAGTCTAGCCTCCATATCCGGCACGTGCAGGCTAATTTTTCCACTGTCGGGATTAAAAATCTATCGCGTTTTATAGAACTCGAGGCTGCTCGACCATGACACGGTCCAAGCTGTGTCTAAAAGAACAGAGTGGCTTTAATAATTCAGGCCGGACCCCAGATGTTAACAGTTGGCGGGAGGGTCTCCTTAGCGACCCATGAAAGATTCAGCGATCGAGATGATCGAGATGATACGTGGCTGGAGTTGCTTTAAATATGCATGACTGTTTGTCTGGTTAAAATTGTGGTAGGTGCTGTACGATTGGGTGACTTCGCTACATAAATCGACAGTCAAATCGACCTTTGGGGACATCTCGGTGACTGACGATTGGTATCTGGGACACGTACACGCATTCCTTGTTCCCTTCCAATCGTTGTCGAATTATTGCTACCTGCTCCGAGCGAATAAGCGACTGCTGTCAGTGTCTCATTTGGACACCTTTTTATCGGCCCAGCCAGAGGATCTCGACTTCCAGAACCCGAGCAATCTAAATTTAACCCAGAACTGAGGAACAACCAGAATCCAAGCAGTCTTGAGCGATAAAAGCCAGCGGGAAACAAACTGTCGCAACATTCACATCACCGAATCAGCATTAACCCAACGCGTCGCGCAGCGGGGAAAAGAGCCGGAAAACTGGAAATGTTTGCGACGAGAATCTCGGGCAAAGCGCACTCTGCATGCTTAATCACCCTGGACGTTGATTAGCGCGCCTGTGCGAGTGGACCGCGAATAATTAGCAAACAAGAAACTTTAATTAAAGCGAATCTCTGCGGCCGGGTAGATGCGAAGATCGCCATTAATTCATTTTATAGCAGACGGTCTCGATAAAACTCCCATCCAGGCATCCGATGGTCCGAAACGGTTTCGAATAAAGCTCCTTTGCCGCGAGAGGATCGCCGAGCGATCCGGCGCGACGACCGAGGTGGAAAGATACCAAAGGACAGTGTTTTTCAGCGCGGCGGGACGGGGGATTTCGTTTTTCGTTTCGTGTTCAACGAGTCGCAAAGGCAACGCCACGCGAGAGACCACGAAGAAGAAAGTGACCATGGCACATGGCCTAGGTACCACTTACACTCGAGTCACCTGGATATGCACGACAACGATACTTTCATACGGTTGGGGCAGCTTCTATTTCTCTTTTCCATCGAGTTTCGCGTTTCACGAGCCGCTCGGTTTTTTTTTCCCCGCCGTGTCCCTCGAATATTTTTCTGTCGTTATACGAGCGTTAAGCGAATAGGAAGGAAAACTCGGGCTTGAAAGGACCGTTGCGGTTCTCGTGGATTTCCATGGAAATTTTCGTCGGTATGTACTGAATTGTGCCATGGGATTCCCTGGAAATGGATTCTTTTATATTGTGCCTCGCTGCCTCGATCTCATTCCCCCTCTGTCGCGGAATATTCACCCCTCTGTTATTTCTCGTTCCCCGAAGAAATTCAGGTCTGATTGAATTTTTTTAATAGTTTTATATGGCGATGGTTATTAGAGATAGAAATGGAGGCGGTGGATATTTGTTTTTGGGAAAGGAGGTTAAGGGATTTGGAGACACGGTTTGCCTAGAGAAACGGTCCCGGCGGAACGATTAAGCGTCCTCTTGTGCATGCGGCAAAAAGTGCTCACATGTGCTTCAACGACGCAGCATTCGTCTGCCGTTTCAACGTGCATCGCACGCTTTCTCTGTCGACATAATGCGGCGCTCGTGTTCTCTTATTTTTCTTCACCAAAGCCGAGTCGAAGGGAAAAAATTAATTACACGCGTGATGTCGCGTTGACGTTTTTCACGGAAGTCTGGGGGGAATATTCTTGGAAAACGAACGGTGTCGAGGATTCTCAGTAAACAAACTGTTGGAATAATTTAAGAGCACGCTTTTATGCCACTTTTAGTGGAAATAATGAATACGTTGATAAGTTGTGACTAATATGTAATGCGTAATAAATTATTTCGAACTTTGTACTTAATTCTTATAAACTATGTAAGAAACCAGGGGTCGAGTGAATCTGTTCACATTTTCAATTAATTATGAAATATGTATTATCTTTTCTGTTCCGAGAGAACTGTGATAAAATGCGGTGTATTAACTGAAATTTTTATCCCATACATTTTTGTGCAAATAAGACACTTTTATTTTCTTGAAAGTAGGAAAAAGTTCCAATTAAACAGGAACATTTATTCTGCTCTGAAAAAAGTTAAACTTCTGACATGCAAACTTCTTGAAGTTCGGTGAAAATAATTGTAGGTACATATAAAAATCTCTCCTTAAATAATACTAATTGAAAAAAAAAACATTCCTAACTTTTATATTTTTGGCTTAAATATCTGTTTAAAAGTACATATATGATTCTTCAGAATTTTTATTAATCAAACATACAGTAACTGTGCTCTTACACAGAGTTAAAGTATTAATGTATAAAGTCAACTTGGAACAGAAAAGAAATGATTTAACCGTTAAAAGTTCGATGGACAACTTTTATTTATAAAAGTTACCAGTTCCATTCGTCCCTGGCAAGAAACTAACGACATGAGCAATGATTCGCTACTGAAACCTACCACAATTGTTGCTATTATTTCAATGAAAGTTACCTGAATGAAGGTTGCGCAGCAGATTTCTACCAAAATCCTCGTTCCAGAACTATCTAACAATGTTAAAAGAGAAACTATTCAATCAGCACAAGTGACGTCGAATCGCGATTCGTCGTCGAAAGTGGTTGTAATGTAACTGCAGGACGGTTGAAAAAAAACCCTAGACAATTTCCTCCCCTCTATTCTATCCTCCTCAGACCGATGAATCACAAGGTTGCCGAGGGAACCGTTTCACCCCGTGCGAAACAACACGCGTGTGAACCATGCGAGCCTGAGCAACCCCCATGGCTCACCAGGAAACGCTTGAATCGCCTACAACGAGTCAGGTGAGATGATTCACTCCGCAAGGCTCTGTCAAAAGATTACATCGGCTCTTACGTTCCTGAATGAACAATGCTCTTAGAATGAAGCAATTAAGGCTACTTAAGTGGAGATCCTTCCTTTTAATCCTCGTGGAAGGAATTCCATTTGGAGTGATGGCACGTGTAATTGGGAGGCCATACTCGAGGGACAGCTTTTTGTTCGGAGGAAAGGGACCTCAATGATCGTGCCACTCTTCGAATAAGAATATTCTTGCGTGAAGCAGATCCTCCTTTCGGCAATTTCTCTGTTTCGTCGATTTCTTCCCAAGTTCTTCGACCTTAAGCAATTCCCCGATGGAACTCGGGAGAAATTAATTTCGTGAAAGCGGGCAAGTAATTCGAGGAGCACGTGTAACCCGACCCAGGGTCATTGACGCCCACAATCGTCTCGAGATCGATTGGAATCACTTTCGATAGGAGAATCGAGCAGCGGAAGTAATCTCGTGGAGGCTGCGGTGCGCGAAGCGCGAGCTAAGGACTTCCTCTTCGTGGCTACCCGATGTCTTCCTTAGAGACTGTGAATTTTCGAGGGTTTTGACGCGTTGCAAGCTATTTATTTATTTATTTATTTATTTATTACGGGACAAGCCCAATTTGTACAATAAAGAAAAGAAAAAAACAGTGGCAAAAAGAAAAGAGATAACTAGTAAAGTTAAGTACTGCTATCAGGACTAAACGACATAGTGTATAATATTTCCCGGATATGGTAGCTGTAAAAATATAGGGCTATAGAAATATTGGAAGTTAGCAGGAAAAGCTTTCTTTCCCATTAAAATTCCAAGTGACCTAAAAAGGCACGAGCAAGGAAGTGGAATGTTACTTATTTTTAAGAGCGCCAGAAGAAACAAGGAAACAATGTTCGTATACCTTCGGAGTTAAAAAAGGTTAAACCACTCTTCCGAATTAGAATTTCGATTCATCAAAAAGCGTACGTGAAAGGGGAATAATAGGGTAGTTCTTTTAAATCGCGCACTCTGGTATTGCGGCGAAGTAAAAGTCTCGGGGAAACGGCGGGCGTAAAACGACAGTGCATCGAAGCGAGCGTCGAACGATTCGACATAGTGCTCTCGATGCGGCGCGGGATCGCGCTCGATCGAGGAACGGGCTCTTACCTAATGTGAGCATCAATTTTAATATTTCCACGCTTCGAGGATCGCTGCCTCCTTTACGTAATCCTGTCGTAGGATAGAAAAAATAAACTGAGAAGAAAAAGCAGAAAATACATCCGCGCGTGTAACGATCTTATTATTACGTAAATCTCCTGGAAATCTTCGGCTTGGTTCACCGCAAATCGGCGATGAAATAAGCGCTTCACCGACGTCAGAGTCCATCGATCGTCACGGGACCGTTTCTCGCGTCTCGACTTCGTTTTAGCGTCTCGTTAGATGATTTAATCGCTAATCGGCTGACAAAATATTTGGTGGCGAATGTAAATGAGGTGGAAGCTATTTGTGTGACTCTTAAAGTGATATCCGTGGTCGACAAGACCTTGGAGTAGGTATGCTTTCAAAAAGAAAAATTATGTAGAGTTTTCCTTAGTTTTAAACTGGAATATTCATAATCATAGAGAATTTAATTTAACTGGTTAACTGGCACGGTCCTTTTCATTATTCGGGTCCAAACTGGTACCATCGAAAATTGAAGTGAATCACACAAAATTTGGTATACAGGGGTTTTTTGAATCGCTGAACCGATTCCGGGGGTAATTTTTTTCATCTGACACCCCCAAACCCTAAAAAATAGAATTTAGGGATGAGTTTGTCAATTGGCGGCCATTTTGGTTCGCCATTTTGAGTCTGCTATATTGAAATTTAAAATTCCAATGCCAAATTCAGATTCAGCGACCCCAAAAACCCTTATATACAAATTTTCTATATCCCGATAGTATTTTAATGTTTGTTAGCCAATTTGGTTCGGCCATTTTGAGTCTGCCATATTGAATTTTACAATTCCGATGCGAAATTCAGATTCAGCGACCCCAAAAACCATTACATACCAAGTTTCATTCAAATCGTTTGAAAAACAAAAAAGTTATTCCATTACATTGACAGAATTGGCCAGATTTTTGTTTGATCATATATGATACATTGACAGTTAACCGGTTAATATAAAACTTGGAATCTATTATACTTTTTGATGATCGAGGTACGTCTCGAGTTAGATGACGCACAGAATAGATTTTCGTTGAATAAAATAGAGAGTGGATGTGGTATTTCCTGCTGCGACTTAGAGAAGGTCAGGAAACAGGGCCACGAGCGATAGGATGTGGGACAATGAGAGCCCTGCTCCTGTTCTCACAAACGGAATTTCATATGAGTCGATGATGCCTCAAAGACACGCCGCCTCTTTGATTAAAACGACCCCGCGCTTCCCTACAGTGGGAAAAAGAAAGCAACCAGAGCAGCTCTGAATTTCCTTCGAACCCAGAGAATTTAAATGTTTTCATAAATGCTGGAATGATAAAACGGAAGCAAGTCCAGATTCGTATTTGATTAAAAGAAACATTCGCTGTGCCTGCTGCTGCAAATAATTGCCTAGCATCCAGTGGATTCATTAGTTCCAGTAGTATCGGAAAAACTTCACTTCCGAAAACGTTTTTCCTCGGGGCTCTCGACGTTATCCATTTTCACTCCGAGATACGTCTCGCACCACTCGATTTTACTTGTGCTTAATGGTTTCCACGCACGAAAATTCGGCGGCCAACTTTCCTCTGACTCGTGATCGCCTTTCCATTTAGAAGACGGTTTAGAAGTTTAAACGAGTATAGTACTCGCCAGAAGCATTTAGAAACGTGTAATTATCGCGGACTGAGGGGTAGAATAGTTTAGAACAAAGCGCGATTGCCCGTTTCAGTAGTACAGTCGACTAATTGCTCCGATTGATATGGAAGGATGACATGTGGAACGCCTTTCGCGAAAGTGAAGTCGAGGAGAATTGTAAAACTGATCGATTGATGTCATCGCGGCTGATGATTATCTTTCGTTTTCGCTCTAAATGTGATAAACAGAAGCGAATCGTGTACGTTAATGAAATAGAAGTTTTCTTTTTGCTCTGATAACTTTGATTCGCGTATCTACATTAAGCGAGCGTTTTTCACTCGTTCCAACCACTGCTGTGTGCTTTTAAGTCTTCGAACGCTCGGATAAAATCACGCGAATTGCATTATTGAAAGAGAAGATTTCTTTTTTAGGCACTTGTTTTAACTAAACACTTTCAAGTCGTTCTAAACGATGCGTCGTTCTGATTGTATTTCGCTTCACTTCGAATTCAAATCAAATCTATTCAGAAAATTGTGCTTCGAAGTCAGTAGATTAGGGGAGAAAGAAGTCCTCTTTGCAAGCTGTCACTCATCCAGTACCCATTCAAGCGCGTAAGAAAGAATCAAGTGCCGATTACCTGGCGTTGTCGGCGCTCTCGACGAACTCCATCGTCACCTGGCAATAAACAATTTTCACCGCGAACATCGCGCACAAGCATCGTATCGCGAGGACGACCACCGTGCACTCAGCGTTCCCCGTGTCGTTTTCAGCACAGAAGTGGCTTTCCAGGCGAGCAACGCGAGCGAATTTCGACGCACGCTTACTGTCACAGCCCTTTGTCCTGCTGTGCACGCAGCTGCGTGTACACATCAGTGAAACAGAAAGAGACGAGGCCGGTAAAAACGGATATCCGGTGTTCCGCTGTGATGGCCTCCTCCCACGGTCGTCGTCGCCCATCGTCCATTCGACTACGACGCGTTAACCATTCGCGAAATAATTCTCCTAGCGATAGTTGCAATGTTTTTCGATTTTTATGTATAACTTATTTCATTTGACTCTAAGAGTCTTGAAGATGCCGAGAGTTATACTGCCCTCCTTAGTTAAACTGTCCTATCTAGCATTTTTTCATTTTTTGAGATAAGTATGTTGAAATATTTGAAGTTCCACACGTCTTTTACCTTTTAAGTATAGTTAGAAACGTCTACGTGCTTCCTAAAGATTTATTTAGATCTTATCTAAAACAATTAATTAATTGGTACTTTAATAATACTTTAATAATAATAAAATGATATTAGGCTATTACGAAATAATAACAACATGTTTTAATTTGAAAGAAGGAAAATAAGTATGGTGCAAAGGAAATGATAAAACTTCAGTTTTCTCGGTTCTTTCAAAATGCTAGATAGAACATATTAACTAAAGATGGCAGTATAGAAAATTCCAAGTCCTTGGAGATATTTTAAATTTTAAATAAATCTGTCGGTAGATTTACAGGTTCTTTCTTGAGAATTTTTAGAATTGCTTATTTTTTTTTATCTCGGGGTTTTCATGGGTTATTTCTTGTGTGCGGTAATGTTTGTTTTGTTATTTTTTCACTTTGTAAATAATGGGGTCTTCCTGTAATAGGTAATAAATAAATAAATAAATTTCTTATTTCTCGAAGAAATTCGATACAGTATTTCACGAGAAACTTGAAGGGTTCCCCAAACCAACGATTTAAAAAACTAATGCGAATATTCGCGATGGACTCGGGGCAGTTTTTTATTCGTGGCGGCTTACAGACAACCGCAGGGGAAATGTTTCGCGGTGGTCTGAACTACATTGCCGCCACATAGGTATAATAAACAGTTGCGAATTCATCGCCGCAAAATGTTCGCTGCCGCCGCAAATGAGTATTCGCGTTGGTTTGGGGGAGCCTTGAGGGGACTAGGCAATCGGAAAATCGATTTATTTTTATTTTGTTTTCTTGAAGTACTATTTTTTCTGAATAAACTGCCACTTGGTTTGTAGTAAAATTCGCAAAATTATAGATTTGGCAGGTAAAAACGTCAAGCGGCAACCTATTGCATCGCCTTTGCCCAGAAACTTTAAACGCCTTTTTCTCGAATATTTTTTTCTCTTCGTTTTTCCTGATTGCGAACGAATGGAGGTTCAGATCGCCTTGGAAAATATTACAGGATGTGTAAAACATGTGCCATTTCCGGGCAAACCTGTGATATGGTCCGTAAAAATACGAGATTTTCATAAAAAAATTAAAAAGTCACCGGATTTTGACCCGGCATTCGGTGAGGGTTAAAGAAGAAATATCGAAAAACAGATATAAAACTCTCCTATCGCTTTTACATAATCCAGAATCTCTTCAAAAAGATTCAAAAGACGCACTTTTGAGAATTGTCGAGAAATATAAACTGCTTTTCGATTTCTCGAGCAACAAAAAATATCGAGAAATGAGGAACCCTAGATCTGCATATGTCTATTATTTTAGGCCTCAATATCTTTCTCGCAAAAGCTACTCGACGTAATTTAACTGTAATTAAATTCTAATATTCTGTTGTTTCATATAGTCTCTCCTGCTCATAGAGAATGGTTTCGTGACACGGACTGTCCGAGACCAAAGGAAGTTCCTGTTGTAATTACACTGGAAGCCACTGTCCGGAACGGTGATTTGCTTTTGATTAATCGCGGTCCCATTAATTCCCAACTCGCCGCTAGATTTTTGTGTAAATCTGCCCCAGGCTCTGTGCACAGAGAGGCTTCGATTCGAATCGATAGAACACGACACTCCCCAGATTCTCGACGTCGAGTGGGATCGCGCTTCCAGATACAATCGACGCGATAGTGGAATGAGATACGCGAGCGAATCTCGAATAAAGGCGGAATTTCAATAAACAGTTGGCGGACTCGTTAGTGGTATCGCGAATATGGAGATAGAAAATTTCTCGAGTTTCTAGCAGCAGCTAATTAGCGGAACTACGACACGCGTGTAATTTATGGAAATGCTAAGCGAACGGAATGGACTCGCTCGCGCCAACGATATCGAAAATTTCCGCGAGTATCTCGCTGTTATTGCCGATCCTGCGCGGCTCTCATTGTTGCTGGATTGTTTTACTAGCGAAAAGTTGCCGCGCCGTTAAAACGAAAAGAAAATTAAGGCTGCAATTACGCGTTAATAAAAACGCGAAGATAAATCAGCGAGCAATACGTTAAATGTTACGGAAGTCACCCATGACCAATATACTTTCTTAACAATGCATTCATTTCTTCTTATGAATATTTCATACCGACATTTCTACGCGTCGCATCAAAGCGTAAAAAAAAACCGCGAAAGAGCACAGATAAGTCAACGCGGTGCTCGCTAAAATCCTCGCTCCTTGTATAATCCCGCGTTTCGGTCTGCAGACGTTTGATTTGTCGTTACTCCGCGACCTCTCTTCAAATTTCGCGCGGCACTGAGCGCGGTAACGACGCATGCGTTATTGCATCGTTGACGCGCATGCGCTGGAAAATAGTTACAAATCGCACTGAGAGTATTGTGTAGAAAAGCCAGTGTTTGTGAGCGACTTTCTTTCTAAAATTGCTCTGCTTTCCTGCGGGAACGTCCACTTTTCAAAAGAAATCGTCACAGTCGTCGATTCTACAAATATGAACATACTATGGTTCATTAAATTATTCGAGCTTTAAGGGATTAGGCCACCTTGGACGGAGCAAAATTGCAGTCATTTTCGGAATTTTTTTTTTTCGGAAGATAATGAAATAAACAAGATTTTGCGATATCTTGAACATATTTTTTGCAATTGACACTTTTATAAAAAAAAAATGCACTTTTTCTCCCCATGTTCACCATTTCGTGACAAATTAATATTTATGGATTTCCGTACGTACTTCCATAGTTTTAGGCATGCAGAAAATAAATCTTTTTGGTTTTTTGTTCTAAGTCAAACAGTATAGCCATGAGAATGAACACCGTGGAAAACGTCGCTCCTCAAAAACTTGCGTATCACGGCTCTACCGCCGCCATTTTGTAAGAACAAAAAATACAATTTTTTCTGTCGAGAGTTGTATAATAAGAGGCTTCATATTAAACTTCTTGTTTATTTCATTATCTTCCTAAAAAAAATTCCGAAAATGACTGCAATTTTGCTCCGTCCAAGGTGGCCTAACCCCTTAACCCATCTTTGAATTTCACGCAGCGAAAGAGCGCGTTAACTGCGCACGCGCCGTCCCATCGCCGACGCGCCTGCGCGAGGGAATCGTTGCCTTTTAAAGCCAAACGGCGGCTAAACTGAAGCCGAGGAGCGTTTACCGGCGGAGTGGCGAGGCCTGGACGAGGATCCGCGTAATCAGACCACAACCACCGCGCTAATAAACGCGAGTAGCCTGACCGTGTAGGAATCCCACTAATTAACGATTAATCGTCTACTAATCATGAGGCGTTATCTCGATCGAACGGGACCGGCTGTCTCCCTCGCCCCTGGAAGCGGTTTCCACGAGAAACGTCCGAAACCATCGACTCAGGAATGGCTAATTCCAGTCAAGCTATACCCGATCTATAATCGACGTGAAATTCCTCGTGTTTAAGCAACGTACGGTACATTGTTGCTGCGAGTAATGGAGGACGCCTGGGAATAGATTAAAGTAATATCGCCTAAGATCGCCGTATAGTTTCTGCTCTGATATTTACGCGCCGCAGATGTTCCAGGCGATTTTTCGAGCTAATTAAAAATCTGGGCCACGCTCGGCCTCTCTATTATCGCGCAATGTAATTAACTCGCGGCGTAGTTAATCTGCCCCTTTCTTGTGCATCTCGAGGTGTTTTTCCGAAAAAATATCGGTTCGTTAAACAGGTATTCGAACCGGATCTCTCGTTTACTCAATGACTGCTTCAGTCAACTGGACTACGACGTCCAACTGGACCTTTTCCCTTCGGTCAGCTGTTCTGGAGTAACGATCGTTTGTGTTTTAGTAGATTTTCCCAGGAAATGAGTCGACAGATTTAACAACCCCCCTGTGAGCGATTTTCGAAAATTGCTGGGATCTATGTAGGTTAAAAAAAGAATCACTCACCGATGGCATTTTTGTCGCTGCCTCTCCTGCACCCATAATGCCTCTCCAAGGGTGTGGGTTCCGCCGCTCTGCACTCCACCCATGGTCGACCCCTGAACGACGAGGCCTGATGTGAATTTATATTTACACGTGTTAAATAACAATTCGCACGTGAATAAATTCGTTTGAATTAACGTTATCATTTGTGCAAATTCGAAGCGGGGTGGGTGAGTTAACGCGATCACACGTAATCGTAGCGTGTCTAATTTATAAAACAGGAACGTGTTATCTACATGTTTTTTTCCACGGTTAATCGCTCGTTCGTGATTAATTATTCGTCGCTCGGTACTTTTAACGCGAAATTCATTTATCCGGTCGTGGTCTTGTCGGCTCTTAAGTCCGTTGCGTAAATTGGTAACAGTAAATCGGAAATAATTCAAGTCGGTTTAGCCGTCACACTTATTTTCACGCTCAGAATTGCTGCTGCACCGATTTTATTTCAAGCTTTCTTAACGCTCCCGCGGCATTCGCGGTTTTTCCCGCTGCTGAATTTTTATTATTCACGTTGTTCCTCTCGGTGGCTGGGTTTTGTATGAATAACTACATTTCAAGGGAAACGCGTAGCATGAAAAATATTCAATTTGCCTGGGTTTTTCCTTTGATCGTAAAGTGCATCACGAGGGGAATGTACTATATAATAGGAAATGAAAACAAAAAGCTTGTGAGTGGAATGCAAATAGAATGCGCCGTGACAAATGCTCTTCAAATTCAGGTGCAGTTGACATGTGCATT
This sequence comes from Andrena bicolor, assembly GCA_960531205.1. Lineage (NCBI taxonomy): Eukaryota > Metazoa > Arthropoda > Insecta > Hymenoptera > Andrenidae > Andrena > Andrena bicolor. The sequence continues at coordinate 12,699,559 of OY482668.1, read as the reverse complement.
GTGCATAGGGGATATAGGGAACGTTTAGTGTCTCCGTTTGTGCATAGGTGGCGTTGAAGAGCGACGCTTTCTCGCTTGCGAAGTCGGTCGATCGAGTACACAAGAGCCGGGAGAAAGAACGGTTGAGTTATGTTAAAGTTGAGAACCGAGAGTTGTTCCTACGTTAATTTTATCCAGAAAGGGTCTTAACCAACGGTTTCGACCCAATAATCCAAATTCGAAAACAAAATACTCAAGAAAATCCTTGAAAATATGTAGGAAAACAAACGGATATTGAAATATAGGTAGAGAAAAACTGCGTAACTCAACGGCATGACTCATAACGACATCCGTTCCCCCAAATGAAATTAGAAATTAGGACGAGCGCACAGTAGATTGTGTATAACATTGAGTAAGAACACAGTCCATACGACAAATAGGAAAGTTACTATAATTAAGTTATACAGGATATCCCCACTAGTAGCAAAAACACCTTTGATAAGTTAAAAAAACACCTTTCAAAAGCTTGCAGTCCCTCCATAAAACGTAAATAAAAATTCTATTTCACCAGCCTCTGTATTCCAACAAGCGGGAAGGTACTACAATCCCCTAACAGTTGGAACTCCATAAAACCGAATCACTTCTCGAATCAAAGTACCCAAGCGAAGCCCAGAAAGAGTGCTTCCCTGTAACCAATAGGATGTCCCTCGGGAAATAACATTCAAGCGCCTTTCAGCGTCCCGCCGTTCGCACAAAGGCCAAAGGGGAGGGCGAAAGCATCAGTCTGCTGTGCCGCGTTGCCACTTCCACGCGATTGTTAACACCATAACGGTGATTTATTCACCTACCCTTGGGGAAGATCCCCGATCACTCGTCGCGCATCCTTGAAGAGGTCGCGTCACGCGAACGGGTATCGATACCTCGGCCGCGAGCTAGCAGAAGCTTTGGGTCACGCCTGAATTCTCGCGACCAGCACGGAGGGACCCCGGAATGGTGAAACGTTCACGCCGCACGTCACTTATTTGTTGAGCAGAATCCAGAGGTAGACTGGCCGGCCACGGAAAACTTCACCACCGCGGTGAAGACTTTTCACCGGAGCCTGGAAGAAGGGAGGACGACACCGAAGAAGGTGGTGGCAGCCTCTTTGCCACTTCCAGCCGCTTCTTCGCCGGCCCGTGGAGCTTCGTGGGGGCGGCGCACTAATTGTCGGACGTTGCGCTTGTTCGTCATTAAAGGAGAGGCAATTAACTGGCGGTCCGAATTTCTTCAGCGAGATCCATCGAGGCACCGATTTATCGCGGCCAAATACCCTGGCGGCGAGCACGTTAAATCATCGAAGGATCTCGCTGCCGGAGTTTCCCTTTCGAGACTGGGCGGAAACTCTCGATGACAAACGAGGCGCTAGACTTCCTGATTACCGATCACCCGTAGCTCGGCATTGGTTTTACAAATGGTATCTGGGTTGTAAGTTCCAAGCCTTCGATTCGGGAAGCATTCTTCTAGATACGAGGTGGATGTTAAACACTGCGAGGGGAAAGTTTTTAGCACGAGCAGGGACTGTGCATTTAATCGTACCCTAGATTCATTTAGAATTGAGAATTCAACTTTTCAACGAGTCCGAGCAACGTAATTTCATTCAACAGTACTCGAAGCCTCGCAACGTTGCAATTCAATTTCGATTGCTTTCAGAAGTCCAATTCAGTCTGTACCTACCGCACGAAAGCACTTTGCAGTCGCTCCTAATTGTAAGTGATGAATCGTCAAAAAGATTCTACCTCTTGCACGGCAGCGATGTTGGCTTTTTTAAAACATTCCTCGCGTGCCAGCCGATGTAAGAGCTTCAAAGAAATGGCTGTTGAGGAATGAGACAAATTGGCAATAAACCGTGCGGCTTTCTCCACGCGGAGCTTCGCCTCGGCTGAAATTGCAATGCTTAAACGAAACCAAGTAATAATTCTCCAGCCTTCGAACGTGTAATGCTCTAAGCAGTCTAAGCGAACCGAGTGTTCGAACATTCGCGAAATTAAGACTTCATATCTCGCCTGATTAATTAAAAGAATCAAAAAACGATACTCTGAGCGTGGATTCTCCTCCTGATCCCTCGATAATCGAGTTTCGCGTCGTTGTGCAAGCCCGTATCGACAGACCGGTTGCTTCTCGATTCCAGCCAGCATAATTCCTTCCGGCGTTCGTTTCACGGTATCATACGCTTTTTAAAAGCTGCGCTGTTTGCACAAGTTACAGGCATTCCTCGGACGCTCGCGGAATGAAAATCCGTTATTACATTCCTGGGCGTGCCTGGGGGATGATTCCAAACCTGCTTGCTGCGTTCTACATCGCTCTGTGAACGTGACTGTGCGCCCTCCCTTCGGGAAGCACGTTTGCAGTTTTGGACGAGGCACCGCGTTTTTTAGGAGTCACATCTGGGAGTGTGAGCTCGAGTTACAGCAGTTTCAGGCTCCCAGCACGTTCCTCGAAAGAGGTATTAATATCGCAGTTTAGGGAAATTTAGAAAAAACCGAAACGCTGCCACGGACTCTCAATGGAATAGTTTTTTTTCCTCTTTCGTGCAACGTTCCATTCTCCGCAGTGTACAGATCGTTAAACAAGAGCAGTGGCTTGTGTTTTCTCCTTTTTTATACGACCAGGCAAAGTGTTGAGACGCTGACCCTTCTCTCCACATCCCTGGTGGGTACATTTTGAGAGATCGTGCAGCCGGATCGGCGCTCGGTTCCGTTCTGCTTAGGACGGAAAGATGCCCGCGGCCGTCCCATTCCGGTCTCCACACTCTAATACCTTCCTCATATCAAGGCTGCTAACCAGGTTAACGCGATCCAGCTCTCGATCGTGTGACCACCATGCGAACGGATTCATGGAAACGACGAGTCTCGCGGCTCCCGGAGCCTTTTTCTCGTCTCCTCTCGGAAGAGATTACTAGCACGCTCGAACGAAGACGACGTTATTAAACGACCTGGGAGGGTGGAATTCGACAGCTACACGACCCCATTAACACCCGAAAATCCTGGCTTCGTGGCTAAATCCCTTCATACGGTTAAAAGGTTACGAGGGATCTGGGTTATGGTAGGGACGGCTTTGGCACCTTGGGAGAGGATCGTGTACATTTCGACGAGTGCTGAAACGTTTTCTTGGAGAAATATTGCGGCTTTAGGGGATCAGAAGAATAGTGGTAGTAAAATAAAATAAAAAATGGTTCTGCCTTTGGAACATCTTTATATCTCTAGCTCGTATTTGTTGCGAGCATAGTTCCGTAGTAAAAAGCTTGTTACGAAAATTCTGCTCTCAATGTGTAACGACGGATCACCTGTGGTTCAACCTGTTGAGGATGAAAATTACTTCAGTTACAGACGTGACAGTGACGTATCACCGAGGCTTACCGAAGATCACGGTGCCATTACCATCCAGGAAGGAGCACTGCGTGTTCACCCTGAAGCCCATCACCCACACGGTGAGAGACTTCATCAAGATGCTGAAGAGGGAGGATCGTGGCATCGATCGAGCAGCCGTGACGACGCTCGGTGAGTCTGCTACGATTTCTTGGAGGAACGAACCAGTTTCTTACGGCGATGCGATTAAAGGTTTCTGGGTTACGAAGCTATGTTCGTGCTGTTTCAGACGGGATCAGGATAGGCTCCAACAACACGATAGAGTCGTTAATGGAGGAGGACTTTCGATTGATAATAAACGACAACGAGTACCTCGTCTCGCCTCCGTTAGATCACAGGCACACTATGGTGAGATTCGTTGCAAAAGCTTGCCTCTGACTGCTACTTTCGACGAATATTTTACGAATTTAAAAACACAGGTCGTGTTGATGCGAACACTCGAGAGCTCGGGTGTTTTATTCTCTCTTATAATAAATCATTTCGTAATTAGATATGAAAAATACAGTTGCAACCACGCTGATCCTATTTCCAGAGTATAGGGGAGGCCGAGGCAGATTGTAACAAAAAAGTTTTCACATTTTTGTCTCGAAAGTGTTTTCCTGAGTCAGGAAATAATTTGCGTGATTTATTACTTACATATGTGGTGAACTGATTGCGTGAAAGTGCGTGACAAAATCTTGGACGCTTAGACATTTAGCTTCGTCTTAAACAAATCTGAACCTTTGTTACAATGTACCCCAGTTCGTGGTAAATCGTAACACATCTGTTTTACTTAGTTAAATACAAATATGAACACAAATATAAATGAAAACATAGATCATTATTAAACATTTGATATACATGAGTTAAACAATCATTGCTTATTCTTCTGATTCTATCAAAAACTTCTTCTCCGCTTTCTTTACTCCCTCTTTTATATTTTTTTTCTACTTTTTGGATTCTCAATTGTTCTGTTGGTCGTCTAGAGCATCTTTTTCCGGTGTATCGGCAAATAGTTTGCTTTATAACCATTTAAAGCGGAGTAAGTATAGTAACATGTTACAATTTACCGCGAGCTTGAATTTTTGCGTTTTATCTCAGCAAACGAGAAACTAAATATCAAATTACTAAAGTGCGTGCACATTATAATAAACCAATGTGTAGGTACTGATTCGTTTGCCACAAAGAAGCAAAAATTCAAACGGGTTGTGCAACTTACGTGCTCTAAATACTAAAATTCTCGGCTCTAACCACAAAATGAATTTGTGTCACTAAAACCGACGGTGCTAGATTTGTCGTTCAAAAGATGTCACTTATGTTACAATTTACCCCGTGTTACAATCTGCCCCGGTTTCCCCTACTGCAATTTTTCTGTTGGCATTTCCACCACGTTTAAAGCGGGTTGCAGGGAATCACAGAGCATCGTTGAATCGTATTTTCCAGGAGAACATACAGAAGTTATCGGACGTTCAGACGTTGATCGGGCAACTGTACGAGACGTTTCACGTTCGGGAACACTATGCTGGCATGGAGAAGCAGGTGCTGGCCGAACTGGAGGCTGTCAGATTGGAATTGGAGCCTCTGGAGCAGGTAAAATATATTGGAAATGGAAACACCGATCTATGGAACAGATAGACATCCACCAGCTGGATGAAATTTGGACGCCTCCATCCCCCATGTATCATTCCTCATCATTCCTCCATCCTGATCTCCTAATTGTGACGAGTAGTCGCTTTCGTAGAATCATTACCGCGGTTTATCAGTGGAAAGAGATTCTAATCAACGCGTTAGCTAGCTAGTTCGCATCCGCTATATCTGATCGTTGCCGATTGTGTGGAGGGCATTGGCGGAAGAATACGAAAGAAGCGAGTCTTACACGAGCCTGTTATATAATTAAAAACAGAGAACGAAGGAGCGAAGGAACGTGCGCGCATTACGGCCGAAACGTTGATCGCTTTTCGTACACGTTCCGAATCGGCGCGGCAGCGGCGTTAATTACGCCTCCTGGGAATGTGATAATTAAACGAACCCCCCCCCCCCCCCCCCCCCGACGTGAAAAATTAATTCATCCAGCGAGGAGAAAACGAGCGATAAAACAGAGGGCCCGCGGTGGTTCGTTGAATAATGCGCGCACGTGCCGCGTTTCTATGCCTGATAGAATGCTAATAACGCGTCCAGGCTCCATAAAGCTTCCGTTTAACTTCAGATACCATCGAGCCACGTGAATTTTCAATCGTTTCATATTCATCGTCGCGTTCGAACGGTAATAGAATGACCGCGCGGTCGATGAATACGCCCGTAAATCTTCGAGGCGATGGCTCTAGCCGTCCATCATCGAGACCACTGTCTTCCCTTCACGCGGACGTGGAACATTCATACTAATGCCTACCATATTAATGAAAATTCCGGCCAGCAAAGTAGTTACATGCGTGGAGTATCGACCCCAAGGATCCAAAATGCCTATCTCGCAACTATTGATTCTCTCAGACCGTAGCTAAATTGGAATACCTGCGAAGTGGGTACTTAGAATTCTTGGGGAACGCCGCTGTGTTCCTTCGGCGATAGCAGGCTGGTGTTTAAATCTGCCTCGTTGGAATGTCGCAGAAACTGCAGGAATTGGAGACCACGGCCGCCAGGAGGGCAAACATCTTCATCTGGATGTGCCTAGTGCTAATGTCGGTACAGTTCAGCGGCCTGGCCAGGCTAACCTGGTGGGAATACTCGTGGGACATTATGGAACCGGTCACGTACTTTGTTACTTACGGTACCACGGTGTGCTGGTTCATCTATTTCGCCTTGACGAAGCAGGTTGGTAGTAGTGGCGAAGTTTTCCAAACCCCCAATGACTTGGTCACTGTAAGGGGAGTGCTGGGTAAACTAATGGTATCCGGGGAGACTAAGCCGGGTGGTTTTATCGTTAAACTATCGACAAGTTAGAAAGTCCGAAGAATATTATATAAGTTTGTTCTGCTGAAAGCAATTAGGGCTTCCTCCCCTTTTGTATCAAGCAATGTGCAGCGGTGGTCGAAGGAGGGTTTGAAGAATGGCGAGCAAATTAACGTTCCTTCGATCGCCGCTGCATTATTCGTGGAATATATTTGTCTGACTCTTTCGCACCAGGAATACATGCTACCCGAAGTGCTGAGCAGACGACACCTACTCGCTCTTCACAAGAGAGCCAAGAAGTCTGGCCTGGACGTGACCCAATACAATATGCTGAAGGACCGAGCTTACGAATTGGAGACCACTTTGAAGATCATCCGCGGCCCTCTGCACGAGCACCAGACCCGCGTGGAGCAACAGCAGCGACAGAGGGAGAGGTCGAGGTCCAGCAGCTCAAGGTCACCAAGTTCCTCGCCTAGTCCTAGTCCTAGTCCGGAGAGGAGTCTTCCTAAGAAGGGCATCTTTCCAGAGAGAGACACGTCCAAGAAACCAGTTTCCGAGGAAGCGCGGTTCAGCTACGCTTGGACGCACAAAGACCCCAGGGGCTACTGATCATCGAATGATCGTTGACCCTCCGGGGAGACCGATCTCGTTAAAAGGGATTCGATCGCATCCTTTTTTTCCTCCATGAAAAAATGCGCTCAGGGTGTTTGCCGAATGAATGTTGCTGTTAGAAGGAAAGGGGGGGACGTAACCGCGTGGAGAGAAACTGACGAGGGAGGGGGCGGCGTGGACGGTTACTTTCCTCTTGCTCGAGAAACCTGCAGAAGTTTCGAATCGTCGACGAAGTCTTCCAAGTCGTGCGACGACGCTCCTAATCAACGACTACGTGTATAATATTATATCTGCCCGATGCTCAATGTTGTTGACTGCTGTGCATTTGGAAGACGTCGGAGAGGGAGGTGTATATACCGCAGTTTTCTACACACTATCGATTGATATTACACGCTGGAGAAACTGGCGTGTGAAGGTCCGAGGAGACGTTGCGGGTGGTCGTGCTCCTTGGCAATGCACAAGGTGGTTCACCGGGAAGGGAACGGCCGCGTAGGAGACATAGGTTTCGTTAGGGAAACGCAGCGACGACCTCGGTTACTTTAGGAAAAGAAGCTTCGGGGGATAAAATAGTGAGTTCGAAATAGTTGATCGGACGTTTGTTTTCAGGTGGACCACCCTATATATATATTATCGATATACACGTATTTGTGGATCATGCGTATTTGTGATAAGTTGATCGTGTTTAGTTGCAATCTCATTGTAATTTCTGCAATTCTCGCACAAGTGTCACGACGATCGAAGCGCGTCGGCTGAGAGATTTTATTTAGAAGTCGACTTCCTAGGTCCTCGCGTATATAACATTATTTTTTCTACGAGAAGATATCGATAACGTTGTTAATGTAAATATCAACTTTTCTTTCTACGCGAGATCAACGAACTGTATTTTTAATTCTCGTGTATCGGACGTGGTACGTTGTACTTAACTTTTGTGTCTCGACATCCTGTTGTTGCCTGTACTGATTCTTTCAGGGAAAAAGCGATTGTACTTCTCGACTTATAATATGCACGATAGCGGCATCGATACTTTTCTTATATTCTCGACTCAACGCAGTTTCGTCTTATTTAATATCGCCTACTGTGTCCTCGGCTGGTCCTCGCCGCGACTGCGAAACGACTTTTGCGAATTAATTCCTCTGTCCTTTGTCCGGAAATTTTTATATGGTGATATGTTTACAATCGTTGCTTAGCGCTTGAAGCTTCGTCGTCGTTCATAACAAGATTTTTAGCATTTAATGTTTGGCAACGATGCTTGCTTCGCTAAGTCTTTTATTCCTGTCGACTACTATTGGTCACGCACGATTTGAAATTTGTGAACTTTATGCACCAGTACCAGTAACAACTTTAACGTCTTTAAAACTAAGCTAAATCGTACGATTAAACTGCTACTGTTACTATTAATACCACTTTAGAGTACCATTCACGAAAGTATCTTAGATAGGGGTAACATAGACGACTATTTCTAGGCTCTTTAAGAAACTTTCTCTCGCTTTCGTAAAGATCCCTTATCCGTCCGCTCGAATAGATCGCCAATCTATTTAAAGACCTCACGATTTTACAGTATAAAGATAATTATATTGATACGTTTACGTTTGAAGAAACTGTAACGGCATATTACCATTGCAGAAAGGTGGTACCGTTTAATCCATTTACGTTTCAGTAAAAAAGAAAAGGATTTGAGAATATTTGTCGCGAGAAATATTCATTTTTAAGCCTGCGTTGTTCTATACTGAAAAAGAGTGCTGCGGAGATTTAACGAATTAACAATAACGTATTTTACGTTCAGTGGAAGTTTATATTTCCTGTTCTGTTTTAATTACGTGGCATCGTCTGAACTTAGGTATATACTGTAAACTTCAAAATGTATCTGAAGAACTTCCACTAGCGAGTGGTAAAGTAGAGAGAGTTCGTTTAAAAATCTATTAGCAATCTACTAGATTCAATGCAACTTAGATAATTAATCGTAAACAAGGTTAAGCACACTACGAGAACACTTCTTCCCGGGCACAGGAATTGAATGCATGCCGCTTCATCGCGTTAAGTATTTCTTCTTCTTTGGACAATCGCTTTCGCAAGCACCACTTGCAATCGAAGTTATAATCTAGTGCCAATGTTCAAAGTCGCTGATGTTCTACAACTCGCAAAAGTGATTTAAAAAATGCTGTAAATTGGTTCAGAAATAGGGGAGAGAGAACAGCGGGTGGTATACAGTGTGTCTCGAAATAATTTTCTCACGGAATTCTTACTAAACACTCTTTAAGATTATTCCAATGCCATTTTGTGCTCTTATTTCAGAAGAATGCTGTATTGTTTTAGTTTTACGAAAGTACAAAAGGAAGACAAATGCAGTGAGCTGGTGCAGAGTGGAATTGTGTTCCTTTCAAGATTATTGTACGTAGGCATAAGTAGCGTCTTTTACTGTTTAGTATCCATTTTGTGCGATAATTATGTCCGGATACCCTGTATATATAAAAAAAAAATGGAACAAGAGAAGATAAGGAGGGATGATAAAGAATACGTGATATTGTAATTGTAACGTGTACGAAGAGGTATCGCTTCCCAGAAACGAATTTCTTGTCCTCGCAAACAGCTCTTCTTTCCGAAATATTTTTTATGATCTTTAGGGAAGATTTCGTATACAAGTTTTTGTACATATACAAAGATATATTATATCGTATATATATATGTATACATAAGTGTACATGTATGGTTATTTTGATGAACGTTCTTGTTGTGCCGTTACCACGGAGCTTATAAGGAACCGCCTAATTCCTCGATCGATATAAATAGACAATTAATCGAACTATATCTACGTTTTAATGCCGTTGTATCACACTTATTGAAGTTTTAATCGTTAATTTCGACGCACCAGAGTAGATATCATTAATTGACGGAACTGTACTTCCTACCGAGTTCTAGATATAGTACTGGCCGATTAAATGTGAAGTCATCGTGTATGAAACCGCTTATAAACCATCTTCAGTGATTTCTTTTTGCAAGAAATTGACGCTGTTTCTTCGTCGGTTCGAAAGCAAATGATTAGAGAGTTTGATGTGTTCGCGATTTCATAGACCAATCTTTTAATTAGTATTTTCATTATTGTAGTTATCGGTGGCACCGGGTTAGTTGAACAATGGTTCTAGGAAACTATTTGTATTAAAAATTACCGATATTAATATCTCTGATTTCTGGGACGTAATTTTTCATTGATTTCTGTGTTCGTCCTGATCTTCGTTTCGAATCTCAGTCGCATAATTGACATGTGTACATATTATTGCCGGCGATTGCATATTTATACAACATTGAGTTGTGCTGTGATTTACGTCCGTGTATCTAGTTATACATAAAAAACGGTTGAAAATAAAGTAAAACACGAAACATTCTGAATCGATTCCTAACCGTTTCCAGCTTCCTTCTCAATGTTTAAAAATATATGTGTGTCCTGACCCTAAAGTCTAATTGCATTCATATATTTTCGTACTTATGTAATTACACTCTGTTTTTTTAATTTAAAGAAAGTTCCTTTAATTTTTTTCAAACTGTTACATTTTTAGAAAAACGAACCGCTACAAACTTTATAAAATAAATAAATTAATGACTTCCTCTATGATTTTAAATTTTGTTTAAATTCGAATTCAAACTTGTATCATGCGCGTTTCCAAGAGAACAATGATGACATCTACACTACAAAGTTTTGTTAAATATTAGTTTCATAACTTTAAGCAGAAACAAATATTTCCAATCTGAAAGAGGATTCGCAGTTCATAAAATTCCTATTTATGAATTATAAGCTATTCGAATCTACTTCAACTAATCAACAATGTATATAAAAATCATTTACTGCTACTAACAGTTCTCTGTGGCGCCTCTAGTGGCGAGCTTCCACAAACTTTGAAGTGCCAGAGGCTTGATACCGCGCTAAATCGCGAATTAATCTTTTGTAGCTAAAGCAGCTGAATTATTTCATTGATACATTATACGCATGGCTACAGAAACTAACCTCATATTTCAAAAGAAGTATTGCATTCTATCATAAAAATTCAGAAACACACGTGCCCAAAAGACGGAACCCACTGTGAGTCGTTATATCGAGAGGGAAAGTAGGTAATTATTTTTAAAAGATAGCGTGCTGTACATCCCTCATTGCTCCGTGGCCCAGCTCGAAAATATTATTCGACAGCGAGTATGTACTCCGTGACGTCAACATTTCCACAGAGGTAAACATTCCAGTGGAGCGATTGGCCTAACCCCACCACATGACGCGCCCTCCGACGACCGCGAAGTCGTTATTTGTTTGGGGACGCCGAAGCTATAAGACGTGTCTAGTAGTCCGCGCGTATTTAAAGTACGTAACCTCACTCGTCTGCATTGAAACATATAATTTATTAAAATAATTCATCCACAAATTCAATTTACTGTAATTCATATAATCTATAATAACCTGCATTTTGACTTGAGCAGTTTAATTTTTAAGTCTGTTCGACTTTTAATATCTTACATGATGTACACGCTAGAGTAAACCCCTTATTACTACCACTAACGTGTACTTATTCCTCCCTAGAGTACACGCTAGAGTAAACTCCTGAATTATAATACTATTCGCGTTTGCTTTCCACTATGGCATTCATTCAATACTTATTCCATTTTCAATATAAACTAATTCAATTAGTTTAATCAATTTTCATGCCCCTTCTCTGTTCCTCAGTTAGTATAAATTGATGTACTTAATCGATTTTTACAACTCAACTGGAGTGGAGTGTTATAATTGCAACACAATATATAATTGCAGGTTCTGTGGCAGGTGTTCGGGCGCAATTTAAACCTACCAAACGGATGCCCCACTGACGCCATGATACTCGGTGATCAGTTTAAATGGAGTTTCTCGGAGATTTGATGCGATCGGAATTAACTTTTCCTTCGGAAAACTTTTTAACCGCGCGCAATGTGGTCGTTAGAGTCAGTGCTTTTTTCGTGGAAAGTCTTGTTGTTATTCAGAGCACGGTGGCTCGAATACCAGTTTACAGATTTCGGAGAGCACATGCCAGGGTTGAGTCAGTGCTTTGCTACGCGTGGTATATTATTTCCAGAGCATCGGGGCTCGCGGGTTGATCTTTTCAGTCGCGAAAGTAGAGTCAGTGATTTTTGTGGGCTATATTTTTTGGTCGTGTTTAGTATTCTTTTATTTATTCTAATCATTGAAAGTGAAATTAGAGTCAGTGCGTCATTGAACAACAGATCGGATCGGGCGCAGGACGACGAGGGAAGAATGTGAGTTACATTACATTATCAATTTTTGTTTTTAATGTTCGATGTTAAATGTGTTGCAAAAAAATAGGCTTCTTATTTAAAACTCTTGGACAATTGTGTTATTTGGTATATAGTTACTAATTGGATCACAAATCACAATTGTGGTGCAATTATCTTAATGTATAAAGCAGAAAACTTCTATGTTTGTCTGTGGCCTAAAATCTTTCGAACGATGAATTCGGGGATCACAAAATATGCCTGAGCTCATTATGCCTGATTAATTCAGACGAATGTGACCATTTTTAAAAGAAAAAATTAAAATTTTTTTTTTATAAAATTAGAATCTAAATTTCAGGCGAAGCTGAGTACTAAAGCTAGTTAATTATATAGCAAATAACACGAGTAAATGACTGTGCATTTTGTTTAAAAGTGGGTTTCTCCAGAGTTGAAATATTGAATTCCTTTATTGCCAAACGTGATAATAATATATGCAGTTTTAAATCTTATACTTAATAGCGTTGTAATCTTATCGATTCTAAATCGATAATGTTGAACGTTGGTAGAAAATGCTAAGGGATTCTTAAGCATCCCGATTCTGTGACAAAATGTTACATTAAATGTTAAGATTGTCTTATATATCTGCAGTTACTGGTCAAACGTTATATTAAAAAAACTAGGGATGGGTTTCTCGAAGCGTCGAAACCTCGGAACCCAAAAAAGTTTCGAGAATTCAAAACTTGTTTCGTGATTCGAAACTCTCGAAAGACAAATAAGAAATAGTATAAAATGAATCAATAAAAAATCATTCGCAACGTCCCCGGAGAATTCGTGTATTGCTATATTTCTGTTTGCATTTTCTTTAACTATGGTGAATAGAGATTTATGCGAAAATTGTATTAGCTTCAAATCTCAAATTCTCAATATTCCACTTACAAAACAGAATCAGCACTTAAAGCTTCGAAAATTTCGAAGCCTAACAAACTTTCGGATCAGAGTTCCGAGAATTTAAAAATTAGCTTCGAACCCACCCCTAGAAAAAAACGCATGAATTAAAAGAACTAGACTATAAATTAACTTATTCATAATTTCAACTCACCTGAATTTCATATATCCACAAATTTGAAGCATCCATTCGCAGCCTCCCAAAAATTAAAATTCCCGTACGCTTTTATACTTGCAATTTCATTACGATTATATTCAGGAAAATAATAATAATGTCAGCCGTGCGTTGGTGTACGGTAATGAACTAGATAATAACGTTTAATATATGTATTTTATATAATTTTACTTGCATGTCAAATAATACATGAATTCGAAAATGTCTTTTAAATGATACTGATTTTGTAAAAGATAGTTGAACGACGATGCAAGTTACGGAATTAGAAACGCAATTTACGTAACTGTATGTATAGCGGTTTATAATCGGAATAATACCCATGCGAGAATATTCTCATTTATGTTTATGTCTATGTGCATTTTATACGTTTATTGTAGATGTAGAAAGCATTATATAGTATATTTTAATTCACATATGAAAACAATATTAATGGGGTTGATGCATTGGTCCTGTGCTTTTATATATAAAAGTGCAGAGGAACAATCCTTCGTTTAAAATGGACACCCCGATCTTCTTCTAGTAATTCCAAGTAGATTACCTTATATGAGAAAGTGTCATATACCGGATACACGTTCTCTTTGTCCGTAGCATATACACTGCATATGCATATGCCGAGGGCGTTCGCGCGGGCGCTGTTAACAAATACAGACCCGCGTACGCGTGTGTACGACTGTATACTGCTGCCAGTTTAGGTCTTAAAAGGACTTTCATGTCATATCGTTACTATAAACATTTCATCTAAATATATTATTATGCGACATAGATGTTAAAGGAATCGGTTTCAAAGGGTTAATTGTCAATTGTCGTTTAGGGGACTACATGGGACCTTCTATCAAACTAATTTTCATTGTGCAATAGTAAATGCTGCGTCCCAGGCATATAAGGGCCAGTAGAAATGCACCTGAAACAGAAAGAGTCGCGAGATATTACATCCTAAAAGTGAACAGACAAAATTCTTCTCCCAAGAAAGCTTAATATTACCTACCGACATAAACTACATAAATTCCGCCCTTACTCTTCACGTACGTGTATGTTCCAACCTTTAAACAAAATGAAAGTGATTGATCTCATGAAATACAATCCAGTGAAGTAATTAAATAATATTGCGAGTAAATATTTGGTGTCACAGAAATACGCACGGTCACGCCTATTGCACAAACTAAGAGTATTATTCCAAAGACGATGAACGCAATCCCTCGACCTCTAGCGAAGTCCGGCCCAACGGAAGATATCTTTCGGCAGTGTGGACATCGAGCCAATGCGTTGTTCAGTGTATTAAACTAGAGAATAAGACGACAGTTACCAACCGAGTCGCGCGGACACAACTGTAACTAAACCGCTCGCTGGAATCCTTACCAAGAATGTGTCGTGACAATGGGCGCAGCATACCCTACACATACCGGGCATAGAGAGTACAGGTGGCGTGATCGGGCTCGGGGCTAGATTGATAATGCGTTTGCAATTCGGCCTCGGGCAAGCGATGCGTTGTGAAGAGCTCTTACATATTAGTAAACAATTACACGGGCAGCGGACATATTTCTTTCCCGGCGGAGCATTCCTTATCGGCTACAAAAAGGAAACAGACAGAATCTCGTGATCCCTGCTACAAAATCTTTGCGCACTACGAACGGATCGGCGAACGTACCGTAGCTTCGTTGCACAGGGAACACTTTACAACATGTTGATCCCGTTTACCGCATATATCTATCATAGCCTGACAAACTCTGCAAGTGATCATGGGCATACCGCCTTGGGGGAGTGATTCATAGGGGGGTGGTAGCTCGTCCGGCCCTATCGTGGACGCCGTGGTCCACATCGTGTCGTCTGAAGGAAAAGGTCGCAGATGAGAGGGGCAATTGGATTAAGGCGATCCTAATCATTGCGCGAGCGAAATCGGCTATTATTTACCTGTGACATCGGTGCTGCGCGAACTATGAGGGACATCGTTCATTAATAACGGCTGCCGCTCGCCCTCCTTGCCGTCGCCCATGTCAAGCCGTTAATTCGCCCTTTAACAACAACAATTTATTTAAAGTGTCGTTTGACAGTACTCCCGGTGCTCCGATGACAAGGATGACAAAATACAAAATTTTTCTGACACCCTCCGCGATTTACGCCGCTCATAGAGGAGAAACCGCGAACCGTCGCGGGCGTCCGCGTTACTGCTGCAGAGGCCGGTCTCCAATCGATTGCTTTAGGAATTCCACGGGCGGTCGAAAGTTTTCGTACGTTGCCTGCCCTGTTACGCGACGAAATAGTGACGTTCCCGTCGCGATCGTTTCTTGAGGTTATAGTCTCTCTCTTTCTTTCTTCCTCTCTCTCCTGACTAAACGCAAACAAAGGTCGTTTTTAATTAGTAAGCGTGTCGGAAGAATCGAGATTTTTCATGGGAAGCGGCGTAATCTGTTTATTTACGGGACACAGTATCCTCTTATCGCCAGTTTATACTGACACACTTTAATGAGATTCCATCGGAATACTTTGCAGCACGGTTCCACAGCGCTTGTATTATCTATCGGAAGTTCGATCGGCTTTAAGTGACTCACTGATCTCTTCGCATTAGAATTATTGAAAGATGATCTGTCGGTGTCATGTTCGTTTTTGTCTGATATAAGATACTGGCTGTTTAGCTCGCCGCTTCTGCCTGTTTCCGCTATCGATATGGAGAAAATAACACATTTGTGGGACGTTAATCAATTCGTCACGAAATTGAATTGCTCGCAGAGCGTGAACCTGCAAACCTTTTATATGTAAGCTTCCGCACGATTCTCTTCATTTAAATATAATTCTGTTTAAGCAACTCAGTCATAATATCACTGTATCTCAGAGAAAAATGTAGGAGATTGGGTCAAGGAATGCTGCTGCCGTCTCAAAACTTTGGCCCCTCTGTGATGTGCCAATATTGCGGATCGCTTTGGAATACGGTGGATCATAGTATTAAAATATCGCCAGGCAAGCCACTTTCTAAGAGTATCAGAAAGATTGTATCCTCCATGAATGATAGTGGCAAAAGAATGCCTAAAGTTCGTACAAGTTTAGCGCAGAAGTGTTTGAAAAACAGGATGAATAAGTTGGTGCTTAAATGTTCGGTTTGCCAAAACAGTACAAAGATACCTTTTACTAAGCCGCCAAGGGAAAAAGTACAGAAACTTAGCTTGGAATTTATTCGTAGCTCTCAGAAACGCAAGAAAAAGAGAACTAAAGATAAAACTGCTGGTCTGAATATTTCTGGAAGTTTAAATTTAAGTACAGATAATATTGTAGAGGCTCCGAAAGAAACCAGTGCAAGGAAAGTTAAAAGCACTGCGAATACTATGACACCGAAATTAAAGAAGTTAAATATAAATCGTTTGAAAGACATCGTGAATCAAGGTGCCACACCTCAGAAAAGGAAAAGTCTACATAACTTCTTAACAGAACTTTGCTGAAAAGCAGTTTATTACAGTACTTTATAAAAGCTCCCGACCGCTATAAATTGTTATTTATCGCATAAACAATACTTATCGCACTCGATTTACAAAAAGATCGACATGTTCTTTTATTATAATTCCTGCACTCTACTCGTGCCTCCGAGGATCACCTCCCCTCTTTACATTAAATACTACAAATTTCATCATCGTTTACTTTAATCGTAAATCGTTCTCTACATCGCTGTCCACATAATAAAATAAATACACTATACAACGCATGCATCATTAGCGTGAGTCTCGCGTACAAAGCCGCGTAACAATTGCTCCTCCTCTATCATTCCAATGGAATCTCTTTCCGCACAACCTGCGAAACATTCGAATATTATATACCTTCCACGTAAGCCGTGCTACTTAGGTAAATCCAAACACCGCAAACTATTTCTAACGGGAACAATGAAAGGGAAATACTTTTCAAATTGAAGATGCGTAGAAATTGAACAGCGAATTCCTTTCTTTCTTTTTCTCAGCGACAGTTCGAGACGCGTGCACGCGGTTTTCGGGTTCGAAAGTCGCGCGCGTGGTAGGGGTCTACTTTCCATGCATGTCGTGTGTTAATTCGGTCAGTGTGTCGGGGCCAGAAGGAGTTGGTTAGTCACCTGAATGCACGCCTCGAGATAATCCCGCTCGGACATTTCCTGGTCCTTTGCAGGGGGAACTTTTCCCCGGCGGCGCAGCTCTTGCTTGGCGTCGTTCAAGTCAAAGATCGCCACGGGATCCAGCTTGCCCTTCAGTACCAGGCCCGCCAAGTACTCAATGTAGTGCTGCCTGCGGGGAAAAGTACCCAGAATTTAGTCGCGTCATGCACTATGACCCGTTCCTTTACCTCGGCCATGTCCCTCCTGTAATGCTCCGGGTCGCGACCGTACCAATTCGGCGGTAATTTCGCACCCGCGCGTTTCACGCACGTTTCGAGATCGTCCACGTTTAACAACGGGAGCGGCTCCAGCTGGGCCGTGCGAATCTTTCGCACTAGGTGCTCGATGTAATGGATCCTGAATGTCGGGAGGACTTGTTAAAGGGTGGCTGAGATCCATCGGGGTGCGGGAAATGGGGTAGCTCAAGGAAATACACAAAACGAGGCATAATCCATAGTACGAATGAAAAAAGATTCAGTTTTACGCGAAGAATCAGCCACAAATATCATCTCTATAATTCGAGGGTCACTTAATCTGCCATAGGGATGAGGAAAAATTTTATTTAAATAAAAATTCCACTAATAAGTTATTGCTGAATGTAAAAATTAATAATCTAGAGTTAGAGTAACTTTGATTTGATTCGTTATTTAAATAACTTTATATTTACTCGATGCCAAACTCTGCTCTGCCACAAGGTAGACCTACTTTGCTACCTCTGTAGTTTCTTAATATTCTCGGGATTTTAATGAAAGAGACGGTACTGGACGATAAGAACGGTGACTTTTATAATGGCAACGCATGCAAAGTTTCACGCGAACGAGCCAGATTACCTGCACAAGCCGGCGTGTCCCTCAACGACGTCCGAGTTGCACACCGCGTCCACAACGCCGGTGGGAGTCTCTTTCTGCAACTGCACTTTGCACTTGGTTTCCCCGGCCGGTCCCTCGGTGTCGTACTCGATCCCATTATCCCGCAGCAACTGTTGCAACTGCGCTGGCTCCTTATCGCGCAGGTAGAAGAGGCAGTTTCGCGGATGATGAGCGTGGAGGCCCAGCTTCGCGCAATACGGGTTGACCGAGCACTTGGCTCCCATCATGAACGCTTTGCCGCAGCCGCAACAGAACTCGTACTTACATTGGCTGCACGTGAAGTGCATGCAACCTACGCAACATTATTCTCTTTTAATCTGCCCAACCGCGCCAGAGGACATGGCGAGCATTCCTCAGTTAGAAAGACTCTTGAGGAACGGGGTCTCTCGGACGCAAACGGAAACCCCGGAGTTCAAGCTGGGAATCTCACCTCCCCGTGACAAGGAGTAGCGGAATTTGCATTTGGGACAATCTATGCCGTTATCCGCCAGGTGCTTCGCTAAACCAGCGGCTTGATTATCCGGGTCGTTCTCGTCTTTCCATGCCGCGAACTGCTCGCACGTAATTCCCTCGTGCTGCTTCTCCCACTGAAAGTGAAAACCCAAGACGTTGGTGGAACAGAGAGGATACTTGGGAGGCTGTTGCATAATTCCCAGGCAATTTTCGAGCAATTACAAGCGTCTACACGTACCGGTCTTCGGCAAAAGGCGCACGTGACCGAGCGACAATCGGGGCAAATCAATCGCTTCTGATCTCGGTCCGCGTAAAATCCGCTCGAGCACTGAAACCAACGGTTCACATTACGCCCCGGTTAACTAACAACGTGGCGATCGAATGTTCTCCCTCTACGAGGGAACACCTGAATGCACCACTTGAAGTTTGGATCCTGCATCAGCGTTCTGTCCCTCAGCTTCCTCTGGAAGAGCTCGTGGATGGGTGGGTCTAGCAGCGTCTTCAGCTGTATGTCCAGGTTGCTGAAGTACTCCAGGACCTCGTCCTCGTTGGCGTCCTTGAGATTCGGCTCCTTGCAGTACGGGCAGACCGCGTCCGTGATGTTCCTGTCGCTGATCTGGATCGTGAAGTAGTTCTTGGCGCACTCGTTGCAGCAACGGTGCACGCACTTCAGCATGGATATCATCTGGCATTGAGAATCCCCATGAGAATGGAAGCGAAGCTTAACTGGAGACACTGTTCCATTCATTCATCACGCTTGTTCACCTGACTCATCGCGAAACGACCGGTGCACAACTCGCACTCCTGCTGCAAGAAGGCCAACGCAGCTTCCACGCTCGAGCACTCCTTGGCCGCGTGGAGGGCCTCTACGTCCCCGAATTTTAAAGCCAGCAAACTGGCCGCGACTTCCGCCTCGTCGTAGTTCGACGCCTTGCCCTCCGCTAACAGGCGGCGAGCTATTCTCTGCGCACGCAAACAAGTACTTTTAAACACCCTGCTTTCCTTGCAATCGAACCTACACCGTAATGGATACATACACGTTGTTTCGATAACGACAAGTGGTACTTTTGTCGCGGTATTCTGAATGGAGAAGCAGGATTAAGAGTAATATTTGAATTGTGATGCTTCTATGCTTTTGGAGGGTGATAACAGTGGCATGCGATATGGATGACAGAGACTGCACCAACGTCTAGAAACGAGCTCTCGAAATTTCGACGGTGACCATTATGCGACTGTGGTATTAATTTATTTGTTACGTGCGGGCTGAAAGAGTTCGCAGGATACGTTAAGGAACGTTAATACGTTAATGGGGCGGATCGCGGGCTATGCAAAGTGAATTCCCCAAGTTGTTTGATGCTTGCGCCTCGAATATTCCAAGGAGCCTTCTTTGTTCTTCGGAATGAAGCAATTGGATGATGGAAAAGTTATGTTCCCCGGCATCGAATTTAAACTTCCCAGTTCCTTCGTGAATATTCAAGCACGTACAAACCCCCCAGTACACTTCACTCCACCTTCTGCTTGCATTATTTCATCATTCGAGTCTTCATACCAAGCGAAACTCCCCAAACATTCGCTGGCAATGCAGGAAACAAATCCTCCTCAGTGTACGACACCGAAATTAGTCACACGAAAAAGAAACCATTACTTACCTTGAGAAATAGTGATGCTAGTTGGAAAAGGGGCTTAAGAAGCTACAATCAAAACGGGGTTAAGAAAAAGATTTCTAAGGCAGCGCCTCGTCAGATATCTCGCTTTTTTTCGGTCTCTTTCACTCGACATTTCGAGATGTTTGTAGACATTGGCCTGTCAGCAGCAGGGACCGACATAGTCGACAAGTGATTCTGACAACTGACGTTTACTGACCTCCCTCTCCGTTTTGGGAGATCCCCCTGTCTTCGCGTAGCCGCTTCTACTATCGACGTACTCCCTTTCCGTCTTTTCTTCGCCCTCGAACCGACGGATACAACTGGCTACCAGGGAGAACCGTTTCTTGGACGTCCCTCCCTGATCCAACCCCCTATCACCGCCTGTGCTCCCTCTGCTTTTCACTTTCGTTCGCTTATCATTCACGCGTCTCGGTGCTTTCGTGGTCCCAGTTCTAGATTCTGTTGTATTATCTTCTTTAATCGATTTATCATTCATTTCGAGCTTCTTCTTTGACTTCACAGGCTTTTCCTTCACGACGTCGTTTGGCTTCTTTGCATCAGTCAACGTTTCCGACGTTAAGCGCTCTTCGGTCTCTACAGACTTATGATTCTTAGAAGCATGAATATTCTTGGGTGTCTTCTTCGTGATGTCCATCTTCTGCAACTTTTGTTCACTTTTTATCTCTGGTCGTTTAAGAACGATATTCTTAGGGGCACTTAAGTTAGCGTCGTCAGCCCTGAGTGTTTCTTCCTCGGAGGTCCCATGGACTTCTTCGTCTTCCAACAACTCTTCGTCTTCCAACGGCGAGTCTTCTGTCTCAAAACTACTGGACTCGTTCGTCTCTACGCGAGGTTCGGACGAGTCTGAATTTCCTTCAGTTCCAACGTCGCTGACGTATTCGTTCTCGCTGTCCTCCGAGTCCGAGATTTTCGCTTTTATCGCATTGATCGTTTCCTGCAGCAGGATCTCCGCATCCGTCAACTCCTCCATGCTGTCCAAAGTGTGATCTGAGAGCTGCTCTGTGCTAGATATCTCTGACTCCTCCGCGCTGTCGAAGTCAGACGTGGAAACGTCAGAGCTTTCCTCTAGCTCGTCTTGCGCGTACTCTTCGCTAGAATCCGTATCATCTACATTCAAATCATCCGCAGCTAAATCTGCCTTAGCAACTTTCGCCATTTTCCCAGCCAAAGGTTTACCTCCTTCGCCCTTCGCACTCGTATTCCTTTTGTTCCGGAGAAGCGTCGAGCTTCGAGCTGCACCCATTTTCCCCTCGCTTAAACCCCTATTGATCTCGTCAGACTCAATTTTTCGCTGTGCTCTCATCTTCGAAGCGTTTTCCGATGCGCCACTTTTTACCGTGGCTCGCTGGCTCGTTGGTGGTTTCGCAGTGTTATTTAAACCACCAGCAGATGGCCCCTTGGATGATTGCTGCGGACTTTTCGGGGTCTGTTGCAGCGAAGGGTGCCTCGCTGTGAACACGGGGATTCTCGAAAGGAAAGATTTTGGCCTTGACGCGGAAATGTCTTTCTCTTTTCGAGCTTCCTTATCTTCCACTTGCCCATCTTTGGTCTTAGCTTGCGCGGGTATAATTGACTTTTTAATCTGTTCACACCCCTTCGACCAGGCCCTCAAAACCGTCGACCCCTTTTGCAGAGTGACTTTCGGGGCGCTCTGCTTAGAAATTTTCGTAAATTGCTTCTGGCTCGCGACAGTCGCCGAAAATTTCGACCTGGTCGACATTGTGATACTCTGCGAGGAGCTTTTCGAAAATCTTGTGCCAGTCTTTAACATGGTTTCTTTCTTCGTTGTCGGATATGGGAAAATTGATCTACGAGTTGCCTCAGCAGTAACGCTCGCTTTTGGATTTGATTTCCCAAAACTCCTTCGTGGTATGGCGGTTGGCTTTCTCACTACTTTTACCGGGGATTTCCTCCTGTTAATCTTTTTTCCGGGAGACTTGGATCTCTCCTTAACCACGACTCCCAGATTAATATTCTTATCAACTCCATTTGCATGTACTTTAGTATTCTCAGCGACTTTCTCGCTCTCTGTTGAAGTCATCACTGTATCTTCCTCTCGAATGGAACATTCCACTTCCAATCTGGCAGATTTAGTAGCCTCAACTAATTCAGTCTCAATTTTAGACACGCTCTCTATGCCATTTATCGGCGCGCAATCGTTCACCGCTATCGTGGGGAATTCGGTTATGTTAATTTCTATGATTTCAGGTACTCCAGGTTGGATATCGTTAACACTCGTCGCAGTGCGGCAATCTGTCTTTTCAACACTTGCTGTAGAATCGAGACTCAACTCTGTTCCGTTAGAAACTTCGATAGCAGCTGAATTACTAGCATCTGTAGGCCTCGCAGTGCCTTTCTTTTCAATCTGTATTTTAGTCCCTTCGATCTCGTTAGAAACACGAACGGGGGCCATTAAATCAGGCGTTTTACTCCCCAAATCCTTTGCAATCATGCTGGAAGATTTGTTAAGGAGTTCAGTCGCATTAGAGTTGGAATAAGTTTGAAGAATCGTTCCGGCAGGACTCGATTCGGCAACGATAGTTTCCGTGCTCGAGTTGGACCCGTTACGCGACATATCGACGGCATTATTAGGATCAATGGGACCCTCTGGAATGTTGTTAGTATCCATAGAATTTAGCTTGTTAACGGAGGATTCGATGTCCAAAGTATGCGAGCTCGACGAGCAACCATCGATACGAGACTCACTCGAAATAGTTAAGTTTGTCGACTCGGTAGTCGCGAGTGCTTCAGAGGCTCCATTCACGTCGCTGTTATTCGACATGGAGGAGCACTGTGCAGGTTTACGAATCTTTTCATTGTCCGGAATTGATGGTATATTGTCGATCTTTGAATTATCTCTCGAAGCCCTTTCTGTTCCATTTGAATGTTGCTTCGTGACAACCGAGGGGTCATTATTGACTCCAATCAAGAAGCCGTCTTTCGTTACTTTATTAATTTGCTCGGCGGGGATCGATATCGGCTTCTCGGCTTTTTCCTCTCCCAATAGACTGTTAATTTCCCTGGGATACCCCTCGGAGCCGCGTAACTTACTTACGGAAGTTATTGGACGAGTATCGATTTTGTCAATGGACTGAGGAATGTGACACGCGACGGAGATAGCCTGCTCCACCTTTTCAGACACGTGCAACGGGCTTTTGAAAGCCTCGTGGGCCATCTTGCATTCATTAGGAACTTTTAGTGTTTCAGGTTTCGCGGCCTTGAATAGTTCGTGAACGGTGCGGGGGTCTGGGGAAGTTTCTTGGGCAACGGGGTTCGAGTCGTTAGAAATTTGGGGAACTTGAGAATCCTTGGGAATTTCGTTTGCAATAATCGTAGAGTTTCCCGATATTTGGGGAGCGGGAGTTTCGTGAGCAATGTGTTCGGGATCTTTGGAGACTTCTTCAACGAGGACTTCGGGATCGCTGCAAGTTTCCTGCGCGATCGATGCTTTGCCATTCTTTGGAACTACAGGTTCAGGAGTAATTTTGAGTTTTAGAGGAATTTCCTGGGGTTCTTGGGGATCTTCTGAAGGACCCCTGACGAGGGGTTCAGAATCTTTGGAAACTTCATCTGCAACAGTTTTTGAATCCTGCATAGTTTCTGAGATAGAAGCTTCTTCGTCAAGGCTTGTAGGATCCTTGGAAGCTTCACGGACAGTGTTTTTAGAATCTTCCACAATTTGTGAGACAGGAAGTTTGGTATCAGTAAGGACTTCGCAAGCACCATTCTCAGGATCTTTCACAGCTTCCTGATTTCTTGAATCCCCACAAACTTCACGTGTACCCATTTTAGTACCCATTAGAATTTCATTAGCCCCTTTTTTAGTGTCCTCAGAAATTCCTCGAACAGAGTCTCTGAAATTCGTGGAAGCTTCTTGCGCAGTTCTAGAATCCCCCAATTCAGTTTTAGAGTCTACAGAAATCTCAGAATTCTTTACCTCTTGCGCTTCGTCTTTAAGAAGTTCGGGAGGTGAGAATTTAGTAGCAGCTGCCAGGGGCAAAGACGTCACACTCGAATTAGTCAAACCACCATCTCGCGGTCCAGCCTCCGCAGTGACGATATTATCAGTTACCAAACCAGCATCGATTAATTTCACACGACTCCCATGACCACCCCCAATCCCCATGACAGTGTGCGTTTGCGTGTCGGGTGATTCATGAACAGCCGCCACTGAGTCACTAGCGAATGGCGTCTCAGTTGGTAATGATTGTGCACCGATGATCTCTGTATGCTTCATTATGACTGACAGGCTCGCAGATGCATTGTTAGTCCGAGATTCCTCGGAGTGATTCACGGAAGAGCTACCAGCTCCCTTTGATGACGATTCGCGTATCGATCGATCGCCCTGCGCGTTCGTTTCGAGATGATGATTAGATGAATCAGTTTCTACCACTTGCGCGTCAGTGTTCAAAGCTTCACCTGTAATCGGCCGAGCATCGAGCACATTCACTTGACCAGCGTCCTCCCGAGTCCTCTTACCATCCTCCCCAGCTGGACATTTTTGCAAACTTACTTTAGCCACGTCGTTGCCAGATATCGTCGCCCCTTTTGTTCCGCCGCTCTCTAATGGCGTTAGTTTCGCGTCCAGAATCGACAGAGCCTCGGAGACCTCGTTACCGTCAAATTTTCCTTCAGCCGCGTCCACGAGCGCCTCCATTGTCCCCTCTTCCAGGCTAGTTCGCGGAGCGCTACCGTTTTTCTCGCTTGTACGTACCGTTTCGAGCTGCTGCAGCTTTTTCACGTCGGCTGCGGTCGTTTCGGATGTTGCACTCGCGGATTCCATTGTTTCTTCAGCTGTCGCTTTCCCCGCGGCCCCCGCTTCCGGTCCAAGTTTCGCGGCGTCCCCGCGAGGGTTTTCAAAAGGCTTTCCTTTTATCTCCTGCTCTTTCCCTTCCGCCGCTTTTGTCCGAGGATCGAACGCCGCCGCGTCAAGAGGCTTTGCCGGATCGATTTCGATGGACTTCCTCGGCGATAACATTTGCATCGCCGACATGAACGGGCCCAGTAATTGCTCTGGCAGCGATTTCACCACAGATATCAGCGCTTCCATCGTGGCCACTTGCGCTTCGTTACTTTTACGAGGGGCTTCTTGGGAGGCGCTCTCGCTGGATTGCTCTGTCGACGAACTGTCTCCCAGCGTAATCGATGCTGATCGTAGTTCTTCAGGGATCTCTGCGGCTGAGTCCTCAGCGTTGGACTCGCTGGATGGAGCAATCGTTTCTTCCTTTTCGAGAGTTTTCTGCGCCGTTTCAACGATGTGCTCCGAGACCCTTGTGTCTGGTGATTGAGACGGTTGCTCGGACGTTTTAATTTCTTCGGAAACTGTAGCGTCTTGGAGAGGTACATTAGATTGAGTACTAGTTTCTAATGGAGCTTGAGCTGTAAGTTCTATGTTTTCTGGTAAAGAGTTTTCTAGGGAGGAGTCTTTATCAACTTGCACAGACTTTTGACCAGGATCAGGATCCTTCTGGGACGCTTCGCTTCCCTCAGGAACTATTCCTTCGATTTCTGCCTGAGCTACCTCTGAAGCCACGTTTTTCACTCCTTCTACACTTCCTCTCGAACTACTCGCGTCGTTTGCTTCAGCTTCTACTTCCATTGATGGCTTATCTTTTTCAACACCAGGCGAGACGACACTCGCTCCTTCTCCCTTGCTGTCGTCATTTCTATCCTCCTCATTGAGATTGCTTGCTCGTGACTCGTTCAATCCATCCTCCGCGGCTTTATCAGGCTCTGAAATCATTTTAGCTTCTACTTTCTCGCTATCTACATTCTGCGTCGGCGAGTTCGCTGGCAGGTTCAACGCCTCCTCGATTTTCTCGTCTACTCTGTTTATTATAGGAACGTTCTCATCGTTTTTAATTAAAGCAGGTGCACTAGGGGTTCCAATCGCGGCGTCGTGTTTAACTAGCGTTAGTTTAGGCTCGTCTACAGTGGCTGGCCTCGATTGTTGGCTGGGGCCGATTGTATCCTGCGCTTTAACGTCAACGGCTACATCGGGGTCTTGTACGGCCCTTGGGACCAGATTTTTATCGATTAGAACTGTCCGATTGTCGTCGCTACTTTGATAGAGATTATCAGGCTTATTACCGGGAGCGTTCAGGGGGTCTTTATCGTGTTGCCAGTTATCGGTCAGCTGTCTGAGGGCCGCCAGTTGCTTTTGAAAGTCGGCCTGCAACGCCACGAAATTTTCAACAATTGGTGACATTACCTGCTTCCGCGCTTCCGCGTCCGTCACGCTGGGAACCTGTTCGGGAACACCCGTTTCACCACCGACCGCACCTGCCGCATCTAGAACAACCATATCTGACCATCATCAGTCTTACTCGTCGTAGAGATGAGAAATGGGTTGCTTCGGGGAATCTTTTTTGTGCATGATTCTATTAATATTTTTATGCAAAGGTGACGTAACATTGGATAGTTTAAAAAGCAAGTTGGCAGTGGTGGACTTTAATTTTTCAATGTAGTAAAATATTTTCAAATCGGGGGACGCTTTGGAGCCTTTTTAGACGGGATATTTCTGTGCCTCGTGATTGGTATTTCAGATATATTTTTAAGTTTCTATAATTTCGAAGCTAAGTGGATATGTCTGGAATATTAAGGGGGCATTCCGGTTAAGCAGTAAAATTTATAAAGTAATCGGTTCGATAGATTTTGAGCTTTTATTCTCACGATGTGAAGAAATGACGTTTCGAGAAAAACGCGTTCAATGTTTTCATGTATAGAGGCCGAGCCTTTGCGCTCCCTTTTCCATGAAAATTTAACAGTACATTCTTGAGAATATGTACTTTCGAATAATGTTTTTAAAAAAAATCGATTTTTTCAACCCGTCTAACCGGAATTACCCCTTAATTGGGAGATACAGAAGTGTCTCCTGTGGAAATTCACACCTGGGCGAAATAGTTATTTCATGGTGCAAGAAATTCTTTTAGGTTTCTAGTTTTGCAAAGGGTGATTCTAGAAATATTCTCTGACCTTCCCGCGGTGCAGCCTCGTCGTTCTCCACCCCAACCGGAGGACCCCAGATCCTCATAAGAAACGGCTTAAGCTGATTCTTTTGCAGCTCGAACAAAGCCGCGTCCTCGGCACCCGCGTTATTCTCCATAGCCTTGACGACTTCCGCCATCGCGAAGTTACCTTTCTTCATTACATCCTCGCACTAGTAAAATTATTCAACCCTCCCCGTCAGTAAAACTTCATAGCACCCTCGAGCCAAGTGCGAAGTAACTCCCGAAGCCTCGTACCTTTTGCTGTCTACGTTGAATCGCAATGGCGACGGCGTTCCAAGCGTCACCTTTGGCCAATCTCAAGGCCTCCTTCGCTTCAGCGACTGTAAGCACTCCGATATTATTCTCGTTCAACTCTTTCCCCTGCGTGGTCGCCAGAACAAGCACGGTCTCCACCAAATGTGGCCACTGTGTCTTGAGCCACTCAATAGGATTACTAGCTCCCTGCGACAGAGCCACCTGGACATCGTCCGTGGAGTAACCGTGCCGTTCAGCCTCCCTCAGAAGCTCCACGACTTCTAAGCCCTGCCGCGTCAGCGTCGACACTCCCTGCCCGCTAGGCCCAGCCTCAACGAATCTAGGCTGGCTCGGCTCCTGGAACACCAATTAATTCCCCCCGTCGATGATTCGCCCCTTGGAAACACGCTAGGCGAGGAGAACAAGTGGTGCGGGGGCTGATGAGCCGCTCGGAAGGGTTGGATCGTCGAAAGGTACCCTCTGTGTTACACGCTGGTGGACGAATCAACTCGATTAATAATGACAAACGAGATATCAACAAATTGGAGAGCTACTGTCTACGGAAGCGTGAAGAAGGTCGTTGGTATTATGTGCGAGCTGGGCAAAATGGAAAACGTCACAACGCAGAATCGTGGGTGTGAAGTCTACCCTGTCTACGTTCACACCGAGGCTACGGGAGAACCAAACTAAAAGTCGTGTTAAGCAGACCGTGGATTAGATTAGCAAGTTTACCCTGGAACGGTAATAAAGGTGGGTGGAGTCGATGGAGTTTCGCCTGGTTCGATCCCTGCTGGGCCCGCTGATGAGCTGCTGAAGGTACTGCTCCTGGATGGCGCGAGGGTACAGGTCAGGGCTGTTGGCGAACCTGGTCTGCTCCTGTAACAGACGCTCCCAATGGTTCCTTTCATTAAACCGTTCGTTACGTATCCGTACTTGGAAGCGAGTCGTTAAAAATTCAAGTGGGCACTTTTGGCCCCATGCAAAGGAGCGACTGGTTGGAAGTTTGTAAACCAATTCCTGACGAGTTGCTTGGCCTGCTAATAGCGTGGCCCAGATACAAGTTTGATAGTAGGTATTCAAGGAACTGAAGGTGACTTATGTTGAAGATTTTTAAAAAGGATCGATGTAAGAAATATTCGAAGTTGGGCTTCTGTGCTTCATTTTACCTCCACGTCACTGTCATCGTAATACAATAGTCCCTTCGAGGCGGATGCTGTTCTTCCGAATCCCGCGCTTCCTCGCGCTGGTAGGTAGTCGTAAGTCTGAAACGGAAGGCTTTTGATAACAGGCACGTTTCTTAAATCGAAGGTTTTTCCTTGGAAAATGTTGCCTCCTTACTTGTGTCGAAATGCTCTGAGGCGGAGGGGACGTTCCAGTGGACACCGAGTGGCTTTTTGGAATGTTCCCTAGCATTGGTCGCTTGACAGGCGACTCTGCACGCTCCTCGTCATTTACTTTCGAAGAAACAACACTGGAAGCATCTTGTGCGCTGTCAGTAGCCACTGATGCAGTTTTAGTTACCAACGTGTCTTTCGTTACCGACGAACCTTCAGAAGGTGTCTTCCCCGCAACGACCGCAGGCGAATCTTCCTGCGTCGCGGTATCTGCAAAGTTAAGCCATTGAATCACATTTTGATAGAGGACCTGGTCAACAATTTCCATGAGTATTACGGCACGTCAGAAACCTTGCATGCAGATCTGCCAATATAAGGACTCGAGTAGTGGCCGTTTTATTTAATCTTCGATTTCCATGGATGTAAAACGGAGCGGAGTGAAGTCTGAATGAACACCAGCCAAATGCACGGCCGTGCTTGAAACTAGCTCCTCTTGAATGAATAATAAACGCATCAGACATGATCGAATGCAGGAGGAAGAGTGGCTTCATTTCAAATACGACTATGCATTTGGTTTCCACTGTGAGCTGCTTACGAAAACGGTTTGCATGTCTCTTTATTATTCATCCAAGGGTATACATCGAACAGGGGACAATCGTACTGTTCATCTTTTTCGTAAAAAAAAGAGAGAGAGAGAGAAGAGAGAATGACAGATGTATGGAGACACGAGAATGCTTCGCAGAATGGGAGAAGGGGAGACATTCAGAGGCGGAGAGAAGGGCAACAGGTATCACTGGTACGATTTGGTACCAAAGGAAAAGCTGATTTTGCGCCTTGCTCTACCTTTGCTCTTTGGAGGGCCACTGTCCCCGCTCTCTTCGCTGTTCGAAATCTTTAACAAACTCGTTCTCTTCTCCAAGTCTGGGCTAGGGTTGCTAATGTTGCTGGTCGTCGTCACTGACTCACTCTTTGGTGCCTCGCTCAAACTACTTGGAACATTCTCTACAGTCTCCTCGTTGCTCTGCGGCAACGCGCTGCTCTTCGTTTTGCAACAGACCACGCAGACACGGTCGTTAACATTGTTTATAAAAGTGCAGTGCTCGCAGGCCCATTCCTCCTTCGGTATCTCCATTTTCGTTTCCTCTGGAACTTCTTTTGCTATCGTTTCATTTATTGGTCCACGGCTCTCTTCTTTCTCGAGCGAGGCTATATTTTCAGGATCTTTAACCACTTGGTGCAGTAACTTCCTTTGGGGACTCTCTTCCACTCGCTTCTCCCTTTCCACGGAACGTTTGACTTCTCGAGCTTCTGCTTCCTGGTTCCTGCTACCTGCTCGCGATGTCTCTTCGCTCTCTTGGAGCTTTCTAGGAGGAGCATCTTGTGACGGTGTTTTCCTATCAGATTCCAAGGAAGATCTTCCAGAACTTCGCCTGGCGGACCTCTCCGCTTCATCGATTGACAAGTCTCTTTTCAGGGAAGCTTCTCTCTTTGGTGGCGTCTCTCGATCGCGAGACGGTTCACGACTTAGTTGATTCTTCGTCACAGTGCGTGGCAAATGTTCAGCGTCCTCTTTGTCCATTTTATCCGACACCTGGTTCCTCCTGGAGGCTGAAGACGTCCTTCTCGAGGCCTGCACGTCACTGTCGATGGAGGATCTTCGAGAACCCCGACGGGAGAGCCTCTCAGAGTCATCCAAACCCGAGTCCCTTCTCACAGAGGACGCTCTTTTTGGGTACACCACTTCGTCCCTTCTGGGAGGAGCAACCTCCACTTTCTCGAAGTGATCGTCCGAGGAACTGGTAACCCTGGACCGAGGTGGTAGGTTGGACCTTCTGTCAGACTCGTCGTCGGTGCTTTTTCTTCGGCGATCGCGATAGTTGCCGTTTTCAACTCGATCGACTCGTGGCTCCAGCTTCGAGGCTCTCCGTTCATCTTGGTCGTACCGTCGTCGAGAATTTAGGGTGTTGTTCTGAAAGTCGTCGTAGCTCATGGAGGACGTCGAGTACCTTTTGCTAGGGTGGCCCTCGGACCTTTGATCCTCCGTGCTCGTCATTCTCTCCTCAGACATCAGTCGCCTGAAAACACGTCGATTCTCTGGGTGTACTGTATTAAGATCTTCTTGGGAAATTACCAAAAGTCTCTACTGTAGCTCTGTATAATAGTTTCTGAGGATTATAGTTAACTTACTCGCGACGATTCCTCGTCAACAGACTCCTACTTCCTTCTTCCTCGTGGTAGCTTCTCTGCCTGGCGTTTCTGGACACGCTGGCACGTCTGGTGCCTCTGGAGCTGCGTGAAAGCCTGTCGTCCAGGTCCGACTCCCCGGAGTCTTCTGAACTAGCGTCAGACGGCGACCCCTGCGATCTTCTCGATCGAGATCTGGAGGCTAACGATTTTCTAGACTTCAAGCTAGGCGACGGGGAAGCTGCTCTAGACCTCCTGCTCGATTTCACGCTTCTGGCCGGGCTGTGTGGCCTAGATACCGAGCCTGGGTACTGTGGTGGTAGCATTTGCGATGGGGGATATCCCATGGGGTATCCCCACATTGCTGGGTGGTTGAGGCTCATCGTGGAGCCGCCCATCGTCATCTCCCAGGGGCCATTTGGTGGGTACCACATCATGGGCATGCCTCCTGGGCCTAGGTGAGCCATGGATTGGGCCTGGAAAGGTATTTGGCTTGGTAAAGCTGAGTCGCTTACTTTGCAATATAAATCTTCACTTAGAAATATAAAATCAACGTAAACCAGAGTCAATATCCAATTAAATTACAGTTAATTTTGTATGGAATCCAGAGAGCTCGAATTTCTCACTGATGTCTTATAGTTCTCGAGACCAAAATTGGAGAGAATTTGCTATCAAGAACTATACAGTCACAAATAGATACTTGTGCAACTTTCTTCACTTAAATTCTGAAGAAGATACTCCTCTCTAAATTCACTTCGGGTGACCAATTACCTGATGCATGCCAGGGTTCCACGTATTCGGTGACGATAAATCGCACACGCTCGCCGACTGTATCATAGACCTAGGCGGTGGTGGAGGTGGCACAGGTGGAGCAGCTTTAGGGCTGCCCATACTCAGCGGTCTCGCGTTCAACGCGTCCCTCGAAATGTCAGCGGCAGTGTGCCTCCTCCTGTTCACATCCTGCGCTCGCATCGCTTCCTGATATTTCCTGTACCTTTCCTAAAGATTCCCCAGTATTTTTCTCTCTCTCCCAAACAATAGATGGAAGAATCATTCACTCGATTCCTTAGAGCCTTCTTACAGGAGACACTTCTGTAGCTTATAATTGTTATTTGATAGACAGAAACTGTCTCGTATAAGATGGCCGTTGGCGTGAAGGTTTACCTGGAGCGTGGACATTTTGTCGGTGTTCGATCCTCCGGATCCTTCGACGGAAGCTGCGTTCACCGATTGCGTGGACTTGGACACCGTTTTCGTGTCTATCGTGGCCGACAGCGGCCTGCCGGTGTTCGGTAGCGTTCGCTTCAAGCTGCCGACTCTCTCGATCAAGGAGAGATTCGTGGAGCCCTGGCTTTGCGCCGATTTAGCCTAAGCGCGGAAACCTCAGCTTTATTACACAAGTGGAGCCGAGCGGCGCACTTTTTTCGCCGGAGTGTGTGTCGCTGTCGGGGGACGGTGGATGCGTTTTCTACACTGCAATTGGCGTGTGGTGGCGAGAATGCGAGAAATAAAATAAAAAGAGAGAAGGTGCGTCTTCGTGGAGAGGGGCCGTCGCAGCTGAAGCTTGGCGCTAAAATTAAATTTCCAATCAGGCTGGATCGTTTAGGCTTAGACAAAGCGTTAGTGGACGAAATAAAACGGGCTGGATATATATGTGAGGTAATTCGGAACGAACATCGAGGAAATTCGGCTTAAAACGATCACGGTGGTTTGTCGTAATGCAGGCTGAAAATAATGAACGTGTGTACAGTGTGTTGCTATGTAAGTTAAAGGGGAAATGATACATGGTACCAGTAACGGTACGGGAAACACGGAATGGCACATAGTAACCAATCTGAATCACCGTGTTCACCGTGTCCTGCCATATTCACCGGTCGCGTCAATCCTCCGAGAACATGTTCGAGCCGCGGATGCACGCGAAATCGTGTAATACATTGCCCGCGAATTACTACGTTCCTGTTCGTCTTCCCCCGCCGTTACTTCGTCGACAGAGAGTGAAACGGGTTCAGTGAATACGGCAGTAGTGTTTTTGCGGTAACGTGGTGTATTAGAAAGAATCAACGACAATGTACAATAAACATCTGTGCGCAGTTCGGCGAGCAGCTTGGACGGCCAGTGAAAAGCTCACGCGACAGTCGCGTTTAACAGTCTTCGTTGCCTCGGTGTGACGTTTTCTACAGACCAACCGTCGCCATTCTCGGCGCGTACAACCAACAGTAACAATAAATATCTACGAATATACATAACGACGACGACTCAAACCACCGGAGACAAAGTTGCGAATTTTCACGTCTGAATTTACACCCCCAATAATTCAATTAATATCGGTAAACTATCTTCTACAATAATACAGGGGCGGATTTGGAGCTTTGACGCTGTCAGGTTAACAAGTGTCTGTTTCTGCGGTCCTTTCTGTGAAATATCATCAAATATTTTAATTTAAAAGAGCTAGGACAATTTCAAAATTAATTCATAATGGCAACTCGCATAGGAGTTATTGCTAATTCGATATACCTCGATATGAAAAAGAAGAGAATTGTTTTTGAAGTTGTCTCAAGCTTCTGTGTTTAAACGTCCCCAATTTCTTTTGCACAAAATTTTCCGCCCTCCAAGATTTGCCGCTTCCGAAAATTTCTTTTGCACAAAATTTTCCGCCCTCCAAGAATTGCCGCTTCCGAAAATTTGTTGCACCTCGAAATTTTCCGCTCCCCAAATTTGCCATCCGCCAAAATCTGATGCTTTTCCAAATTTGATGTCCCTCAAAATTATCAGCACCCAAAATTTTCCGCTCCCCAAATTTGCCACTCGGCAAAATCTGTCGGGTCTCAAAATATGATATCCCTTAAAATTTGCTGTTCCCCAAATTTTTCGCCCCTCAAAATTCTGCACCCTCTAGAATTTCCCGCCCTCAAAATTTGCCGCCTTAACCTACTCAGCCT
Organism: Andrena bicolor; assembly: GCA_960531205.1. Classification (NCBI taxonomy): domain Eukaryota; kingdom Metazoa; phylum Arthropoda; class Insecta; order Hymenoptera; family Andrenidae; genus Andrena; species Andrena bicolor. The sequence goes on along the minus strand of OY482668.1, from coordinate 12,665,543 downwards.
ACACAAATCCGCCCCTGATCTTCTAGCCCAAGAATAAAACTGAATCGGCTACTGGGCGACTAAAAAGCAGAAGCTCCAAGGGGATCAGAAAATAGGATTCGCGACTCTCGCAACCTGGTGTCCGCTGATTTCCATCGAGTCCCGCAGCGAGCCTCGAACTCGTTTCCGGGCCGCCTTGAGGAAGTCGTCCTGGAAGAAAATTGACGGAGGGGGATGAAAGCCTCAGGCCAGGGTGCATCCTACCTGAGCGTTCTTGCGATTCCGCCTGGGCGGCGGTATCGGGGGTAGATTCGACATGCTCTCCCCTTTAGGCGGCAGCGGGGGTCTTGTCCTGGTCCCTAGATCCGTGATGATCCTCCTTCGAACGTGGCTCCTTCGTTTCGGGTGCTTGTGATTCATGTCGTCGCAGGCCTCGCAGTAGTTACCCTTGCAGGTGTCGCAGCGGGCGAAGACGTTGTCCGTGCCGCAGAGGGCGCATTTGTTGGGGCTGATGCCCGGTGCCGAGGACTTGTCAGCTTGCGGTCGGGTCGGGAATTCGATGATCTCGTAGTCTGGGTCACCACAATCGCCAGAGAGCGACGGCGGTGGTAGCTTCGGTGGGGTCGGTGGTCGTCGATGATGCTGTTCCGCTTCCTTCTGTTGCTGCGCCTTTTCACGAGGACACATCAAACGTTTCAAACCCTCCACGTAATTAGAAGCGTAAACAAAAGGGATTAAAGGGTGGTGCACGTACCATTACCCAGTGAGGCATGGACCTCGCCATGCGCAACCGGGTCGATGGATTCGAGATGGCCATCGGGCGCCATTTTTCAGCTCCCGGGTTCTGTGAATGAAAAACACTGCGTTAGGAATTAATTCCTACTTAACGCAATCTCCTATAATTTCAGATAAAAATAGTGATTCAGGCTTGGATGTACATTTGCATTTAAATGATCGTATAGGACTAAATTCCATTAGGAGTGCGTGTCTAGGTTTTGTTTATCGGCCTGGCGCATTTTTGCACGCGATTGCGAATTGGGGTGCCGAGACAAGCTGGCAGAGCATCGCCGACTCGTGCTCGGCTGCCAAGCGGCGCGCGAATTCATGTCATCGCACCTTGGATTAGGTGGCCGAGTAATTTCGAGGATGCACAATCGAGATTTTTCGAGCAGGCCCTCGGGAAAGCTTTGACGTCACTCGATCAGCCGGAAGCAGCCAAAATCGAATCTCTGTTTCTGCGGAGCGGGGGACGAATCGTGGTTCCGCGTCTAGAAATAAAGTCGAGGCGAGTGGCGACGCGACAACTATATTTCTCGTTGACACCGAACGTGGGGGATCCGTAAATATCGCTGGATTATGTTAGCGCGTTCATTCAACGCTTCGATTATGTCTACGTTAACGTCCGTACGAATATCTTCGTTTACTTTTCGCTGGAAGCGCAGAATTTCGTTTGTTTAGAAAGCAAAGAATTGCTTGTTTGCTTCTGGATGGTAAGTGGGGCGCTGTTGATCGCGCATCGATGAAAACGTCGTCGGGTTGGATGCTAATCCCGTGATTCCAGCGTAGGAAGCCGTACGAGCTCCTCGCGTGTGAATTAGATCCTCGAATTAGAGCCATACGTATCTTTAGAACGTTTACCCCTTCTGTTCTTCGCCACGGTTCACGCTCTTTTGTTCTATGCTGCTATTCTGTCCACTAGAGGAGCAACAAAGCGTCCGATTTCCAAGAATTATAAATTTAGATCGCGCCAGGATCGTTGCAGACATTATCTTTCCCGTATGGAAACCAAAAACTACATTCCACGGTAGCCGCGCTGTTGGCACCCTTAATCAACCATCCCGGCGTGTTAATATTAAACAAGGATTCTAATCGGTAAAAGCTTGACTACGGCGAGACTCTAATTCCCTATAAAATTGCAAAAGTCAGCAGGGAAGTTGGAGGTATTCCAAGTTTTAGACCCAACCCGCCAGAGTTCCTTCCCAAAACATTTTTTCAACTACGTAACAACATCTGCTCCGTTGTTCCGCGGTGCCTATACCGAAAGCAAACTCAACGCCTCGATTCGTGCTCCAATTTAGCCGAGCCTTGAACACTTTGAAGCAAATAACCATCGAAGGCACTGACACGTGTCACATGATCTAATTAACTGGCTCCCAACGAAAGAAGACTCGGATACTTTCATCGCGATCGTGACACCAAGTGCTTAAAGGCTGCCGTTCCAATGAGCGGCTGGCGACTGCGGCTGGCGACGCTCCCACTAGTGTAAGGGAGAAGTATGTATCTGTTTCTCCCTTGCACTAGTGGAAGCGTCTCCAGCCGCAGTCGCCAGCCGCTCATTGGAACGGCAGCCTTTAGAGCGCGCCCAGCCTGTCCCCTTCATAAACAAACCGATCCTGCCCTCGTTTCCGGTGCACTCCGCCGCGAGATCCAGAGGACTTCCGCGAGAGACAAGCGCAGCCACGTTTATCCCCGCTCGCGAGAACTCGGCCCACCATATTCGGCTCTTTTGTCTCCTCCAGCGAAAGCGGAGCCAGTGAAAGCACAATTTGCGCGGCGTTCTCATCGGCGCTCTCGATTCGGCAGCTCTAATTGCCGAGGAGGAAGCTGCTCGGCCGAGCTTCCCTGTCGCGTATTTACGCAACCTCGCCAGGGAAAGAGGAGAGGCACCGTCCATTTTCCTCGACACGTTCACCCCGGCGGGAAGAGTCATCGACATCGGGCTGACGAACCGCGAGGTGTATCGCGAGCACTTTGCGGGCCGATGCACCGTGTTATCGCGGACCTCGCGTGGCGGAGGGAGAACAGAAGACGCACTACGTGGCCCGGTATCGGGCCGATGCGCCGGATAATGCACCTCGTGAAAGGAAGATCAGCGAGAGACTCACATTCATGTGGGACCTCGAAGGAGGCGATTTCTCCGGTTTTCCTCGGGAACTGGTCGTCACGGTACTGGCTGCCTCCGACTGCCTCGCGCTCTACGCGGAGCTGTTGCATCGCCACCAAGCCGAAATCTATTTCCGTATCGTGGCTGCTGGACCGGTGCCACCGTTTTACAGAAGTCTCCCCGTTCGCGTAAATATATCGCGACGAGGCGCGCGTTTACGCGCGCCGAGCTGGCACACCTCGGGGACCACGGCAGCCTCTTTTGAACGTTGCGATAGACCGGTCCCGGGCGACATTTTTCTTCCGCCTCGGCATGTTGCGGGGAAGTCGAGGAACTGGAGGAGGGAATTTTAGGGTAAAAGCGAGGAATGTCATAAAACAGCTTTATCGAGAAAATCAAGTTTTAACACTTTAGTCTGTTAGTAAAGAAACTAGGTTTGATGAACTTAACTGGATTGTTCATAACAGGACCAATTTATACTGTAATTAGGCATCAGGAAAGATCTGAGCAAAAAGATAATTGTTTTGCACTGTTTTTATATATTTCAACTGGAACACTACCCTTCCTAGTAAAAATATCCTATTTAGCACTTCGAAATATCCGAGAAAACTGAAGTTTTATCGTTTTCTTTCTACCATCCTTATAAAAAAATTAATAAATTAGAGCGAAGCATGCTCTGCAAAACATGTAGGGTTTTCTAAATTTATTCAAAAGGTAAAAGACGTGTGTAACTTCAAACATTTAAGTATTTCTTGAAATAGGGGAAATGCTAGATAGGACATTTTAATTAAGAAAGGCAGAATACTGTGACAAAATAAATTTCCACTTCCATTATTATCAAAAACAAGGATGTGTACACTGTGACGTCCGCGGGCTCCTGACGTAGTACAAGCTTACACTAATCAGAAATACATAATGCAAGTAGGAAGACTGGGATCATTGCTTGTTTCGTTCCAGTGAAGGGTGGACATTCCCTGTTTTTAATGCAGCAAATCTTTAACACTGTCTTATGTAGACATTTCTATTTTATAACCCATTGTGATTCAACAATTTCGTCCCAGTTGCCACCAACAAAATACGTCACACATCACAGAATCACTAAAAATGGAAATTCCCTGTTTTTTCCTTTATCCTTCAAGTAATCATAGTTTCGGTTTATTTCCTGTTTATTAGCGATAGTATATAATTCATTTGGCAGAGATGGATGTGAATGTTGAAGATGGGTAGTTGCTGGGAATTAGTTGCTAATTAAGGTGACGTAATATCTATCGTTAGAGCCGACTCTTTCCGAAACGTTCGGGGATCTATCTCCAGCGAGTTACGCAAGAGGCCATCATCAATCTCGTTTAGGCGCTTGGAGCGTCTAGCGGTTGAATTTATCAGGGCTATATTCAGTAAACGATGGTTTCGGGGTAATTTTAGCTGGAGGATGTTCCCCACGCTCGTCGATGCATAATTCATTTATTAATTGAACAGCATCCTAAGTAGGAGACAGTTGTTGGACATAGCTACACCTATCCTCATGGCGTTTAAGCGCGTTTCCTTTATTGACCAGGGAAAGAAAGGGGAGAGACCGCGGTGCTTGAAAGGCGAGACATTCAGGGCTGGACGTTACACAGTCGTAAAACTAAATACAGTAAGGTGTAATTATATGCGAACTGTTACCGACTTATATTTGCATCCGTATCCACGTGTTGCATCACCGCTTACAACTCACTTCCCACGTGCGCGCTGAAACACTGGCACACACGGCGTGGGCTCGCCAAATGCCATTCCCGTGCGAAAACTTTGACTTCTTTTCCCTCCTCTTTCCCCGGTCCGGAGGAGCGCGCGGGGAAAAATCGGCGAGCAATTTAGCGATCCGACCGGCACGCATATCCCACGCGAGAGCCCGGAATGCAGCCGCCCGTGGAAAGAGAGATCGGGGCACTCGCGCGTCTTAACAATTCATTTAAATAATTTATCGAATCCCGCCGTTAGCGGGCAACCTGCTTTTCAGTCGCACGAAAAAAACGCCGAGCACACCTACGACGCTCCGCCCGTGCGCTCTACCCGGTCGAATGATCTCATTCGAGATATCGAAGAGTGATATCTCGGAATGCCCGGCGAAAACAACCATAAGCAGGTTCATGGAGGCACCGCGCCCCGGCTTTATGGCTGTACCGTCCATTAAATGGAATTCTTACGGGCGATTTAACTTGGGAAATTAATCGGCAATTAGCTGGCCCGGCTACTGTCTACCAGTTTGTCGTGGTCCATAATAAAGTCGATCAAATATGCCTCTTACAAAATTGTGAAATGAATGTTTTATTAGTAGTTGGTGCATGGAGGAGGAAAGGAGATAGAGAAATGAAACACTGAGGTGACCAATTACAGAAAGTTAATCCTTCATGGTCACAGCTTCTTATAATCACAAATCACATTTTTATTACCATGTTCGTATTTTTGAATCTTTTATCTTTGAATATTTAACTCTAAAATCGGGAATCCACTTGGAAGCTAAGCTAAGCTATGCTATACTATGTTTTAGCTTAGCTTTTGGTGGAAACAGTTCCATAAGAATGTATTGATGCTAATTATTTTAAAATGTAGCATGCCATAGCATATCTAGTATTTTTCTAAAAATGTCAGTTTTGATATGATGATACTAATAGTAGAAAAATAGTTGTGGAAAGGAACGACTTATTGGTTAAAATTCACGAAATGTTTAAACTTTAATACCTATTAAGGTGTAAAAGTTTACAGAAATATTGTGATAGAAAAAGAAATTGCCTGGGTTGCGATACACCCCGTGTGACCACGAAGGGTGAAATCCCAGATTCACAATAAATTGAAAGTCACACGCGCAGATTTAAAAGTGATCTCGCTGAGGATGTCCAAAAACGGTGGCCGCCAATCTCGTTGGCATTCCCTTGGCTGGTTCCCCGCTTTCTTTTTTCCCACCGCGTATCGATCAGCGTTCCGAATGAAAGTAGTGAATCGGGACCGCGTTCCATCGTTGGCCGAGAAACTGGCGGGACCTGAAACAATGGTAATTATCCCTGAAAGCACCGAACGGCATCCACGTTCGATACCCTCGCGCAGCGCCGAGCAAGAAAGCCGCCTTTTAAAACGAAACGCGTGGCGAGTATCGCGCTAGAGTGTAGCACAGGTGACAGAGACAGAGCCTCCGCCAGGTGAGCTCACGTGAAAGAGTGATCTACCCACACCGGTTCAGCCTCGGTTCTCCAACCCATAGCGCCACCTGAGAGCCAGCCACGGTTCCCTCAAAATGGCCGTCCCTCTCACCTCAGACCTTCCTGGAACGTCGAAGGAAGCAGGTGGCGGTATTCAGGTTCGAGCGGATCGCGTGGCCGCCACGGTTGCTGGAGACCTCATTCCGAGACGCAGAAAAACGGTGCCAGAAAAACGTCGGTGCTGTTCCCAGCCGGGGCCAGGGGACCTCTCATGTCGTTCGCTAGCTAGCGAAAACGTTCGCGGAGCGGCGTGGAACCTTGGGTATCTAGGATCCGTCCGGATCGTCGCGCAAGAGGACACAGGTGGATCTGGTGGCCGGAATCGTCCTACGTGCGTCGAAGGTGCGCGCGTGGAGCTCGTTGGCCCAGCGGCGTTCATCGGGCACCTGGTGATTTCAATGCTCGGCGCGGCGGTGACCGGAAGAGAGCAGCCCGCCCGTGGTATCGTGCGCGATTTTCCGCAGTGTCGTGGTTCCCCGTAGGTGGAGCGAGGTAGAAAGTAAGTCGTGCCGAACGGAGGAGGACAGAGCTGATTCCCGGATACGAGAAAACCATCGGAAGATGCTCGCGGCGCGTTGGGACCAGCACCATCTAGGTCTACCAGGCTGACACGAGGAGAGGAGCATGAGGACGTGAGTATACCATGGATACGTGGACAGCGACGTCTGCCTCGGCGTTGCTGGCGCACTCGACTCTTTCGATCCCCGGCAACGCTGCTCCAATTGTTAGAGAAACATCTCCGCTACCGAGATCTGCTGGTCGCAGATCTCTGCCTAGGCATCAGCGAGGCGGGGCTCGGATGCGCCCGTGGATGATTTATTTCGCGTTCCAGCGAGGTACACGTGCTTGACAAATCTGATGCGCCTCGGGGAACTGGTTCTGGCCGCTCGGGAATAATTCAAATCGCCGTGGATCGCGGGCACCGTGCAACGTGGTACCACAGCGCAGGCACACCGTGCCCGTTGCACGGAATGCCTGCTATTCACCGGTACTTTCGCGCGTTAAGTAACAAGGCGAACTGTCGCAAACCGCAGCAACACGCCTTTTCCGCCCCGGGGAACAATGGTTAACCTGTTGGTCGTCCCGAGACATTGCGCTCTGGTATGTAGAGCTGTCTGGACTTCGGCGATCCGGCTCGATAAAGTTTCCTCGTTTCTTTACCGCGGAGTTACGTGGCGCGTGAGTACAGACGTGTGTGCGAGCCGAGCGTAAATACTTAGGAGAAGGCGGGCCAGAATGGGGACACCGGTATTCAGGCATTATCGGGTGATAAACGACGCGAGGAATGCGATAATTTTCACGGCGCGTGACGTCGCGGTTTCTACGTTATAAACCGTTTCGCGTATCGTCGAAAATCGGCTCGTTTTTTTTTTTTTTTTTTCTTTTGAGAGATCGATGCGCCTGGCTCGATGAGAGGCGCAGAAATGTCGGGGCTATTGCGTCGCTGGAATTATTTCACGGTGACCACACGCGAGGCCCAATGAATGGGTACCGGTGGCCAACCGTAATTGGAAGCGCCGCGGTTTACGAGGGGATCGTTACGATTTCCTCTTCGAGACGTTGCGTAACGCGGCGCGATTAAAATGCGCGCGGGGATCAGCGTTTATTTACGCGCGTGATTACGAAAAATGCCACCCGTTTGGCGGAAAACGGGCGAAGGTATGCCCGGTGCCGGTGAAATTTACGAGTGCCAGTTTACGACTACCGGCGTGAGACACCGAGAATCGATCGAGCCCGTTTCTTCGTTATCCAGATGAATACGATGTGAATGAACACTGCTGCCCGTATAAAGGCTGCAATCGAGCAGCAACGACTTCCGCGTGCTCGGCGTATTCCTCCATGTCGCTTTTGGTAAATTTGAAATGGAGCGTCCATTAGCGGTCACTTTCGTATAATCTGCACTCGCGGGAAGAGGTTTGCACGTTTCGATTAATTCGCTCATTCGTGTTCGGTAATCTCTAATGACACATCCTCAGTTGTATCTAAAATTGCCAACTCTTTTTCGGGAAGATTAGTACTTTACGGTAAATTATCATAAAATATAGTACTTTTCAGAGGAAAATTAAACTACAAAATTAAGCTTCATATTCATTATAGAAAAAATCCTCTCTGTTACAGTTTAAATTCGTTAATTAAAGTTTCGGTATTGCCATGGAATAAAAAAATAAGTAAAAATCATAGTATTTATAGTATTTTTACGTAAAACATATAGTACAATACTATATATTAATATAGTAAAAAATATAGTAAAATACTATATATTAATATAGTAAAAAATATAGTACAATACTATATATTAATATAGTAAAAAATATAGTACAATACTATATATTAATATAGTAAAAAATATAGTAAAATACTATATATTAATATAGTAAAAAATATAGTACAATACTATATATTTTAGTACGCTTGGCATGCCCAGCTCTATCGCAACTAGCGAATTATTTTCAATCTCGTTAAGTGGTGCCCAAAAATGATCTTAGCGCGTCACAGTGACACACATGCACCGTTTAATTATAAATACGATAAAGTGCTTTCTCCCAATGCCGGCGCGTGCTCGTTCCCGAGAGGAGAAGCTTTCCCAGCGCGTGTCATCTCTGGATGTTCGTCGCGGCTGGCGAAATCGTCGCGGCAAAGAGAAAAAAAGCCGAATCAGTACGTGTCCGGTAACTGGCGAACGGTTCGTTGATGCGTGAGAGGGTCTCTATCCCAGCGTTTACTATGCTACTTCGTTGTGCACGGTCGCTAACGGTGTGACGTAACCCGCCATTGTGGTCGTCCGCTATGCAACGAGGAATTCGTGGCCGAAGGAATCGCGGAAAGAAAAGGGAAACCTCGATCGCTCTTTGGTAACACGGCCGATTATAACGTGGCGGTGAAACTGATGTATTAATTTCTGGAAAATGAGTCACGGATCGTTTAGAAAGTTTTCACGCGGCGCTCGATTTGCCTTCGCCCGACACTTTGGGTGAATGAATGGGCGATTGTGTAATCTTCCCGAGCGGCTGGAATCTCGGGGATACGCGAATATGGGAAAGATCGAGGGATATCGTTAACGCGCCGTAGAGACGATCGGACATAAATGGAGCGTAAACGAAGCGTTAACGGGGGCGCACCGTTCATTCACACGTGTGAAAATCTCGATGACGTTGCCGCGGTGGTCGTGAATTCTGTTGCAATTACCTGCCCGCAGCCGCCCACTGCGAGAACCATTGGCAACGATTCGTTGCAAAAGGCAGGAAAGTGTCGGCGGCCTGGCGATCGTTTTTAACAACGTTCGATGCGTTTAGTTATCCGTCAATCATCTCGCGTGGAGATGCTATCGCGCCGGGGCTTCCGTGTGCATCTTTTTGTCTTTCTCTTTTCCAGACATAATCCGCGGCTGGTGTAATTATTGAGAGTTAGGAAACGGCCTCGGTCTGATTCGCGCGCGCGCGTTTTGCATTACGGTAATTACCCCTAATTAAAGCACCCCGCTCGCCGCGGCTGTATCGCTGAACTTATGAAATGCTTATTCCACGTTTCTGCGTTTCGTCGCGACGGGAGGAGGTAAAAGTCGAGCGGGCCCAATGTGTAATCTCGCCAGTCTTTTCTTAAACCTTTCCATAATCACCCTGTCTTGAGTTGAAACTTAAAGAATGGAGTTCCCATACCTAGACTTCTCAGCCTAGACCCAACACTGAGCACTTTTGTTTCTCAAAATCTCAGATAGGGTAGATGTACCATTTGTGGCCATTCTACCGTTTTTGGCCATGTGCATAATTATCGCGTTTTTTTAGCTCGAAATTGCTTGCAGACACTTAATTATATGTAGAATCTCAAACCGTAAATATTTTGTTTAGTATACGAAAAGTGGGAAGTGGCCACAAACGGTGAAAAATGGATTTCTTATATTTTTTAACTTTATTAATTCTTTAATGATTTCTCTAGTTAATGGTAACCTCGACATTAATAGTAAAGATAGTGTAAAATTTAAAAAACTTTTAGTTTCCTGATTTGAAGAACAATTTTAAAGATAATTACGAGAAAAGTCACTGAAATCCTTAAAGTGGCCACAAATGGTGCATCTACCCTATTCTCTATAAATCAGACAGTACAGGTCCCAAGTAACACAATTTCACAAATAATTCTCGCTGTATGCCCGTGAAGGTTGCGCGCGGTGGCTTCCAGAGCGAGGTGCAGCTTGGACTGAAGACGAAGCGAGAGACTGGAGACAGGAGACCCATAGGATCCTCTTATCAGCATGTATCGGCCAAACTTCTACGAGAGCACGTGTTTGAGGTGCGCTCAGACGGTGTACCAGGTGGACAGGGTGGGCCCGCTGAAGGACTTCACGTTCTTCCACGCGGGCTGCTTCAAGTGCGCGATCTGCGGCACGAAGCTGACCCTGAAGACCTACTACAACAACCAGCACACGATCAATGACAAGGAGGTGTACTGCAGCAGCCATGTGCCCAAACCGGGCCCGGGCACCTTGGACGGGTCCAGCGTGGGCATCAGGAGCGCCCTGAACGTGCCCAGGAGCGGTTACGTCAACGAGCAGATCAGGGCCGGCGGTGCGTCACCGCGAGGAGCTTATCCACCTTGGTAAGGGGCATGTAACCGTGCTTTAATCATTTCCACGCCGAATTACCTTTCATCGAGGTGTAATCGATGCGAATAATGTTGGTTCCCTGAAAGGAGAAAGAGAAGAAAATATTCTTGGAATGTAGGCGTGTCTGGTGTGTCCACGTAACGAACATATTATAGAAAGTAGTAGAGTGTGTTAATTTGGTCCACCGAGGAATTACTCGAGGCTTGGTGAATCAATTAACGCCGCAGCTTAACTAGTCGTTCCAATTTCTCTCGTTTCGATGATTCTACGTGCTGTTTATTACCTTCACGCGACAGTAACGTGTCCCAAAGCGTTGGAAATATTGATCAGGGCTGGCGCAAATGTCAAGATCGAAGGAAGCTAGAGCCGGAAGACTCGTTCCCCAGGAACCTGTTTACTTGGCAAACTTCGTTCCTCTTATTCTATTCCTTTAAATGCTCGAGGCACGCGATCACGACTCCAAATAACACCTCCCACTATAAAATAATGTACTTTCTACGCGACAGAGCGTCTCCATCGCACGCTAGACGTCCTCAGCATCTCACCCACGCTCCAACGCCACCAGAAATTCGCCATTGGAATTCGCCACGCGGTCCCACATAAGACGCCTTGAAGAGCGTTGCTTAAGAACAGGGGGCTCGATTAAATAATAGTAACGATAATAGGGGGAATTAGTTACGCGCAGCATGCCTGGGCAAGTAGACGAGTACGGTTATTTGCATCGTCGCCAGTGGCGGATTTAAGGAAAAAGGCACAGGCAGCAAACGTTCCGAGAGGCTTAAATTTCAGTTATAGCTCAGAGTTGTTGTAGGTAGTTGAGTTAAGTGTAGTAGTGCAGAAAGAAATATTATAGTTTTTGCATAAAAATTTAAACGAATTCACTAAACAGTTGCTGAGTTATAACGATTTCAATTTTCACTGATTTTATACGTACTCTTATGGAAAAAGAGGCGATTTTGACAGATAAAACAGCTGAAAAAATGTTGAAGAAATGGTAGGGTAAACCAGCCAGTAATTGACCGCACACCAATGAATGACCATTAGGCAAAGAAATGTCAATTATAAATTTAAAAATTACTACTTGTTTATAAATAGAGTGTAATTGCACTTTTAATATCCCATATTTTTAGTTTTGCGTATTAAACAAACATTAATAAGTACAATTCGTAATAAAAGTATGCGGTCATTTACTGGGCTTCTCATTCAACAATTCAGTCATTTACTGGTTTGTTTACCCTACCAATGTTTTCAATTTTTTTTATAAGTAGTAGGTATACCAATGGGTAGATGAATATATCTGCGGAGTTCCTGTTGTTTTCACTATACCGTTTTAAAATATAACTTGAGAAAATTGTGAATTCAGGATATTTCCACTGTCAAAAGTTTAGCAAATAGTGCTTGATAAAGCATTGTAAAGTGAAAAACACCTTCCTAGGAGTAAAAATAAGACTCCAACTGTCATTCGAGTTCCTCACATCCAGCTTTTCATATACTTAAATCCGCCACTGATCGTCGCCTACCCTTGCTCTTCTCCCTTTTTGACAGCGGGGGTGCGTCGATCCAGGGGGAGCGTCACTTGAGTTTCAGAGGGCACTAGACGCGCGCAATTAATCGCTTTAAATCCGCTCGTCGAGCCCAAGGACGCGGCGGACGTCCGTGCGCGAGCGGTGTCACCATTCCAAAGGTTACGGTTCGAGTTACGCGGGGAGAACGCTTCGCGCCAACGTAATGATCAGCTTGAAAGCGATCGAGAACTTGATCCGGACGGTTTTCCTTTCGACATTATCGCGATCGATTACGCATTCCCGACGGCCGCGCGCGCGCGCGCGCGGCACAATTCTCTTAATTCGATAATTGAAGCCCGTCCGCGCCGCGATAAGGGCGCGTTAAGCGTCGTTAAAATTCTATTGTCGCCCGTCATAGTCCGTTTATTCGCCTTTTTTAAGTGGAATCGTCCGCGGCCGTACGTGCAGCGTTTAAAACAGGAACCGCCGTGCAACGGAACGGAGAGAATTAACCGGGGGCCCTCCTTTACGTTCCCTGCGTTTTAAATGGGCTTCTGAATGATAGCCCCCCCCCCTCCTCCCTCCCTCGCGGAAAGTCGATCGACTTCGCTTCGCGTTCGGTTTCACCACTTTCCCTTCGCCGGTGAATCGAGATCGGGCCGCTGTACGAATGCCAGCTCGGCCTTTTGTGCCGAACGATCGTATTAACGATCTTGTTAATTGCGTTATTGGGCCTTGGAAGTGATTATCTTTTATTACGTTGTTGCTGCGAGCTTTCTCTACCGCGCAACTGAGGCCGCCTTTCTCGGTGCCTAGGATCAATCGATATCCTTCTCTACTAGCTTCTAGGCTTCGTTTCAAGCCTCCGCGAATAGAAGAGCTTTCAAGATCCTACTAGGAATTTTCATATAATTCAAGTGTCCGCTGGCCGGGGAATTAAGTGTCCCTTGTGCAACCGGAGGGAATTAAAAAGTCATCAAAGTGGTAGCAAAAAGGTCTCATTGTACTGCTTCTTTGATTACCGTCCCAAGGTTCGCAGTGGGACAGCTGCTTTTTATGCGCGGTCTCTTTTCGAAGAATGTGTGACAAAGATCATTCCCTCCGCGGCGGTTTCACGTCGGAATTAACAAGTCCGTCACGTAACTCGGACACTTCTCGACGGCTCCATGACCGTGCTGAATTTTTTCTCACGGGCACGGCTCCGCGACAATTATTCCCCTACGAGCACACTTTGGCCCGCAATCATGCCCCAGTCCTATATACGTGCCGCTCTTTAACAGACCGCCTCGTTCATCTTCGTTACATAACGTATCGCCGCGGTGGCCTTAATCCGGCGATGCCTCGAAGCCGGAGCATCGCGATTGTGCGCGAGAAACGCACTTGCTCCTCGCGCGGAATGTCAATGGGCGACCCGATTCCGTTGAAGTAACCCACGACAAGATCACGTATCCAAGGGATTGGAACCAGCCGCTGGTTTCGTCGGTTCCGTGCATTCCTCTGGCCAGCGACCAGTGAAAATCGAGCGGGAACCTACGCGCCGGCTCGAGGCTTTCACTGCGAGGAACGAGCGTGTCCGTCTCGCGACCGACGAGGAAGCTCGCAGCAATATTCGAATGAATATTTTAATACGGCATCGTCGATGAATTCATTTCGATAACGCTGTTGATGTGCGCCGTGTTTTTTGTTTTTTAGTAGCTGCAGTAAACAATCCGGCGCGCAAATATTTACCTTTTAATTTCCAGCAGATGTAGGGTAATTCCGGGAGACGCAGTCGGGCTGGAGAGTTGGTCGAGTTGCTATATTCAGACTCTACATCTGTGTATATGTAAAAATGTGTTAAGGTTCAGAACAATTAATTCTCTAGAAATCAACTGTTTCGACCAACTCTCCAGCCCGACTGCGTCTCCCGGAATTACCCTACGAGCTACGTTAAAAGTCGAGGGAGCTCTAAACGAAACAACAAACAGAATTTTATTCATCTCCAGTGAGAATTTAATCGTACCGACACGGCGAAGCCTCGTCAATCCAGATTAATTAGAGAGAGGTCGTTCGAGCCGAGGGAAAGTTCAGATTAACGGGACCGGATCACTGAGAATTTTACTACAAGCCAGGGAAATAGAAAGAACCCGCTCGATTCCGATTAATTCCGGGGTGAAGGAGGTTTGAATTCAACCAACTTCCTTATTAGCCAGGTTTTAGTATAATTACACGCTGTTGAGTTAAGGGGTTAGGACACAGTAACGGGCCAAAAAAGCAGACGATTTTTAGGCGACGATAATAAGAAAAGTAAACAATCGATTAATATAAGGTTTTGTGTATTAGTTCACTATATTATGAATTATAAGAAGAGCTTATTATATTTACAAAATAGCATTTGTATGCCGTGCAATGTCTCAATTTAAACTGTCCTTTTTTTCCGGATGGCCAACTGGTGGACCGGATTCCGGGAAATCGGATGAACCGAATGAAAAACTCCAAAAATGTCATAAACTATAATATATTTCCTAGGCATTGACGATCCAACATTTCAAATTTTTTAGTTATTGTACAAAATATAAACGGAAAGATGTCGAAATTTGATCATTATTTTTCAAACATCGGCCATTTTGTCAATTTTCGCAAAAATTGAAATGTTGGATTGTCAATGCCTAGGAAATATATTATAGTTTATGACATTTTTGGGTTCTTTGATTCAGTTCATCCGCTTTCCCGGAATCCAGCCCACCAGTTGGCCATCCGGAAAAACAGGACATTTTAAATTGAAACATTGCACGGCATACAAATGCTATTTTGTAAATATTATAAGCTTTTCTTATAGTTCATAATATAGTGAATTAAAACACAAAACCTTATATTAAGGTAAATGTCCCCATTACTGACCGCGTCCCCATTAGTGACCAATTATTCATTTATATTGTTTATTGCAACACAGAAAGCAAAATATCAACCAGAAAATTCAGAAATTATAATTAGAGGTATTTCATTTATAGTTGCATACGTTATTTAAGTAGCCGTATATTCATCTTTAAGTAAATTCACATGTAAATTTCAATGTGAGGTTATACTACAGATATTATTAAACTCGCAAATTTTACAATAAAAATACATGGACCCATGCAGTAACTTACTCAAATATATACAGAATGATAAAATAAACAGAAAATATTCATTTTCTTTCATTATTGTAGCAGAGAATCAAAAGGTACAAGTTGGTCAATAAAGGGGACATCAGGTCCAATATAATTTTCACCATAATTTTTGTATAAATAGTCAAATATCACTCTAAAACTAATTTGATTAAGAAACTAGAGATTTCAAAAAATACAATGATCCATACTTTACTCAAACATTGTCCTATATTAGTAAAAAATTACTATTTCGAACCAGTCGCACTCTTAAACGGTCGCTAATGGGGACATTTACCTTAATCGATTGTTTACTTTTCTTATTATCGTCGCCTAAAAATCGTCTGCTTTTTTGGCCCCTTACTGTGTCCTAACCCCTTAAAAAGCGACCCAGCAGTGCTCACAGTTTGCTATCCTGCAAACGCAACGGGCATGCACCGAGGAATCCATCGAATAGTCAGTCGTTTTGTGGTCCTCGAAAGTGCTCGAAATAGACTTCGAAAATTCTCGATACGTACACGGTCCCGTCCGCTCGTTTTCTCCGTCGACGGGCGTGCGAGAGGCGCGCGTGCACGGGGTTACGCGTGCAGCGGAAGAATTCCTCGTAGCCGCGTTTCGCGAGCTGCCTCCGGCTGACATAAGGAGCGCACGCGAGAGGGAAGGAGGAGGCGAGAGAAACGGAGGCTTCGCCGCAAGTGAATGAACCCCGGGAGAGAACGAGCGGAGAGGTGTAACACATTCATTTAGCCGAGACGCTGGATTCTCATAAGCGATCGCGCGCAACACGCCTGTGGCCTTTCAGGGATTTTCTGGCTGCCGATCGATGCCCCGTGGCTAATCGAAGCGTAACGAGACCAAGGGCCGTGGAATTGTGGCCGATTCCGCGGAAACGTTGGAGGGAAAATAGAGTTTTCGACGTAATGAGACCCAATTAAAAACCGACCCAGTTTTCCCCTGCGAGGGATCGTGGCGTTTGCATTAAATGCCCGGAAGCTACGTTGAGGAGGGATCGCGATTACGATGAGTCGCAAGGTTATTCTCTGCGGCTTTTTGCCTCGAAATTGGATTGACAACGGCTGACAAACTTTCTATTTGCTTGCTGCCGCGCGAGACGCTCGGGGTGATTCCGTTCGTGACGATTCCTCCGGTCTGCAGGGATTAGCTCGACAATTTTTGTCGCGATTATGGTAATATGGGCTACTGTAATTGCGCCGAGCATCATCGTTGGCGATTCCTAGAGGCACGCGGGAAAACCGGCGTCCTCGAGGCAACGAGACCCAATTAACAATCTAACCCAGTTTTTGCTCCGCGGAATCGTTGCGCTCGTGTTAAGTACCGGAAGCTGTGCTACGGGGAAACCATCACCGTGAATTTCTTTGTGTTTGGATATCCTTTGACCTTTATCCCTTAATCTCTGTGCGAAGGGAAACAGTCTACTCTTTCTAAGATGATTTTCAGGACCCTTAAACGGCTCCTGCAGAATTCTTGTAATTATAATCATGCGTCCTCGTATAATTCCATTAAGAGATAACGTCACAATGATAGGTAAAAAATGGTAGGATAAGTTTGGAGCTGATTTTACAGGAATTTATGAAATTTATTAAAATTGTAACATAAGGTTCTTGCGATATGCAATTAAGGAGAATAGAAAAATATTTTTTTCCATTTGAATGGAAAACGCTTACACCGTTGGTTCTGGAACAAAATGACAAAAAGTTTTGTAAACTACGCTAGAGAAGCACCCAAGATTTCAAAAAAATATTGAATTTTGAAGGAATGGCGAATATTTGAATTTTCTCATCGTGAATTTTTTAGCAAAAAAGGATTGCTGTCACCATTCCTTCAAGAATCAATTTTTTTCGAAATCTCGGGTACTTCTCTAGTACTTAGTGTGTAGATTACAAGTTTCTTGTCCTTTTGTTCTAGGCCCAACGGTGTGGACGTGAAAAATTCCACTTTTGAATGACTCAAATGGAAAACAGATATCGGCTGTGCGGCTATTGTGCCCCCATTTGTTATTCAAAAAATCTGAAAAAAATATTTTGTTGTTCTCCTTCATACATATCATAAGACCTCTCCGTTACATTTTCAACAAAGTTCATGAATTTCTTTGAAATCACCTCCAAACGTATCCTACCATTTTTGGCCCATCACCGTGGCGTCATCCCTTAAATACCACCACTTCCTTATCATCCATGGCAACAAGACGCGATTACTAAGAATCCAATGCAGAGTCTCCAACCTCGGTTACTTCGCTGTACAGAATTAATTGGAATATTTTTATGTGTTCTGTTTCTTTGCGTGTCAGAGTCAGATGGAAAACGCGCGATTGACCGTCATCCCCCAGTTCCCTGGCCGAAGGGGAGCGCTGGCGGGGACTGTTGCAGCGACGATCCCTAGCCCCCCTGAAGACCCGTTGCATAATTTTGTTGCAGTTACGATAATGTAGACTCGCCTAATTATGCCAGGCACCTGAACGGGCACGGTTCACCGCCCGCCGCGAATTCGTCCCAGCGTGATCTCCATGGGAACAGCGGCGGTGGAGCGTCCTCGCCGTACAACCACAATTACACAGGGGATGGAAGCTATCAGTACGGCAGATTCGACGCCAGCGCGCTTCACATCGCCCATGCCCTTAAGCAGACGGAACTTCAGAAGGGCTACAGCAAGGCACGCGAGAAGCCCATCGATTATTATCTGGTGAGTCATTCGGCATAGCCGGTGAAATCATTCGTCACGGTCACCGCCATATTAGGCGCGGATCACCTATTCTCCACCACCATCGCGGCAATTAAGCGGCCGAGCGTTAATTACCGGCACATGCAGGCCCTTCCGTCGAACCATCGGTCGGGGGAGCTTGGTCACTATAGCCGTGTGCTACTGTGGCTTTAACTTTGAAATTTACTAAATAGGGTTACAAGTTTCATCTATAAACAGTGGCGCACTCGGAGGGGCAAAGGTGCCCTAGCACCCCCAAAGAAGGGGCTTTGTAAAAAGAAAGGAAAACGGGATGTTATTCTTTAAATAAGTATTTACAGTCACCTAATGAATTTTATTGAATTTGGATTAAAAATATTTTTATCCATTCAACTTGACTCCCCCGAGATTAAATCCTGAGTTCGCCGGTGTCTATAAATCTCATTCGATATACAAGAATTAAGATAAAGCATATTCAATGATCCACTAAATTCCAAAGCCACCCAAGAATGTTCTCGTCTCGAAGAACTTAAATTACGACGAAATTGGGTAGGTATTTCGACCGTGTTCAGTGACTCGTAGAAATTGCGCTGGACGACGGTGGTCGGACGATTATCCGAGGCGATGGACACGCGTGTCAGGACGCGGAGGCGATTCAATGGAAAACCGTGGGCAGGGGTGCCGAATTTCCGATCGCGGTGGAATGCAGACGGAGCTGCATTCCGCGGGGCCCATTCCGTGACTTTCATGAGCGAATCGGTTGACAAGCGCGGAATGTGTACGCGGCATAGACGGGCTCCACATGAAAATGAGATTACCGCTTTTCCCATCGGCCGGCAGGCGTAGAAGAAGGCCGAGCCGCTAGCCGCTCCACTATCCGCGCGCGTTTTCTCTCAATCCGCTTTCGCGCGCGCATCCAGCAAAAAGGCCCCACGGTGGTCCCTGTTATTTATAGGATTTCGTGGACGCCGGCAGCCGTCGCGGCTCTATGCGCGGCCTTTGCGAAACGAAAGTAGCGTGGGCAATCGGGTGGCAGGGTCGCGGGACCCTGTTTCCTTCTGCGTTCCAACGGAGGAGGAAAAACTAGGAAGGGAGACGGAGGGAGGGAAAATCTGTTGAAAAGCTCGCGATAGAGTCGCGATGTTTAAGTGATACGATTTATTGGGCTGTCGCGGGGATTCTTAATGATTTCTTATTGCAGTAAGGATGTAGGTACCGTCGAGGACCCAGTTCCTGATCACTTAAGATGCAAAGGGAGCAGTTTTTGATCAACCTAAAACATTTTACGATGAGCTATCAAATGTTTGCGTATAAATTTAAAAATACTTCATAATTATTTAATAATTTTTTGGAATAAATTTGTATCGTGATAAACTTATTATTTGGTATTTATATAGTAAACTGATTAGGAATTGAGTTCTGATTAGGAACTGGGTCCTTGACGGTACGTTGGTACGAAGAGTGGTGGTACCTAATACCGCCTAGCAAGAGTTAGATCGCTGTTAATTGAATAATAATTTATATTTTTGTATGTGACTTCTTTCAAAGTGAAGAGAAATTATTCATGTTTCGTGTAGCATAGATTATTAGCTGGATACATCGGTAATTCGAAAATTTCTAAAATAGCTGTGGTGTTGCTATCATCGTGGCTCAAAATAGGTCTTAATTGAACCTAATTATGCAGAAAGATACCTACCCTCTCTCAATGATCTGAAACTGAGTAGGTAAATTAAGTTTGAATATTTGAATTGTTAAAGAAAAGTAGCTTTATTTCTATTGTGTCTAGTTTATTCCTTCTTATTATTTTATAATGTTTTTAATGGGTTGCATAGCAGTGACTACTTAGTACCTATAATTAATATTATTTTAAATTGTCTGAAGCTTTTCTTTTTTAAGCCTAAAATTGAACTATGGTTTGGTATTTTTAATAATCGTATAATGTAAGTGTTGCTCTATGGGTTGGTAATTTTTTAAAAAATAAAGATCACAAAATTATGGAATCCATATTGCGTTTAACTAATTTTTTGTCATTTTGAGGGTTCTTAGCTTCCTGCATAACTAGGCTGAATTACTCCACGCAAGTCTAACTTCTCGATTTTATCATTTTGTTATACCCAGTACATCGTATTCTCATAGTGCTCCTAGAATACCAGCAGCGACCCGATACACAAGCCACTCTCCTCTATTTTATTACAACCGAGAATAACCAGTGGCTTGTTGGACGGGACCCGTTATCCCGCGCGATAAAACGAATACTTTCTACGTCCACGATGATGACGGCGCGCTGTAAAGATCCCCGGTCGCCGCCCACGCGTTTTCCCAATTATCGGTCGCTCGTAAACCGGCAGCGCACCTCCCGATTCTCTCTCCTCCCGATGAACCGTCGATTTCATCAGTTCGCGGAACCATGAATCGCGGATTCCTCCGGCGACGACCGCCTGGAGAGTCGTTCGAGCGGACAATTTCGCCGGCAAGAAGTCTAGGATCGTCGGGCCGTCAAGCGTAAAAGGAGGCAAAAATCGAACGACTAGGAAAGATCGTGCCGCGTCTACGGTTTCCCTGTTCCTCTAACTCCGCCACGGTTTTCACGCGATCAAGTGACTTTCTTGCGCGGCTGCTCGGCGAACAATACAGCGAACGTACCCCAGGAACACTATTCAAACTGTTACCACGGAAGAACGCGTCCCGCTGTCTTCTTCGGCTGGCTCGCGGGAGCGGCGTGCACGCGAAGGAAAGCTCGCGCACGGAGCCAGAATCACTTCCGCTTGCGGTACTCTACTGCACTTGATAGCTAATTAGAGAATCGTTGCCGGGGCCGGGGAAAGAGTTGTGCACGCTAGCAGGAGGGAAGTAAAAAAGAGAGCACCGCCGTGTGCGTATCCTGTTAAAAAGCAATTGTGACTAGCCTCTCACGCGCCTTCGCGAGCAAACAGCCTCTGGTGCGTTAATCGGAATGATTAACATGGCGGATGAAGATAGCAGTTTCTATTCTATCAATTTTGTTCTTACTTTCTGCCTACGCTGTTCTTCACTCGCTAAAGCCGGGAATCCTCTTGGATACTAAATGCTATGCTCATTGGCGACTTGGATTTTGAGAAGGAATCGCTTATTTTTCAAAACTGATCTTTATTAAGTTTATACTAAGAAAGCAAGTATTTTTAAATTTGGGTTTTAAATTTTTTATTAAATTGGCATCATAGAATGGGTTAAAAAGCAAGAGGGGTATATTTTTCTTTACCATCATCCCAAAGTTGCCCCCCTCCCCCCGGGAAAAAGTCTCCGGACGCTCCTGGCTATGCTATGCTATATTTTTAAAAAATTAGCTTCAATACATCCTTATGAAACCGTTTCCACCAGAATCTAAACTGTACTATTTTTTATAGCACAGTCAGACAAAGCAAAGCATAGCATAGCATAGAGTAGCCTAGCTTAGCTTAGTTTCCAGGTGGACACTTTGCTGAAGATTAAAAGCTGACTTTACAGCATGAAATTTAGAGTGAGATACTGTTGCTTAGTTTATGATTGTCCTTTTCCTGATGGAAGATGCGCAGGAATTTATTTATTCGATTACTTGCAGAGGGAATTAATTAAGGGTTGACAGGTGACACTTTTATTGAAATTGAATGTAAGTGAATTTCACTGATATGGATACTGACACACGCGGAAGACTGCAATCGACGGCACGATAGCTTTCAATAAAATCGACGCGAGTATCATTAGCTCGGACACGTGGCGAGTTAACCGCGCCTCTCAAGAGGACGCGGCAACAAAAGTTAGTGGGATCTCGGTGAAGCAGTCACGCGAAGGTATATCAAAAGAAAATTGCTCCTCCAATGACGCGGGTAAACAGAGTGACCGGATTAATCCTATTAGCGCGCTTTCTCGCCGTCTCGAAAGTACGCGAGCCTTTTTACCGGCTCGTTTAACAGCGAAACGGCTGGGATTCGCAGAACAAACAAACGGACGGCCATAAATTCGAAAACCGAGAACGCGAAGGTTGTAACAATTTCTAGGACATTATTGGAGGGCCTCTGTGAAGAAGGAACGTTTTAATCGGCAGGGATGGGAAGGGGACGCCTGCCGAATTAGTTTCAGCAATCACGGTGGCAATTGAAGACTTCGCTGATTTCCGGGAATTTCGCGGTTGTCGATTTTATTCTGCGATCTTTAAACGTGTGTAGCTCAGAGCAACGTTAACCGATTTTGATGAAATTTTCCGCATGTAGGTATACAACTTACTGAAATCTACAAACGGGGTTTTCGAATTTTGATTACAGGCTCAGAGAAAAAAGTTGAAAAAACGACCTTTACTATTTGTTTTGGTATTCCCACCAGTTGCAATTTTTTTTCAAAACGACCGACGAAACACGTCACTTAGCAAACTAATCTTTCTAGATTCTCAAAAAAACTCAAGTCGTTTGAACCAATTTTAAAAATGTTATGCGATTTTTAAGAGTGTACGATTATGGCTGTGAGGCACTGTATCTACATTGTTTGATGCATTTGTGATGCAAATCCAATTTATTGCAAATTTTGAATGTTGAAAATCAGGAACAGCTCCAGAAATAGAAATAAAAACTTATCAATTGAATAACTACTAGGGTAAGTGGCCCAATTACGGACAGATTAGTGGCACTGCGGGCTGTTTGTTCTTTAGAAATAATAACAAATTAGGGGTAATTGTTTTTTTTCGTGCCTCTAGTAAGTTTAATGGTTCCAGAACCCCCTAAAAATAGTTTTGTATAGAATAATTAAAAATTAGTGGAATACCGATGGAACGAATAAAACAGATTTTTGCACCTATTACGGAGCCTTCAAAACTGAAGTGGACATATTACGGAGCCCCAATTATGGAAAATATGTCCCGGTATGGAGCCCCAGTTATGGATTCGAGACCCCATATGGAGCCCCAGTTACGGATTCGAGACTCCATATGGAGCCCCAATTGCGACGTTCTCCGAATTTTATTTACATATTTAATTAAATGGTAATAATATATATACTTATAATGGGGGAAATAAAACAGTGCTTATAGGCATTCCCTTCCTAATATCTTTTAAAGCATTGTCCAACGATTCCCTTTTATAGGTTAGGCGTCGCACTTTTGGTTGTTTACTCATTTTTCTGAAATAAATAAATAAAAGTAAAAAATTTTTTTTGTATTTTTTACAAATTAAGAACCAATGTAATCACTAATTATATATACTTACATTAAAAATTGCAGAAACTATTAATTGGATATAATTTCAGTTAATAAAATTCTAAATGTCAAATTCGCGGAAACTATCGATTACTGACTCCGTAATAGGAACATATTCAATACATCGGTACCAATCACGGATTTCAATTTTTATTAGATAAAACCATTTTAAACTCAAGATTATTTCGTTTTGTACGAAATATCTAGGTAATATTTACTCATAAAAAGAAAATCGAAACTTCATTCCATAAAAGTATACATTAATCTTTACTTACATACAGATGCGCGTTCTTAGCACTTTCACTTAGCTGTTTCAAGAATCACGACAAAATTGTCAGGATCAGTATTAAAATACGAAATTTAATAAATATAAGAGTTTAAAGTAAAAATGTTTTAATTCCCCCGAATAAAATCAGCGTCGACCTCAGTGAAAAAAAATTATTTCAGGTGTTGCATAAATACAGTGTTTTTAATTCATAAAAATATAGTTAGCCCACCGTAATAGGGACACCATCCGTAATTGGGCCACTTACCCTACTTAGTGTGTGAAAATCTCTTTTCAACTTTAACTCAAAGCAATAATTTTATAATCAGTAAAGATGGAGCTGCACCCCACCAAGCTCCTCAATTCTTATTCAGCTGACTGAACAGGCTGCTAGAATCGCGTGAAAATGTCAATGCTCCTTAAGGAGGCAAACCACTACATTATTAACTATAGGTACTAAGCAATAAATTGATTTACTTGCGTTATTTGGTTGAAATAAATTCAAAAAAACACCCTTACATTTCGGATCGTTAAAGTGGTCTGCTCCCTTAACATTGTCCCTATTCGCGGTTATTTCACGCAATAACGTGCGCCGCCATGACGTAACTGTAGCGTGGGCTTCCCTGTTTGTGCACGCGACCGATTGCGGAGGAAATTGCGCAATGGAACGCCAAACTGGAAGTTCTTGAACGCCGTCGATGTGTCGTGCGTGTTTTTAAGCGGTCAACCCGTCGTATCTACAACGTCCAATGGAATCCTGAGAACAAATTCATACACGGGGACGACGTCTCCGATATGTTCGCGCCGTGATTGCTTCAATTTGTCGACGACCATCGCGACACCCGTCGTTTCCACTTGGATAGGAGGAAACCAGAGCGGGCGTGAAAGTAAACTGTAAAAAGTGAACGAGAACCACCTTGTGGAGCGTTTAGACGGGGTCTTAGGCTATTTCGATTGACGAAGCAGAGATCTTGAGTTAATTGTACCTTGATGAAACTCGTGTTGGTTTAGATTTTTGTGCTTTCGAATAGTTTCACGTGATTTTCTTCTGTGCCTGGTAGGATCGAGACGAGCAGACGCGGCTGGAGATGAAGCATCGCAAAGAGGAGGACGATCTCTACAGGAAGTTCGCTCATCACCGCGAGGAGGAGGACAGACGGATTCGCGAGGAATTCAGGGTACGTATCCTCCAGCTTGTTAATTGAAATTTCTGTCGCGTCATCGAAATCGCGGGTGATTAACTCTCGCGGTACTCTGCCGAAAACAGGACGAATGGGAGAAAGAGCTGGAGCAGCTGTCGGCGAGATGGGAGCGCGATAAAGGCGGAAGAGGCCGTACCCAGCAGTTCCAGCAGGAGAAAGAGGACTTGGAGAAGAACATGACTCTCCGCAGGGACAAGAAGAAGGAAAGTCTGACGCGCAAAATGCTGGAGCACGAACGGTACCCATTACCTAATTAAACCCGCTCCTTACCGGATTGCGCTCATCGAGAGCCCGCGGGAGAGAGCGCAACTTTGTTGCGTCAACCCGCGATTAACCCCTTAACTCTACGTTCTCACATTCCCCGCGAGCAAAATGCCCTACGAAATTTACTCGAGCGCATCCGGCAGAGGCACTTCTTAATCTCGATGCCCAAAGCATCATTCGACTTGCATTAATTAGCAAGCTCGAATTGTGTGCACGACCTGTGCGTAATCCTCCGTCAGACGCGAGTGTGCAGAGGTTTTCAAGGGGGTTAATCCAAGGGTGCAATGTTACATGGCTGAGAAAACACGCGCGGTACGTCATGATTAAAATCCACCGCGAGATTGTTACAAATTAAACCGCCGCTCCAGCCACAGGGTATTCTCCCTCTGTTCGCAACTCACATTCAACTCCGCAATAGCCGGGTCCCGGCGTGTTCCGACCAGACTCGGCCAGCCGTCGGGAATAATTTATTTAAAATCGACTGGGAACTCCGTCGACTTCTGGCCGGGCAATGGAATTTCGAAATGTCGAAGGGGTCCTCGCGGTTCACGGCCAACCTCGTAACTCCTGATCAATTTCCAGGGCGGCGACCGCGGCGCTGGTGGAGAAACAGAGCTCGGAGATGCTGGAGCTGATCAATGAGGCGAGAAGCGAGTATATGCGCCAGGAAAGCCTGTATCTAGACGAGGGGGACGGTTATGCCCAGGAAGCGCCGCCTATGCCTTATCCGTCCCGCGCGCCACCCCCGCAACCCCCGGCCCTCGCCAAGTATCACATCTACAATGATCCTCTGGAGTTTGCTGACATGGATCAGATAGCTATTTCGGTAAGCTGCCGGCGTGCCGGCTCCCTTTTAGCGGCGGGATCCTGTAAACGTAATATCGACGAGGCGCCGCGGTTACATCGACGGAATTTTAAAGGGGCCCCTCGAATCAGCGACGATATTTTCATATATCCGCGGAACGGCTTCCCTGATCCAGCCTCCCCCAAAGCCTGCCGCAGCAGCCACGCGGGGGTAATCGATTTACGAGCTGTCGTTCATTTCGAGGATAATTTTGAAGGTTGAAAGAAGCGATGGTACTTGAAGCTTGAAGTAGACTGTAGATTGTAGGAACCCGACGGGGTAGAGAGATTCGTACAGTGGGGGTGGTAATTTCAGTGGGTCTGATTCTTTAACGCTGGACCATTGTTATCCTTTCTCTGCTTGCGATAAATCAGGTGGCCCAAGAAGACCAGAAAACGTTCACCGACCTGGTGCGGCAGTTGGTGAGCAGATGCGGCTCGGATATAGAAAAGGCGAGGACGATATTCCGATGGATCACCGTGAAGAATCTCAACACCATGCAGTTCGACGAGAACTTGCGCGGGGACACGCCTATGGGCTTGCTCAGGGGGATAAAGCACGGGACTGAAAGTTACCACGTTCTGTTCAAGCGACTGTGCAGGTACGTGGAACGACTCCGCTTATGGCAATAACGATTCTTCCCGCGACGCGCGTGTAAAACACTCTGTGGAAGAAGAAGCCAGGCTTACGTAGCTTTAGAAGCAAAAGAACACAGCTTAGGGTGCCCCAAGGACCTCCCACTGAACGCCAATCTATTTCTGCAGTTACGCAGGATTGCACTGCGTGGTAATAAAGGGCTACAGCAAGTCGGCCGGCTACCAGCCAGGCGTCTGTTTCGAGGACAACCGATTCCGGAACAGTTGGAACGCGGTTTACGTAGCTGGCGCGTGGAGATTCGTCCAGTGCAACTGGGGGGCACGACATCTCGTCAATGCCAAAGAAGTTCCTCGCCCTGGTCAGCCGAAAGCCAAGAACGATAGTCTCAGGTGATGCTTCAGGGGATCTTTCAATGATAGCCCGCTTTTCTCTAATTAACCTGACCATGGCTTTTCCTTCTGTTACAGATACGAGTACGATGACCACTACTTCTTGACGGACCCACGCGAGTTCATATACGAGTTCTTCCCTCTGCAAGAGGAGTGGCAGTTACTGAAGCAGCCGATTTCACTGAAAGACTTCGAGGAGCTGCCTTTCGTGCGGTCGTTGTTCTTCAGGTGAGGTAACCCCGTGGCTTCTCTCCGCAAACATCGATAAGAAGATCCACCGCGTGGAACTATTGCACGATCGACTGTTTGATCTGAATGTTTGACTCCATCCTGTAACGAGTATGCACTGTGTACCAAAGAGGCAGGATTTATGTTAATTCGACAGGTACGGCCTCTACTTCCCGGATACGAACACGAATGCGGTTATGTACACGGACTCCACCGGCGCAGCGACTGTCAGGATAGCGATGCCGGCACACATGCAGTCCTCCCTGATCTTCCACTACAACCTGAAGTTCTACGACAACGACGGCGACGGTTACGACGGCGTGTCGCTGAAGCGTTTCGTCATGCAGGTAACTTGGATCGCTCGATTTTTCGGGATAATCGTGCGCTGTCAGGCTAATTAACCGCCGCGATATTTGCGCAAACTAATTAGAAAAGTGTAATTGGTGGAGGAGTCTCTTGATGGGAGTTTAAGCGTCCCTAGCTAATTAGTTGCGCGGGAATGAAACTAATTGGGCGGCAGGAATTCGCGAAGAGTTTGTTGGTTCATTTGGGATTCTACGGTCAGTGTTAACAATAATAACGTCCCTCGATATTGATCTTAGACAACCGTTTGGATAGGCCCAGTAGTTTTCTGAAAGGAGACTCTTTAGTTCGATAAATATCCCCAGTCAGGAATTTGAAGAATGCATAGATTAAAGACACCATTGCCTCGACTCGAAGTATAAACTTCTGGAAAACTCGTGTTCACAGTCAGTGGTGGGGAACATAGTCGCCTTCAGGGTGCACGCGCCCTGTTCAGGCGCCTTCCTCCTGGACATATTCGCGAACGCAGTGACGCCGAAGGAGTACCTGACCGGGGAGCCAATGAAGTTCAAGAGCGTGTGCAAGTTCAAGATCGCCTGCGAGGAGTTGCAGACGGTGATGGTGCCTCTGCCAGACTGCGCCAGCGGTGAATGGGGGCCCACGAAGGCGACGAGGCTGTTTGGGCTTATACCCATCACTCACCAGGTACGTCGGCTCATACAATTCCTGTAACGTACCTTAGTAATTAAGTAATCAAGCGCTACCAGTGTGTTCTTTATATAGAAATAAGAGAAAGGCACCTTAGGATCAGTGGCTCTTCCCCTCTGCTCTTTCATTTGTAGTCATAGAATATATCCACGCGATGTGACGATTTAATTCCTATCTCCCGATGAATGATCACAGGAGGCTCTGGTGTTCGCTGGCCGCGAGCTGGAGATCCAATTCCGGATGTCGAGACCGCTGACCGACTTCATGGCGACGCTGCACAAGAACGGCATCGAGGAGAAACGCCTCTCCAAATACGTCACGCACTTGATCGCCGATGACGACGTGGTGACTTTCTCGATCAGCTTTCCCGAGGAGGGCCAATACGGTCTGGACATTTACACCAGGGAATCGACCAGCCCGACCAGCGTCCCGCACGACATCACAGGCGAGAAGCACCTGCTCACGCACTGCTGCAAGTATCTCATCAACTCCAGCAAGCGGAACTAGTAGACTGGAACCATGCGTACGGATGGCATTATCGTATTTATACACGAAACCGACCTCACCGGTTCAATCTGTCCAACGGACCGAGCCGACGAGAAGTCGGAACACCGTCTCCCAAATGAATTTTGGACACAATGGTGCTGCAATACCCTTTCCTCTCACCATCGTGTCTCCCTCCGAGAACCCACAGTGACGCGAAAGAACTAATCCGCGGGATTAGCCTTTACTTGCCAGTAAAATTACCTGCTAACTAAGGAAACCGCGTCCGCGGCGGTGGCGAAGAAGAAAAATATGAAAATTGGGGGAGGGAAGGTGAAAGAAATTCTTGGTCGTAAGGGGGTTTCCTTGGAAAATCGACACGCAAGAATAACTCCGAGTTGACGCGCTACCTCCACGTTCTTCGTAGTTTAATGACGATAAGTTTACTCTTTGAAGGTAATTATCGGAGAAAAAGGTACGTTTAACTTTACACTTTGCAATCACGGGCACAGATGCAACGAACAGGACAACTGTATCCGAGGTATAATCTATATTTAATAGGACCCTTTATTTAACACGCCCGATTTTTCCGCACCCCTTTCCATCCTCCTCCTCTCTGTCGCTGACGTTTTCGCGAGGAAGTTGGCAATTATAGTTAACTAGCTTCGGAGATCGCGCACGGTGCTCCCCGACCGAATTAATCAAACTTTCTCGCCTCGGTTCACCGGTTCGGGGCGTTGCGTTAATCCCAATTACCCACGGTCTTGCTTTAACACGACCCAGCGAGTCGCGTTCCGCTGCTCGTCCCGCGTTCTCCAGCGACTCCGCGCGACTCGGCGATCGCCTTCGGGCGGCAACTGCATTCTGTCAATACGCGAGGTGCTCTGTGTATATAAATTATGCACGCGATCGCCCCGATTCGGTGGTCCTATCACGGATAGTACGTGGATGTACGTGCTTCTTCTGTCAGTCTTCCACGCTCTTTGTACGCTAACGATACACCAAGACGAAGCATTCCTCATTTTATTTCTTACGAACGATCGTCGCCGCAAAATTCGGGCCATTTTTAGGAGGATCAGACGGCCTGTCGTCTTTTCTGTAGGGCATGCAACGTTTCGGGGATTATTTTAGGTTCGTTAGGATTTAGGGAGCTTTCGGAGTCGTGAAGCCTTGCGGCGACGATGGTTCTTGAAGTTCAGGTGCTATGTGTTACTCTGCCACGAGTAGTTGCACAATTCTAGTTACTTCTGAAGGCGAGAAACGTGGAGGTGCTGAGCCTTTCGTATGGAAGAGGAAAGATCTTGGAGAAAGGAACGTGGGGAACCATTGAATTTTAAGGTTCGAAGAGATCTATGGCTCCTTGGAGTGATTTGCAGTGAGTTCGTTGTTAAGTAATTTGGCATTTCCACGTTTTGTATGGCATAACAATGAGACGTCGCGGCAAGGGCGAGCAGAAATTGTTTTTAGTAATAAAAGCTATATATATATTTGTTAATGTTTGTAATATTAATATTCTCTCTCCTTGTTGGTACTTGAAATTATAACGGCGCTTACGTAAGGAACCCTCCTGAATGCTCGCATTCCCGTGGAATGAAAATGTAACTCGAGCATAATTTACCTCTCCTCGTCGTTTCTCTCTGTCGAGCAAGCAAATTAATTTTTATACATAGAAATACGTAATCAAGACCTCGTGTTCTTGTAAAGGAAGGATCTAATAAAATTTAATTCTATGGTAACTGCTTGAAGGCACTCTACACAGCTACTTCGTTCTTTTTCAGTTCCAGCTTCGAGCTAGGGCCGACCAACGAAGCAAAAGCTAACAGAACTGCGAATTTTGGCTTTGATAGGCAAATTAAGAAAGTTATCCCATTGATTTCAGCGCTCGCTTTACTCGCTACCGCTCAGCAAGCGTAGATGCCTTTTGTGCTGCCGGTGCTTTCGCGCCTCCGCCCGCAGGTGGCGGCACCGTCTCCGGTTCCCAGCTCACCCCCGCCGATCCCGGAAGTTTAATTAACCGTAACAAACAAACCGTCGATATTCTCGCCAAGTGCTTTAAACTACGGTGAATTAAAGACGAACTCGAAGTTTCGCTCGCCCGGCCGGAAAAACCTTTACCTCTCACAGAAGGCGCGTGTTCCAGGCGAAGTTCCGAGCACCGCTCGCTTACATTCACCTGGAAGCTACGAGTTAATCAACCCTCTAACTCCATAACTTTAAAGATAGCCGCCGCGATACAGTATTAAAAAAGCAAACATCGCGGAGAACTTTCTTCGGAATCTCGACATGCATCGCGATGGATAATATAGTTAGTACTTCCCGCAATTTCCGTATCGGCTCGTTCGCAGAAAAATGGTCACGAACCACTTTCTCGAAAGAAGAAAAACGAGTGCAGCCCGGCACGTTATTCAAGCCGATCCGAATTCAGACGAAAACCATTTTACTTCCTGTTTCGCGGCAATTTATTTCCACGTGTACGCCCGGTAACCCACCCCCTCACCCCCACCCTGACCGCTCTTTCGGTTTCTAATCTCGCCCAGGACTCGGCCGCGGAACTACTTAAAATGCACTCGACTCGCAGCCGGCCGCGTTACGCTGTTTTCTCGTAATTGTGAAAAGTTCCGCGGTCGTACGTTTATTAAACGCCGCTCCCCGCGGCTTCCCGCTTCTCTGCTCGCCCGTGTATATACATATACACGGGGGGATGATTGAAGGGGTGTGGGTTTTAAAAAATCAATTTCAACATTTACGAGCGATTAATAGAGGCCGTAGGCGATCGCGACGGGTTATCGATTCGCCCGGATGTTCCCGATATTAGGGCCGGTTTTGAAAGTAAAACGGCCGTGTGACATAAAACGTACATTGTGTAGGGGCGCCGGCACTCTATCGGGCGCATCCAGCCAGATTATACTTTATAAAACATTGCCCCCCTCGCTCTGCGCTGGCGACCAACTGGCCCGTTACACTATATAGAACTCCATCCCCCTCTGTATGGAATTTACGAATACATATTTATCAGAGGCGGCTTGGACGCGACTGTCGAGCGATTTATTCGACGGGCCGTGCGACGGGCGACGCGATTGCGGGGCGCGATCGATATCGCCAAGAAAATCCGCCCTCTGACGCGAATCTCATTCGGGGAACGTAGTGGACAGGGCGAAGTTTCCGTCGCGAACGGTCTGTTTCGATGGTCGTTCTCTTATATCGGGTGGTTCGATGGGAATAAGGATAGTCTAATTATCTCTGAACCTGACGCTCCCATGAAACTTTGAGCAGGCCGCTTCATAAATCATCCGCCCCTTGGTAAATCGGCCTTTCATAGCTGTTAGTACTAACAGAGAAACTTGTGCCTCCGATAGGTCACCCAGTATCGTTCTTATTTCACATCCACCATCGGGAACTAATTATCGAACTCGTCCCGGGTATTATTCGCCCAAAGGAGTCCACGAGCGCAGCTTCCGCCCCCCCTGTCGCGGGAGGAGGGGGCTCGAATAGTGGAAACTCGCCTCTCGAAGTTGCTAATTAAATAGCCACCAATTCTGGCTGTCCCTTTTACGGGAACTTCCGGCGAGCGTGCCGGAATTGGACGCGAGACGCGAAAGAAGTTTTCTTATTCCGACTCGCGCGGAAGGAATCATTCCTGTAATCCGTCTGACGGCGCGGACGCCACTTTGTGATTTATAGGACGCTAAGTGGCCCATTGTAATTGCAGATGAGGGTATTTACTATTGTCGTTATGTTATCGTAAGCGGGCAGAGGAGACGGGACGAGAGATTCCCAGCGTAGTCGTGGAACGGCGTCGTGCTTGACGTAACAATAAACAATGGCTCCCTTGTCACCGAAACTTGCGCAAAGAGGCCGCCCCATTTTAGCGGGAAATCGTGACAAGTTAGGAGTATTAGTTTGACGAAGCTTGGGTGACAAACTTTTGAGCATTTCATAATTTATAATTAAGTCTTCTGTGAGATGTCAGTTTTTAAGGGGTCTTCCCACTGTGATGGGCTGATAAAATACCGCTGTTTGGAACTATTTTTGTCACTAGAAGAATGTGTTTACTAAATTGAAGTTTTTTCTATTTATTCATATGTGTTGTGGGGTTTCAAAAAATTTGTTTTCATATTCTTTTAAGGCTTGCTTGTCTCTAAATAAGGGGGTCTAATATGTGCTGTGAAAAAAGACGCCTCGACTGCGTTGTCGATTTTGGAAGTACCATGTATTTGGAGCAGTGGTATCAGGGAGGTTTGTAATCAGTATGACAGTCGCTATGATCCCAACTAAGTAGAATCACTCATTTTCGTTTGTTTTTTCTCATCTTTTGCATCGCAGATTGATTACAAAATTTAGCTAATTTCGATAGTTCAACTTTGAACCTCCGCCATTTTGTTAATTCTTCATCAATCTGATTAATCTTAGTCTGTGCCATTGCGACAGTCATCCGAAGAAGAAATCTATTTGGTTTTTTTGTTTCAGACACACGGTTCCTCCAAAATCGACCACGCAGTCGAGACGGCTTTTATTTTACAGCGCAAATTACACCCACTTATTTTGGCGCAAGCAAGCTTTAAAAGAATTTGGAAAAAAGAATTTTACATTCTCAGAGCACGCATTAATAAATAGGAGAAACTTCAATTTAGTAAACACATTCTTTTCGTGACAAAAATAGTTCCAAACAGCAGTACTTTATCGAGGCGCCACAGTGTGAAGACCCCTTAAGCACTCCAAGTGTATGTACTTTTTGGTACAGATTGGGCAATTTTGAGAATCAATTTGTGCTTAATTTTTAACAAAAAGCGCAAACCGCAATTTGGGCGATTACTAAAAAATAAATGGCTCTTTCACTTTGTATTCTTTCTTTATTTATTTTCTGCATATTATCAGTAGTTTTCTGAAAAAATCGTGAAAATAACTTTCTTTTATTGTGATTACACGAGAATCCTCCCTTAAGTTACTTTTACGTCTTTATTTTTATTATCATCTAATCCAAAAAAACGATAATTCTACTTTAAAACATTCAATTTGTTTATTGGTGCCATGCGATTTTCTAGCAACTGCAAACGACAACGAAGCCGCCTCTCATCTCCGCGAAGCTTCTCCTCCCTTAATACCCCCAGTGTCTACCACGCGCGTGGCGCACGTGGGAGCGCGACTTTACGTTACACAACTCGGCCCTTCATTTCGCGTAAAAAATAACGCATCCCCGTGCCTGCATCCGGCACACCTCCGAATAATTGCGCGCCGCGTCCTACCCCCCCCGTCCGCGCGCGTTTATTTATCGTCGATTGTTGTCGCGCCGGCATCAGAGGCATCGCGTTCCACGAGGCAACTTTTTCTTCGCGCGCGCTCGCATTTAAAATTCGTAGAGCCCCCATGCCGCAGGAGGTGTGGCCCCCGCGTCGTCGTCTACGAACGAGCCGCGTCCCCCGTTTAAAATATACGCGCAGACTTTGCGCCGTAAAAGCTATTGCCTCTCGAAGTGGACTATTTTTGCACGCCCACCGCCTCCACCTCTAATCTCAGACTACGAACAGTGCAGTGTATCTATAATGCATGCTGTACGCGCCGGGGTATTTCCAATCGTGCGGGAGGCCCTCGCGCGCCTTTCGGCGAGATATCGACGGAGAGAAAGAAGGGAGAAAAAGGGAGCAGAATGGAGCAGAGGGGTGAGGGGGGGACTAGGGGGTGGTTGGAATATCGGGCATCGAAGTGGCGGTGTTTTCGAGGGTGGCGTGACCGCGGTACTGAGTCACGCGCGAAACGACTTCCATCCCCTTGGTGGTGGTGGTGGTCGTCTACGGATCCTATGCCGAGAACGTCATTTATTTGTAATACGCGCGGCACGATACGCTTCTCGCCCCCTCCACGGTCGGAGATAAGGGCGCGTTTTCACGCTCGACCACCGTCGCTATGCGATGATACATGTCTACACAGGGAACGACCCCTTTTATGCGCCCGCGGCCGCCGCGAACATCCTCCAGCACTGACTTGGCAGAATCGAACGGTGCATTATTTAGCGGGGGAAATCGGAGGTGAAAGTAATCTGGCCCTGGTAGATCGTGGCTGATAGATGCGCCGTGAATCGGGGATGATAATTGGCCGACGATAACGCTGGTGGGGGATGGTGCTCGAGTTTGGGAGATCTTTCTTTGGTAGTTTAATCTTGGGAGTGAATTTAGGTTTCGGTTTTTGTTCTATTGCGGAGAAATCCTGGTATGATACGAAAGACGAAGATTGATTTACTGTAGGCGTTTATTATAATCAACTACCGTAAACCTGGGGGAACATTGACATGTGTTTGGAACATTTTTCTATATAATATAAAAGTTACCATGTTTGCATTTGCTTTAAATAACGTAGCATAACATTGCATCTTTTGTGAATGTACTAAAAATGTAAAAATGCATAAAATTGTTATCTTTTTCCTGCTTTAATAGGGTAAACTTGGATGAGTATGTGATAGTTTTAGTTTTCGTCTATTAACTGGTAATATTTACATATTCTGAAAGTGAGTCTAGGATATAATGATAGGTCAGACATCAGAGAAACAAATAATAGGTTAACAGAAATATACTAAGTATATTTAATTGAAAATATACAAAATTAAGTTGTCATGATATAATCTGATTACTCCGTGATAGTTCTCGCTAGCCCGTGATATGACAATCAGCTACTTTTTTATAGTATTTTATATTATTTTACATTAGTTTACATTAGTTTACGTTAGTTTACATTATTTTAAATTATTTTACATTATTTTACATTATTTTATATTATTTTATATTATTTTATATTACTTTATATTATTTCATATTATTTCGTATTATTTTGGGTGAATTGACATTTCAGCTTAAACCACCTCTCATACAGCAAAATTTAAATTCTATAATGGCCTGAGCATTGGTCATTATTCTATATACTAATAATATACACCTTAGCAATTATATTTTTTAAAAAATCATACCTACATATGTACCTAAAACTAGAAATTACAGCAACACACTTTAGATCATCAATAATTTCATTAGTCGTAATCTCAAACCCAAAGTTATGGGTTTACGCCACTGTTGCACTGATAGCCTCAATTTTGGTTGCAATTTTTGTTCTGTTATGGGGAAAACCTAGTATGATATTTATACTTCATCTTTTAACACGCAGATTAATTTACAGTAAAAGTTTATTATCATTAACTATTCTGTTAACATTCGCAAGGTAAAAATTGCGTAATAATTTAAACTCTCTTATTCATCCGATTACATAATAACACATACACTGGATGTTTCATTAATTCTCATTTAGATTCCCTTGCAACTTGATGATTTTCACGTTTCACCGCGGCACACCGACCTCAAAGCTTGTTTACTTAATAAATAATCGTTTCATATACGGCTCCCTCGTCGTCCCCCTTAAATCATCATCAAAAATAAATGCAGGTCATACGGATGCATAGTCGAGGGGCGATGGGACGAAGGGGATCCTCCGAATCAACTGAAAGGAGCTTTTCAAAGTGCCCGCCGACCGAAATAAACCAATCCTGTTCCGTTTCGGAAACAAAATAGCGGCACTCGTATTTTTAGCCGGGCCTCCATCAACGGATCATTAAAACTCTGGGCGCAGCTTTATTCGAGAAACGGTTAATTTATTCAGTTTCGTCGCATCGTTAAGCGAACAAGTTTTCAGCTTCGAATCGGCCTCCAGGAATAAACATCCTCCGCGCCAACGAGCAGCAACGCTGGTGCAGCCGCGGATTTAATTACGATCGCGAATGGATCGAGAAGGCTCCGCTCCTACGATTACCTCCCGCAAACACTCGTCCCGAAGTTGCGGCCGTAACGCGGGTCCTCATCCGAACGGAGACATTATCCCGAAAGAATATATTTTAATTTCCTCCCCGAAGATCCCGTTTCCGGAATTACCATTCCATTTACCGTACAAGCGTCCCGGGGCCGGATAATGCCGCAAACTTCGAGCCTCTGCGCGCATCCCGCTCCTCTCTCCTCCGCGGAAGTTCCATCGGGCGAAAAGTGCCGGTGCGGTTTACCGCACGAGGACAGATATAAATTCATACCGACGACAAAGTGGAGGGCCATTAGTCCCCTGCCTAGCGCGGAATCTAAGCCCGAGCCAGCGAAATCTTTCTATTTACATTTTCCGCGAGCCTCCTGTTTATTGTACGGCGAAACTTTCCGCCGACCACCCACTGTCTCTCGGAAAAAGGGGGCGGCTCGTCCCTCGGCAGCTTCTAGCTTCTATCCAGGCCCCCTTTTATCTCTCCACCGGCTCCGGTACTTTCACGACTATCTAACAAAGTGGACTCGCGGATCGATCCGATCGACGGCACATGGATTTGGTAGATTCGACTGCCCGATACCGTGGTGTTCTTTCCCTTTAGCAGGGGACGCGCTGGCAGCGCGCGTAGTCGCTTAGAAAAAAGCTGCGCCCGCGATTCGACCGCAAGATTGCAGCTTCTTGAGCGAAGGGTGCGTGCTTTGGATTGCATGGACCTTTCATCGAGCACACTTTCTTCCTACCTTCTGGGACACGGCTCCTTCGGCTTTCTGCAGCGCTCCCGGGGAACAGATGCTCCTGGATTTCAGCGATCCCGGCTGATAAGGCGAGAGGAAATAGAAAACAAGAGGGCCCCGGCCCTTTGTGTGGGAAAGCAGATGCGCTCGGGAAGATGACGATTAGAAGATTCGGTTTGAGGTCGATGGTTCTTCTCCCGACAATGGAGCTGCTTACCGATTTTGATTACTATTTCTCTGATGAAAGTTTGCGGGAAATAAATATTCCACTTATTTCGGGGGTTGGGTGCAGAACTTCAGAGTTGGGGATTAACTAAATAAAAAATTATTTAAATAACGAATCAAATAGAAGATACTTTAAGTTTAGATTATTTATTGGATGAAATTAATTTTTTCACTATTTTCTCTATTCGCTGGTAGCTAACCCGTTACCCGTTTCACCCGAGAATTATTTATCATGTTTCCAAAATAAAAAAGCCAAAAAAATCCGTTCAGCCGTTTAGGCGCGAAAGTAGGACAAACAAGCCAACAGAAAACGTTTCACTTTCATATATTAATTTGAATAGTTTTATTTAAACAAAATTTTTGCCCATCTCTTGACGAGTCCAATCGTCACAAAGAAGCACATTGCACGCACGATTGAAGCTCACCAAACACGTAAGCAGAGTATAGTAATTTAATGAACGAGTTTAATCATATGCTTGCTGAAGATGAGCGTTTCCACGCGACGAGCCGCTTAAAGATCCTGAGGCGCTCATCGACCGCTGTACGTGGCGCGGATGGGGTCCATTTGGCTCGTCGTCACGGTGGCGTTATGCAAAAACGAATCTTATTTTCCGCGTAATAGCGGCGCGGCGCGGGGGAAAACCGCCACGCCTTCCTGGTCACTATTATGGCGATATAATGCACAGAGACGACCGAGACTTTTTATGGCGGTGCGTGCGAAATTTATGTGCAATATGTGGCGCATCGTTCCGGCGAAAGGCGGAGGAGGTTGGGCGGGGGAAAAAAAAAAAAGACGAGCCCGCGGGGCAAGTC
Source organism: Andrena bicolor (assembly GCA_960531205.1). Classification (NCBI taxonomy): domain Eukaryota; kingdom Metazoa; phylum Arthropoda; class Insecta; order Hymenoptera; family Andrenidae; genus Andrena; species Andrena bicolor. Next base: position 12,627,483 of record OY482668.1, on the reverse strand, counting down.
ACGGAACACACGCCGCATAATGTCGACGACAAGAACATTCCGAAAAAACGACTGAAATATTACAACTGTCGAGATTTATGCGGCGGTAAATATGTTCGCGGTCGTGCGCTGTATTTAATTGGATCCACACCCTCCACCTTCGCCCCCTATGGACGGGATACGTCGAATAAAGCAGAGGTTTATCGATTTTATCCCGGATTTTCATAATCTTGTAACGCATCGCCTGACGCTTGCTGAAAATCTGCAGCAACTCTGCTCGGTTACCTTCCAATGCTTCTCTTTATGATTTTTGTAAGTACCGTCAAGGACCCAGTTCCTCATCACTTAAGATGCAAAGGGAGCAGTTTCTGATCAACTTAAAAAATTTTACTATGAGCTATCAAATGTTTGCGTATAAATTTAAAAATACTTCATAATTATTTAATAATTTTTTCGAATAAATTTGTATCGTGATAAACTTATTATTTGGTATTTATATACTAAACTGATCAGGAACTGGGTCCTTGACGGTAGTTCAGGTTAAGGGATGAAGAGCCTATGTCAGGAGAATCTAGGTGGATATTTGGATTATTGAATCATAAAGAAAATAGATAAATCCTTTCTTGGCTCTGCAATTGGTATTCACGAAGAAACTATACTGGACGACGAGGCACAGTTTGGACCGCGAAATTTCACCCCGGCGTTGCACCCACCGGGGCTCAATCTATTCCCGGAAGTCGTTGGAAGTCGACAACTTGAAATTGCTATCAATTATCGAGTCTATTCCACGCCAGATGGTAGAAGAAATGGGGCAGAAAAATTGATGCCCATCGATCTGGACCGATGCTGAGAATCTCGATGCCTGGAATAGTCTTAAAGTTATGAGACCCAGACGAGTCCTCCGAAGAGATTGGCTTGACCTGCATAGGTCGCGTATTAAAAGCAGCGCGAATCGATTCCCGCGACGCGCGTGCAGGGCAGTGGGAATTTCCGTACAAACCCCGAAATATGAGAAATGGCCTTTGTTAATAATCGCCAAGGAATATTCCAACAAACATCGTTGCCTGAAAGAGTAGAGTCTCGTCCAGGGGAACACGTAAGAGTTTCCTCGGAAAATTATCATTCCCCGACGCCACGGTGGGAGTCTCGCGATAGCGTGTGCATCGGGACGACTATTTCGTACATGCAACGACATCCCCCACGAAGCGGACGCGGAAAACTTACACGCGAGCGACGGAGCTATCACGAAATGTCCTTACGTAACGTAACTAACCGAGACCCCCCTCTCGTGCCTGTATCGTTTTCGAAAGAATTCGCGGGGAATGCAAAACGACGAACAACTGGCAGCCACGGACCCCCGCTGCACACGAGTAATTCCGTAAGTGCGTTAGAAAATCCACAATCTCGTCCAATTTAATCCAAAGGAGGCATCCTGCATTTAAGAATGGAAATCCCTGCCTCGTAAATTCGCCAATTTCCCTTGGCAGAGGGCAAAACGGGGACGTCTACCCCCCTGGCGAACTCGCGAACTCGTTCGCTCGGTTTTTTCCCAGAATAATCCCTGAATCGCCGATCGAGGACAGAAACGTCGGGATAATCAAAAGTGCATTACTCTGTAAGCGAGATCGTATAGGAAAGATTCATTTCCGTCGGCTCTTCCGTGCCATTATATCGTGTAGGAGGCGCCTGGATCCTCTCCCTCTCTTGGTCCCTCTTTGCCGAGCGATTCCGAGCGCCGGGATTGCGGGTCAGCTGTCATTTCCCAGGCAGAACAAACAGCCGTGGCCGAGCCGTCATGACCTCCCCTAAACCCATTCACCGATGGTTAATTTCGGGTGCCCCCGGAATATTTACTTGGTTACTATTTGCTGATTTATTTGCCATCGCATCGGAGGCTGCGCCGGTCGCTCCGGCCGATCGGTAAATCATTAATCGCGGCGATCTGGCAGACGGGCTTCTGTTATCCGCGGCCTACGACCGACTTTTCCAAACGGGTAATTGATATTCTCGATGTCCCGGCTCGTATTGTCGTGGCACGGCATTACCGATCGATGCACGGGGTGGTATGAAACCGGGGGGTGGAAGATTTTGTTTAAATAAAATGTAGAGTAACGAATAAAAGGTAAAAGAATTATTCGTCACGTCTCGAATAAAGCTAACTCGGGTTAACGAAGGAATGACGAATATTTGTTTTAACTTTTATTAATTGTTCGAGATTTTATTTACATAAAAATTTTGTTCATCTGGGAGTAGAGTGTTTTATTTTAATTCATAAGTTGACGTGTTTCAGGAGGGTTGGTGGGGGATGTTATAATAATTTCAAGGTGATTTCAAAGCCTTCTTTATATATTTCTTTAGTGGAATTCGTGGAACACAATCGTTGTGTACTTGAGCTTAAGAATTATTTTCAAGAAGTGCTCGAATACTTTTCGCGGGAGGAGCTGTTCATCGAAGCCGTTTATTTCACTTCACAGCATTTATTCCACGATTTTTGTTTATCGAGCGCGGCGGGCACGGTTAGATACTCTTAACGCGCCCCGAATAAATTACCAGAAAAATGCAACGGGGCTGATGCGCATAAATATCTCGTTCTCTGTCCGGGACGTCGAAGTGTTTACCCGATTATACCTGGCTACGTGTTCGCGAAATTTATCCCAGATTCCTCGCGTCCGAGCTGTTTTTACGAATCTGGCCGCGCCGCCGCTTCTATAACCCGAACTTTTCTTCTCGTATGCGCATACCTCGACGAATTTAAATCGGATGTCCTGGATATTATGGCAAACCAAGGGGCCCGATCAGCAACGTGACCAGGGCAACGAAGATCCAGATCATTCCTTTCCAGAAAAACAATTCCGAACGCTCATTCCTCTAAAGCTCCGCAACTTTCATCTCAGGCGCTATTAAACTACCACCCCTGGCAACAAGTTTCCAACCAAACGTAAAGATACGAAACTAACGAGAAATACACATGTTTTTAATACATAAAATGTAACGATACACATGTGAAGAATGTTAAGTTGGTCTATTTTAAAGTAAAAGCACTAAAATTAATTAAGAATTTAATTTATTATGTAATAAAAAATATAGGAGAAACAAAATGTTACTTGGAAATAATTATGGAATATTATGAATTTGAAAAGAAATTAACAGTAATTTATTGAACATTTATATTGCCTAGTATTTTCTGACATTTGTACCTGCATATTAGTTACTTCCTGGTTTTCATCTCATTATTCGTTTTTCAATACTCTTTTCCTGAAATCCGAATCATTAAGTTGTCATGGAAACAAATTTTAAAGTGCATCGATGCCAAAACGTATACAAGCTGTGATACGTGCACGTGGAAACGTAAAAAAACTTAGGTAATATGAATATTAAATAAATTCTTAACTTCTTTGTGAATTCAGAATGTTCCATACTTATTTCCAAGCGACATTTTGTTTCTTCTATACTTTTTAGTATATAATAAACAAAATTCTTAATTATTTTTTACATTTTTACATTAAAATAGACCAACTTAACATTACCATGGACTTGTATAAAAAATTACCAAAATTCCTACTCTACAAACATCGTTAACGACGTTTCTCCGTGCCCAATCATCCACCTCCATTCAAAACCAATAATTTATAAACCATAAATTAATATACCATAAATCACGCGATCGCGCCAGAACTATAGTAGACGATCCGTCGGTTTCCCGGGCCTTATTAGACGGTTATAAAGACGTAACCAAATCTCATTATGACAGAACGGAATAGTCGTGTATCAGAATCCATCTAATCCCGTTGGTTACGAGGCAGGATAATAGGCGGCCGGCGGTGAAATAAGCCGAAATTGGCGTTGGCGTTAAATACCTGCTAGACGATCATTCACGATCAACGAACCGGGGACCATTTTTTATATTACTCGGCGCGGGCACGGGCGACGGGTCTGGGAGCGTGAATAAATTAGACGTTTTGAAATTAACAAGCCCCGCGCGATAACCTTTGCGCCTGAGAAAATGAAATATTTATGACGGTCGGGTCCTGGCGGCGGACCTTCGAAAATTCGATGTCCTAAACAGGTTTGAAACGCGTCAGATCAGACGCGCGATAAAACACCATCGGTCACCGATCGAGCGGGCCTTATTCCCCTCCCCTTCTCTCTTTTTCTCGGGCCCCGATCGGCGGGCATCTTTGGCGAGTCATTTCGCCATTCCGTTCGCCAGCAACCATGGAAATACGGGGCCGAATAGTTTGATTTGCGCTCGGCGACCGGTTCTTCCCCGAGCCCGAACTTCGCTCCTCTTTTTCCACCGGCGGATTCGCGCTTCTACAGGGAGAGCCGCTGGGCCGATTGATTTGGGAGGACACGCGGCTGACAGCTTCTCGATTTTGACTCGTACCTGTCCGATAATTAACCGTTCTTCTTTTTCCCCGCCTTCTAGAATCTCCCTGGCGGCTCCTCGTTGAAATCGTGGGTGTTCTGGGTCGTCGCTTGGCTCGGTTTCAAGGACGAACCCTCTGGCAAGATGATTCCTTCGTTTCGGATGGCGGGATATCACGTAGCCACGTTGCTCAAATTGTTAGAGTATTTACGTGTAAAATAATGGGCATTAATTACGAGCCCCGATATGTTAATGACAAAAGGATTCGATTTCACGCGAAACGTAAATGGCGTTGAGAGCAGGTCATGGAATAACATTCGCAGCCTTTCTTGCGCCTCGCTGAGTAGTGCCTGGCGTTGTTTAGGAAACAATGCGGAAACGAAACGGGAAAATGGCCCGTTCGATATTGTATTTTCCGCGTGATCCGCCGGATGACGCGATATATTCCGCTGATATTCCTCTATTCAGGTATTAAAAATTGAACGCGTTAATAACGACGCGCGGGTGATTAACGAGTATTGCAATTAAGCTAAGCGAGGCCACTGGTACAATGAATGCTTTTCATATTTATTTGCGCGGGCGCGGCTGCTGCCTGATGAAGCAGAATTCATTGAAAAATCCGCCCAAGCTTGTTGCCGGAATTGCGTGGCACGTAATTACGATAAATTTCGCGATAATCTTTTCTGGGGCAAATGGTGGAATATCGAACGTATGTGGATTTATAAAACTATGTTGAGCGCCATTCCCCCTGCCGGGATATTTTCCAATTTTGGATTTTATGGGTTTACGAAGTCCCCTCTGCGAGAAATAAATTGCACGAATGCCGGCGTTAAATTGAATTTTGTAACGCAGATTTCGTATATCTCCATGCCTAAACGTTGCATATTGGAATGCTTGGAGACGGTTTTCTCGTGGAAAGCGAATTGTGCGACGCCAGAGGCTCGCTCGGATGGGCAAATTTTTTTTTCCAAGCACTTTGCTTGTTCCTCCTGCTAGCGGCTTAAGTAACGATGTTCTGGGTAACCATAGACCTCCTTCACAGAGGAGCGACTTCGCGTTATGGTGTGCACGGGCCCTATAGGTGCTTTGGGCCCCTTGGGTGGGCCCACAGATGCGTGAGGAGAAGAAAGGAAAGGGAAACATTGTGCGTCACAACAAACTCCCATTGATGTTTTGTGCAAACAGACCAGAAACCTCGAAGAAGTCCCCTAGATTTTCTAAACGGCGAATAAATATTTCCACCGCTCGTGGTCGATGATGCGCAACTGTTCGAGGTAACCTTTAAGTCACGCTAAACGAACAACTACTCAAACTCTACCTATAGAGAAAAATTAGTGACTTCTTGGGTGACAGGAACGGGAAATTCTAAGTAATTTAGATTACTTCATTTCTCCGACAGGAATATTAGTGTTTGACGAATTAACTCGAAGATTGGAGATTTGAACGATTGAAGAATAAATATATCTAAGCTGTGTTTTTTCTTTTAAAACATTCGATGATTATTTTGTTTGCATATCCTTCTACCACCCCAAAATTAACTCGAAGAGTGGAGATTTGAACGATTGAAGAATAAATACATATATCTAAGCTGTGTTTTTTATTTTATAGCATTCGATGAATATTTTGTTTTGCATATCCTTCTACCACCCCAAAATCTAAAAATTCTGTGCCATGAAATTTAAGGTTTCATTAAATGAAATTTAAGGCTTCATTAAACCTTAAATTTCATGGCACAGAATTTTTAGATTTTGGGGTGGTAGAAGGATATGCAAAACAAAATATTCATCGAATGCTATAAAATAAAAAACACAGCTTAGATATATTTATTCTTCAATCGTTCAAATCTCCAATCTTCGAGTTAATTCGTCAAACACTAATTAATTCCTGTCGGAGAAATGAAGTAATCTAAATTACTTAGAATAGTACCTACACAAATACATAATTTATTTTCTTTCTATTTATTTACACAGTCAGTGATTCTTTTATGAGGCTAGTAGTACCACATTTTCGGTGAAAGATTGTCCCTCGGAAGGAACGCCTTTAATATTTCCCTCTGCTTGCAAGCGTTGAGGCTTCCGGGTGTACCTAAACAGTGCTCCTTCCTGCAGAGGTTGAGTCTCCCCAGTGCAGGTAGCTGCGCCCAGGTTGGCTAGATCCAGTAGGTTCTAGGATGACACTGACACTCAATACCGCCTTCCAGACACGTTCTCAGCGACCGACTATGGCCTGCGAAGCTTGAAATCTTCAACAGTAACGCTTCCACTTAAATTCACAGGACAACTGCAAGATACATTGCCGTGATCTCTCGAACAAGTTTTAGTATTCTCTCTTCCCTCTGGTTTCTTCGAAATTCCCTTTCATGAAAATATCATGGGAGGTCGCGTAGCTGCGACTAGGATAGAAAAACACCGCGTTAGTACGTGGCAAGCACATTTCGCGTTATGCGCGAACCGCGCCAGGCCCTCGGGGTATTTGAGAATATTCCAATGGGCGGATATTTGGCAACAGAAATTCGAATTCCCTCAATGTTCAAATATTTCAATTGTCCCGCGAGCATACAACGGAAGCAAATTGCAAAATTACGCGTACAGGAATCTTTAAATGAAAAGCTCAGAGCCATTAGCATTAAAACCGAGATTTACTGTTTCTCCTCTAAATAATTTTGCCCCGCAATTCCGTGGCCAACATAAGTAATTAATTGATTTGTCAACTGAAAGTTTTAACAATAAAGAGGTTTTCCAACTACGTAACTCATTTTCAGGGAAAGTTGGACTCGCACTGATTGCGATCTGAACCTTCAAAATAATCCAAAGCTAAAATGGACTATGAGTGAAAACTATATTCAAGAAAAATACACTCAATTTTACTGTGGAACGTACTTTAAACTCTATTAGAGATGCAGTGAATGTCTTCCATAACTACACATAAACAGCTCTTCGTCATTCAACCGTAAATACATGATGAAACCCTGCCAGTGTACTCGCCATGCTCGAATCTGTTCTTCCCATGAAGCGCGCGATCGTTCTTGCATCAGTCTTGATTGAAAGTACAACTCGAGGATCGTGACAGGCTCTGATCAGACTTCCATTACGCGTCTAACTGTTCCCAGGCGCCGTGCAGTCGTTAAATTTCGTGTATCTCGTAGAGGAACACTCCGAACTCTTCCCTCGTCGTTCATCCCTCCGCTGGGAAGATGGAGGAAACGTTTACCCCGTGCAGTCACAAAGAGCAATTCTCCAGATTCCATCGCGTCCAGGTGTAATCAAGTTGTCCGAGTCTCCCGCTGTCGATCATCATCCTCCGGGCGTTGGTTTCACAGCGAAGAGGGGCCAGTTGCATTATAGTAACACATCGTCCTCGTTAAGTCTGATCGTTTCAAAGGAACTCCGGACAAAAACGCTGTCTTCATTTTCTCCCAGCTTCCAGCCACGAAGGTCTCCATTCATTACGACCCAATTTGCTTGCGATTAAGGGTTGATTTCCACACGTGAAGTCCGATGAAGTACATCTCGACGGCGCATCTCCTGGCACAGTGGGTGCGCAGAGATCGGTTTAATAGGAAACACAAGCCATTTCCTCTTCTGTCCGTCGAGGATTCGAAGTCGAGCGATTCGTCTCGGACACGGTGCTCCCTTTTAAGATTAGACGTTTCAACGGCCACGAAAGGGGTGCGCACTTTTTTCCACGGGCCTTTACAAGACCTCGCTTCTTGCTTCTTGCCTTTCCCTTCGTTTTTCGTTTGTCCCTTTTTTTTCTATTTACGCGGAGGTCATTTCCATCGCAGTGGGGGTGTCCAGTCTCGGAGTCGTTCACAATGAGAGCTAAATTCGACGTCCTTCCTCTCTCAGGGTCGCGCCGCTCCGCAGGCACCGCTCTCTCTTTCTTCCTCTGATTCGGAGACCTTAACCGAAGGAGATAGGCCGATACGGGCGCATAAAGGCGAAGGAATCCGCAACAATGAGGCAACAATGAACCGACGCGCACCCTGCTGCCTGTCACCCGCTGTACTCCTGCGTTTTGTGGGAACCCTGTTTATATATTTTCCTATAACATACCTGACCTCGAGGCCTCCGCCGCGTGGCCAGCGTTTCTCAAGCTTTCCTCTCCGGCCGAGCGTGACAAAAATCGGTAATTTAATAGGCAGTCGGATGGATCGCTATTAGGAAGAAGGGGGATCCTCGGAGACGTTCATCATGCCAGCGAGATAGACATCTGATGGAAAACTGTTACACGCGCACCTACGACCCCTTCGAAGCGGACGTGCACTTTGGTCCTGTGCTCAAGCGATTGGGAGGCTTTGGTTATAATTAATTGGGTAGACTTCGCGAGAGAAGGGGATTGGATGCCTTCGTGCGCGAGAAAATTGTCAGCGACGCGTTAAGATTCTTGCCAGTTGAAGTGAAGAACAAGTTACAACTTGGACGCGCATACTTCGATATTCAAAATATCAAACATAAACACCCCACTCTAATTTAAAAATTAAACGAAAGAAAAAGGAAAGTACTACTTGAGCGCAACCGAACGCCACAAAGAGGCCAGCGACCCAAAACGAAGCTGGTTCAACGCACCTTGGAAGCGGCAGCCCGCAGAGTCGAAACCCAGCCCTCGTGTGCTCACGCGATCCCCCGGACGATGTTCCTCCAACGAGGCGCCTCGAAACTCGCCTCGGTTGCAGCGGGGATGAGCGTCCCTGGGACTGTTTCTTAAAGGGCACAATATGGAATAATAGGATTACATAAACAACGGCAACAAGCCATTGTGGCCGGCGAAAAGGGAGGAAAAGGTAGAGTCGCGGAGGTATAGGTGGCCGAAAGAGGAGGAAGGTGCAGTTGGCCAGGGGGGAGACATTTGCCAGATTGCGTCCCGTATTGAGCCCGATACTTTGTGGATTTCGGACAATAAAACCACCACCACCACCAACGACACTGGCTGCCGTCGCCGCCTTAGTCACCTACCCTTCGGTTTCATTCAAGCACGGAGACACGAACGATGCTTTCTATAGGGGCGCCACCGCAAACCGTCGCACACACCGGCGTACACGCCACCCCGCCCGGGGGGAATTCCACGGTTAGATGCGTCCCTCCCCTCGCCCCTCGGTGTCGATGGCCGGTGCATTGTCAAAATATTGGCGTCGATCGGATCGCGCGAGCCTTTGTGAGGCGCCTCATGCCCCGAGCTGACTTTTTCCAAAGCCACGGGACGCCCCACGATTTTCTGAGAGACTCTACTTCCCCTTCAGCGTCTTTTACGGCCGTACGTGTGCGTGCACACACCACCCGGGATTTTCGCAGTCCCGCAGGTATCTGTTACCGGACGTCGCGCGTATCTCGAGGACCTTTGTCCCCGAAACGATCGACACGAAGTGCTCGAGGATCCAGCGGGATCCCTTTGGTTTTTCCAAACCTTCCAGCCACGAATTTGTGATCCCTGGGGGACGCCATTGTCGTGGCTTCTGGCGTGGATCGTGCGAAAAAGATAAATGACTCGAGATCTTCTACTGTTGGCTTTTTTTCTTAGTGCTTGATTTGGCTTTTTAAGAAGAGCTTCCTTTGGGGAGTTTAGATATTCTTGGAAAGTCGAGGATGGTACTTGGATGATTCGAATTTAGTTTTCATATGGAATTACAGTGAGAAATATTTCGATTTTCATGGGGAGGGATAAAAAGGACCGTCCGTAGTATCGTGGAAAGACGTAGACGTGTTTTTCCACCAAGTTTCTTTGGCCTCGGGAATTCGAAAAGACGAGGACGGTGGAAAGGGGCCTATAGAAATCGCTTATCGTTGATCGTTTACGAACATCCCCCCGGCAAACCGCAAACTGCCGTCCATAATCGTCCACGCGGTTAGAACAGTTTTGCGGAACGTACTCACGGGATAGGATCAGAGCCGGCTGGTTTGTTGGCGTATCTTATGTACACAACGCGGTTAGCAACAAATATCAATTACCGGGTCCAGCGTCTTGGTTATATCCAGCGGTTTGATTAGCAAACATCCCCTATCTGCGTCGGTCAGAATGTTCGGTGCAAGGTTTTGCTCTTCGTCGTCGTCGTCACCGAGCATTTACAAATTGTAAAACACGAAAACATCGAATTCTCTGGCATTCGAATAGGTATTCGAAATCTCTGGCATTCGAATAGGTATTCGAAATCTCTGGCATTCGAATATTTCAATTCTCTGACATTTGAATATTCGAATTCTCTGACATTGGAATATTCGAATCTCAAATTCGAATTCTCTGGCATGGGAATATTCGAATCTCAAATTCGAATTCTCTGGCATTGGAATATTCGAATCTCAAATTCGAATTCTCTGACATTCGAATATTCGAATCTCAAATTCGAATTCTCTGGCATTCGAATTCTTTGGCATTCGAATTCTCTGGCATTCGAATTCTTTGGCATTCGAATTCTCTGGCATTCGAATTCTCTGGCATTCGAATTCTTTGGCATTCGAATTCTCTGGCATTCGAATTCTCTGGCATTCGAATTCTTTGGCATTCGAATATTCGAATCTCAAATTCGAATTCTTTGGCATTCGAATATTCGAATTCTCTGGCATTCGAATATTCGAATTCTCTGGCATTCGAATTCTTTGGCATTCGAATTGTCTGGCATTCGAATTCTCTGGCATTCGAATTCTTTGGCATTCGAATATTCGAATCTCAAATTCGAATTCTTTGGCATTCGAATATTCGAATCTCAAATTCGAATTCTTTGGCATTCGAATATTCGAATCTCAAATTCGAATTCTTTGGCATTCGAATATTCGAATTCTCTGGCATTCGAATTCTTTGGCATTCGAATATTCGAATTCTCTGGCATTCGAATTCTTTGGCATTCGAATATTCGAATCTCAAATTCGAATTCTCTGGCATTCGAATCTCAAATTCGAATTCTCTGGCATTCGAATCTCAAATTCGAATTCTCTGGCATTCGAATCTCAAATTCGAATTCTCTGGCATTCGAATCTCAAATTCGAATTCTCTGGCATTCGAATCTCAAATTCGAATTCTCTGGCATTCGACTCTCAAATTCGAATTCTCTGGCATTGGAATCTCAAATTCGAATTCTCTGGCATTGGAATCTCAAATTCGAATTCTCTGGCATTCGAATATTCGAATCTCAAATTCGAATTCTCTGGCATTCGAATACTTAAATTATTCTCATATTCGTTACACTTCTAGAAGCTTCTATGTACAAGCAAATCGAGTCTACATTCTACAAATCCCATTACCACAATTCGAATCAGATATTCATAGCACAGCCGCGATTATGGTAAAGGTGACCACGCGTCCGAGCAGCAAGTTAATTACAATTAATACACCGCACGCGACGCACGGAGACGCATCGGTGACTATTAAACGGGCGTCGAAGCGTCTAATTGGCATCGAGAGCTGCCACGCGTGATCCCCGTGTATCGCGCATCTCCCATTAAAACGCACCCCCCCCCCCCCCCCACTGTATTTTCTCTCCCCGGGCGATGAAACCTCTTCAGGGGCAATCGCGAACTGGTCCCCGTTCCGTAAGCGGCTCCGCTAAACGATTCACGCTGTTTGCAGCGAGTATTAGCCGCATTAAGCTCGGCCTCCGTGAAGTCTCATCTGCATGAACATCTGACATACGGCCGATAGGAGCCGATCGCCACCCCATCTGCCGCCCTTTTTACCCCATTCTCCGTCCCCCGACGCCCTCGATCATAAGCCCGGGGGCGCAATGAAACCGGGATCAGGGCCGTGGACGATGGCACGGATCGCTCGCATTCCTGAATTCCGCGCGTTTCTACGGCCGCATCGGATTTCGCGCGTCTGCTCGCGCACCCACGGAAGCATGCTTAACGATCTTCGAATACGCCGGGCCACGTGGACGTCGTGCCACGTGCGCATTCTCTTTTGCTTTTTTCCCTGGAAAATTGATAGGCGTTTTTACGGGAAAGGGTATGCGAGGTTTGCTGCAACGGCGCGACTAGTCTTCTTAGATTTTGAATTTGAGTTCTTTCTTAAGGGGAGGTTCCGGTCTAAAAGTGTCGAAAAATCGATTTTTTTATTTCATTTTTCGAATGTTCAATCTTTTAAAAATACGTGTTTAAAAGGATTTTTTGAAATTCGAAGGCATTGTAACTTAAACCCCGGCCACTAAGACTTTAATTGCGTTTTTCTCGAAACAAAGTTCTTCAAATCGGTGGAAGAAATTTCTCCCACGGAAAAGTTATTTCCGATTTGATTGAAACTTTTTTTATTTTGAAGAATATACTTCTATGCTGTGGAGAAACCTTTAACACTTCAAAAGTTTGGAAAATTTGTATTTTATTGACCCGTTGAAAATACGAAAACATAGGGAAATGTGACTTCAAATTTCAAGTATCGTTATTTTGTCATGAAAAGTCATTTTTTGTCATTTATAAAGCTATGTCCACTAGGAAATTTCATGCCGTTTAATAATCCGGCATTGTTTCTTATTTCAGACGAAAGATTTAGATTCTACAGGTTCCACCATCCTGCATGGATTTTTTGACATTTCCACCTCAACAAATGCCCAGTACCATTTGCAATAATTAATTACAGAAAATATATATTTCTATAGTTTGAGACATCCTTAATACACTGCAAAACCCCCCATTAATTTATCTCTGGCAGTTTTCCTTTAATTAATTCCTAAAAATCATCCATTTTTATAAGCTCTACACCGGAACAACCCCTTAAGGTTCTCCCGGAATCTAGAGATTCTGATATTTCTAGTTTTAATGACGAATGAAAATTATATGTATAATACACACGTGGAGATATTCTACAAAGTGTATTGCATCCCTCGAGTTTCATTGTATTTAGTGTCAGGCACGGGATACAAAGGTAATGAAAGGGACAGCGAGTGGGTTGATGTTTCATTAGTGACATCGATTGTACACCAAGTGCACTTGTCCCTATCAAACAAGGAACACAAACGTAGAACGGAGACACAAGAGGAGTGGACAAATATTTCGTAACGCTACATTCCTCACAGGCTGTTTAAGAATGTTTCCCACGTGTAGGGTCCTCGGCCAGCGCTCGAAACGCTTGTCCTCCGTCATTTCCATATGTCCATTGATCGGACAGAAAGTTCTGCCGAGGAAATCGCTCTGAAATGGGTTAAAATATAGCCCGGGCGACAATGAGGCTCATCGGGCCAAAAGAACACACCAGGCTCCCCGTTCCATTATTTCTTTCTATTTCTCATCTTGCTCCTTTCTTTCATTCTTTCTTCTTCCCCCGTGTAAGCGCAGCTTTGGCATAGAGTGTGACGGATGCGAGAGTATTTCTTTGGTAAACGTCGCCTGCTTACGGCCGGCGGTGTACACCGCGTGCCCCGGGCCCCTCTTTGTTCGCCGTGATACGTATGAAGCGTGACAAAACGCCGCGGACTTAAAGGAACTCTACGTTTTGTCACGCGGCAACATTTGGACGACATTCGTGGCAAACGAGTCGTGACGACGCCCGGGCCAATTCCCGCCGTGAAAAGAATATTCACAATGGCCATTCCGCGGCTCATCCTTTATTTTTAAACGCGCCCCTGCCCCGCGCCGCGGCTTCGGCCCCTCGGTCTACTTACACCGCGGACGTGCGCCGCGCGATAATGAATAACCGCGCGATGAACAAACGCCGGCTAACCGTCGGGCGAGAATACTTTCGTCATCCCGGGACCGCGTACGTACGTACTCTTTTCAATTCCTGTACCACGGACTCCGAATTTCTGATCGCCGCCATTGTCAGCCTTCGTTCAAAATTCACGGGCTACAAGTGCTCTAAAGATTTCGTAATACCCCGACCCTCCACTCGGGGGTGTTGAATGGTCTTTTAAGAAACAGTTCGTTCCGAGCAGTGACCTATTTCGCGATATCGCGCGCAATTAGTTATGCGGTGAATTATCGTTGACCCACGGTGGCTCCTCGTTGGCAGCAGTTATTTTTGCCATTACGATACAGTATCACGGCAAATTATATGTGGTTAAGTGATATATTATCGCGAACAAGTCACCGATCGCGTCGTGGGTCACCGGTCACTTGATGTTCGCGGTTTCTCTTCGGCGCAATTTATTTCCCACAATCACAGCAAGGTATTTAGGAAGATACACTGACAAGGGATGCTCCAATTTTTTTAAAACTATGCAGGTTTGTGGAGGACCTTGATTGAAGTATCAAGCAATTTTTCGTTTGTGCCCATTTTCGATTCTTCGGGGTGAAATCGCCCGTTAAAGGTTAACGTGTGATTTCCTACTTTCCAGTATATCTATCTTGGAAACTGTAGTAGATATAAAAAATTATTACAATGTCTTTTTATGCTCTATAAATCTGTGCAATCAAATTATTTCAAATTGTAATTTAAACAGGGAAATGTTCCCCACCACAATTTTTAAACAATTCCCCGTGAAAAAGGAGAAGCTGTTCGTTTCCAAAGGACCACGACGGTTTCGTCGGTGACGGAGTGTACCCAGTAGACATTTATCTCGCGGCATCAGTGGATAATTGTACCTAATGGCTCAAGTGTAGCCAGCACGGTACTGAGTCTGAAGCAGCGCACACAAATGTTAAACAAGTAGCAACCCTTCGCGACGAAGCACGCCCCGGTCTCCACTGACCCTTTTTTTCTCTCCCCATCGGCCCTTCAATTTAATCAGCCTCATTCAGTCTACCGCGAAACAACCTGCCACATGGTGGCCATTGTCGTGCGCTGGATATTATTAACGGCACACACTCGGCCGTGGATCGTTTCGTCGATCTCCTCCGCCTCTTCTTCCTCGTCTCCTTTTTTTCAGCCCCTCTTTGTTTCGCCCGTACCACGGGGCTATCAGCACCGCGTGAATAAACACCGAAAACCGCCATATGCACTCTTGTGCCTTCTTTGTCGTTGCGTTAGTGTCATTTATCCACCCCATGGAGCTGGCGCGTGACTAAAATTTGTCGGAGACACCGGACCCGCTTTCAACCACCCCGTGGCACGCGGCCTATTAAAAGCAGCAAATGTTTATGTTGTATCTTCCATTGGACATCGATAAATTCAATGGGCGGCTGATGATATGTACTCTTAGGCAAGTGGTCGTGTGTTGCTTTGCTGTCGTATCTTTCTAGTCACATCAACTATTAAGGGTTCAATTATTTTGTATATTCCTTGAAGCTTATAGGGTAGATGTTACAATTATTGCAAGTCTCCCTATTACTACCCACTTTATTTATTTTACTTAAGAAAAACGTAACGTATGAAGAATAGAGTACAAAAAAATTGAGTCTGTTCTTCTTCTTCTCCTTACTAATATTATTATTATATACTGTTCTTTATACTTTGAGTTTTTATTAAGAAAAACAAATAAACGTGGTATTAATAAGGACATCTACGCTAATCTTCAAATTTCGCTGACGGAACTTGAATACAATGAGGCTTTAGAGTAGAAAGGATTTTGTTGAAGCGTAGATTCCTTTGCAGAACGAAAGGAAGATTGTCTTCGGGGGATATTAATTCGGAATTAGGAGGATTTGATGTCCAAAGCAGCTGTTACGTCATGGGCACTCGTAGCTCTCTGGCCGGGCCATTTTGGTCGATACAGGCGCTTGTTGGATCCTCCGTGGATCCTCGACTCGAACCTAGACGCGGCCGGCATTCCGGAACTCGTGTCCCATCAAATTTAATGGCCGCAATAGAGGACACGGCACTTGTAAAATAAATTACGGGGCTTTTTTTCTTAACGACCGTCGCGTCTTAATGTTACAATAAACGTCCGCGCGGTGACTGATTGATACTCACAATAGGAACTGGCTGCTAGTCGAGATGATCGATACCATCTTGCGCGGACAATATGAGCACGCTTTACAACCGATCCCCGGACGAGGGCCATTTTTTTAAGTGGACCTCGCGTGTATACGATTCCGAGAGGCATCGAGCGTGGATCGACGTGAAACCCGGTAGATGTAAAATATTTTACGGTCGGACCTGTTGTTGCGAGTGAAATATCACCGTGGGAAATTTATCGAGGGAAATTAAACGCGATAGGGAAGTGGGTAAATTCAGAAGGAAATAAGTAGCTCCAAACAGATTTATTTTATTAGCGTACCAACAGAAAGAAAGATTACGTACGGACCATTAAAATAGAGAAATCTGCAATCTACTGATATGGAATCAGCGAATTAGTGGGACGTGATTAATATAGGACGGTGAAATTGGGGAATTAAATCTTCGTACATCTCTCTTTCATCCACTTTTCGACGAACAACTTCATAAAGACGGGACCATCGATCAGAATCAAGTTAGTGGGCGATTCTTTTCCCGAAAACTCCTCGATTGCCGTGGCGAATTCATTATCCGAGAGGCTCGAAAGTGGCGAGGCGATTAAAGGATAGTTTCACCGGAGGGCCCGCAGCAAGACAAATCGAACCGAATCGAGCGTCAGGCCGCGCTCGTTAATCATCGCGATCGCCATAGTCATCTTCATCATTATCATTATTGTTGGCTGCCACGAATAAATCGATGGACTCGTCGATTGTGACCGATGCGCTCTATCGCGTTCAATATTCAGCCCCGTGAATTAAATCAATCTCATAATCGGGCTCGTTAGGCGCATCGTTCCTCGTGGAACACGATGATGGCCGACGGTCCACGCTCGAAGCACAATTTATTTCCACGATCTTCCTTCCCTCGGGTTTTTGCCAGTACTCTGTCAAGTTTCTGGGTAGAGAAAATGACAATGATTGCGAATTATGATCGCGGATAATGGCACTATTTCCACACACTCTACTGCGTTGTTCGTATAAAGAATCTAATTGAAAGAGTTAACCCTCCGAAATGAACGCTTCTTGTCTGTAACTCCCTCGTGCACGCGTCCGCGAGGGGCGACGATGCGAGAAGGGAGGAACAGAAGTGGAAGGGTTATATTAATAAGAGGGCATTCCCTGGAAAAATCGATCTTTTTTAATATTTTCTATTGATATCAAAGTTCTTCAGTGTCTATGTGTAGACTGTTGAAGTATTTTTGAGAAATTTGGAATATCAACTTAAAGCTTAACTGGGAGAATCCTATTTTCGGGGCTAAAAAAAACATATCAAAATTTGGTATTTGTTTTGGAAGAAACTAAATAGTGATTCGATTCATCCGAAATTTGGACCATGGTTTTATGCATCGTTGAAGAAGTTACAGTTTATTTTGAATTAATTTTTAATAATGAATATGCCAGTTACGTTTCCAATTACCCGAAATATTAAATATTTCTGAGAACGTTTATTTTGGACGGCAAAATTCATATAAACTGCCCATTTCTCACATACTATCAAGCGAATACCCTCTTAAACGTCGGAAACACAACTATGCCATCCCCTTCACCTGAATTCGCCGAGCAATCGAAGGTGCCATCGATCCGCCGTGCACACGTGAACCCCGGCGAAACGAGTGCACGCGAGTGCAGTTCCTGGGAATTATGTATGCCAAAGGGTTAAAAAAGCGGCGATTTACAAGTGGCGTGGAACGATAAGCCAACGGCCGCGTTAAATACGGTCCCGGGCTCTCGGTTTCCTCGCTCGCCCTCGGAGAAATCGTCGATGCGCCTTGTAAATTGTCTGAGGTATCCGGTTGACGTGCATCCGCGGTGGAAGATGGCTGGTCTACCAGGTAGCCGGGCCCGATGGGGCCCTAAGCCCGCTGTCAGGGGTTGCCACGTAGGAAGAGAGCAGCGTGGCTTGTTCTATAACTACTTTGACACGTTCCCCGTCGCTGTTGTCAGTGAGTCTCGCCTTAAAGAACCGCGGGATGTCGTGTAGCTCGCAGCGGGCCTACATCGGCGTCCCGCGGCTCCTCCGACCCGAAACACTTCGAAACACTTTAAAAACCGCTGCACGGAGCGCCCGGCACTCTGGGCCCCGTGTCGTCTCGCGCGTACCTTGATGGATCGGGGATTCGTGCGAATAACGAAAACGCGAACGGGGTTCCGGAGAATCGACGGTCGGTGGACTTTTGATCCCTATCGGGGCCGCGCGTCGATCGATCATCGCGAAGGCTCCAGGCACTCCCAGGGAGTAGTTTAATCGCCTTGCACGAGTGCTTCTTACTTGTTGAAGTCTGGAGATCTTGGTGCGCAAATTATCGAAGGCCTGTTTCGATTTTTGTAGTGGAAAATAATCGGCCAGCTGGAATTAACGTTGTATGGTCTGTGTCCTTTATTGCTTTAGGAAGTTTAGTGTTTCGAAGTTTACTATTGTATGTATGTCTTTATTTGTTCCCTAACGGTTACAAAGGCTTCCGTTCTTCTTCCCTTCTTATACTATTCTTTATCTATTTAATATTAGTCTATGCTACTGTTTCTACTCGCTTCCGACGTTCATCTTGCTTCATTCCTTCCATTCTAGTGATGGGCACAATTTTTATTTACATAAAATTTCGAATAACGAATAAAAGTTAAAAAATTATTTGTCATGTATCGAATAATGGTAACTCACAAGGGAATATCTCGAAGCAGGAAATTCAAAACATTCCGAAACTTTGAGAATGTGTAGGGAATTTTCACCTGATTACAATGCAATTTTTGTTTGCTGCTCAAATTCACTCTAAATGGATGGAATTGATCCATGAAAATCCGGTTATTTTCCGATTTTGTGTTATAACTTGTGAACTGTAAAATAATTTTTTTACCAAATGTTAGATATAATTAAAAGAAATAACTTTTGTCTTGAAACTTTTTCTCTCTCTCTCTTACAGTTCGCCAGATATAATACACAATCTTAATTTCAACCTCTTCGAGTAAATTTGGGGATAAAAGAAATTTGCGTTGTAATCAGGAGGAAATTCCCTACATATTCACAAAATTTCGAAAATTTTTGAAATTCCGGGTTCGGGATGTACCCTTGCTAATAACTTTTTTTAACTTTTATTCGCTATTCGAAATTATATTTATACACAAATTTTGCCCATTTCTGTACCATTCCCACTCTCATTCTTTTCACCCTCCTCCTAAATTCTCCCTTACTCCTCCTTCCCAGAAGTTTGCTATTAGTGTTTTTAGATAAATCGGGATACTTAGAAAGAGCGATCCTGAATAAATCGTTAATTAAAGTTTTGGACGAGTTGTGAATGGTGCTTAAACGTGGCCCCCTTGGCCCCGACGAGATGCATTTTTCCCACGGCAAGATCGGAAACAGTTTCACGATGAAGTAATTAGCGATGGTATCGCGGGGCTTAATCGATGGAAACACGTGCACCGCGCCCGTATAGCGTTCAGCTGGCTTTATTAGGAGAGCAGATAAACAACCACTAGGAGACGTTACGTCCCATTATCGATGTAACCGCGTCCAGAGGACGTTTTATCATTCGTTTATTACGCAACGTTACGGTGAGTAGATTATCGGAGGCCCGTTTAATCAACTCCGCAGATATCGTTCGCTCGTTGTTATCATCGACAATACATTCCCTGGGCATCGTATTTGTTTCCGCGATACGCACTTCGCTCCGTACCCGGGATTATATTCAGCCAGCCCCGCGTTATTCTACAAATAAATGTTATACCTTGCTCAATGAAAACTTGCACGATAAACTGACGCGCGATGGGGATATCGTAAAATGTTTCTTCAGAGGGTCACAGAGGGTGAACACACTCCACCCTGCGCGATATACTTTCAAACCCTCCTCCCTGGCCCTGAATTTCTACATCTGACACAAGTGACACGTCATACGCAATAAATTCGTCCGCATATCGCGAGTCCCTCGCATCGGGTTCTGAGCCATCCCCCCAGCAACGCACCCCTTCAAACTCTCGAGCAGTATCTTCAAGATGCTCGAGGACGCTGGAGCAGACTCATCCACCCCCCGACAGATACGAATCAGTAACATTACATCCCCGTTGACATCGCAGATTGCGAGACGGCCGGCCGAGTGTCGGATTAATGGCTTCTCGGCGGGGTGCAACAATGGCTTGCGCCCCCGTGGAACATCCGGGGGCCGAGGATGCTCCGTTTCGATTCGTGCAACGGCGTTACACCCCTCGCGGACGGTCCAATGTAAATCCACGCGCGTGTACGTACAAATCTACATTGGCGGAGAAGAGATTTAGGGCGCCTCATTGTGCGCCACCAAGGGGGAACTGGTCCCCCTAATCCTCGCCATGAAAACGCCTCTCCCCGACACACCCGTTCCCTCCGATTTCCTCCCTCGACCTCGTGCATTCGTAAAATGGCCGATTCCACGAGCACGTATTCATGCGTCCAACACCTTTCTCCTCTAAACCCCTTGTGTATAATTTTTTTAACTCCGCGGGCCCTTCCAATGGCTACGTAACGTATTCACAGTCGAGTAGATATAATCCGCGACTGTTCAGACCGTTCAGACTTCGTGCAAAGATCCCCGCGCCTCTTTCGGGGGACCCGCTCGATAAACCCTCGGAAGTTACGCGCCTCGTCGGACAGCAGACACGAACCGGGCGAGTTTGTAGGTTGTCGAGCAACTTGTGCTTCCAGAATAGCCGATAGATATTTAGCAGAGCGCGGCAGGGTGGTTGCTGGTTCTTGGAGCGTTCCAAGTATTTTCGAAATTACACGGCAAGTTGCCCCGATACCCCTGGACTTGGCGTGATCCGTAACGATCCCGGGAATTCGACGGCCCGACTGACTGAAACGGCGACTTTCCTCGCGAGCTGGGGGCTAGGTTCGCGTGGCTACGCGAGCCCTATACCGTCGGCCCTGTCAGCTCCACTCGCCCGCCCCGAATATTTGTCCCATTCCTGAGGCGGCCAGAGATGGAGCCTTATGCAAAAGAGTGAAATGGCCAGCGCGCGTATAAATACTGGCCTCGTTAGCGGAGTCTCTGATGGAGAAGCGTCGCCTGGTCCACGTACGTTCCCACGATGCCCGGCCAATTTAGGGGAGCACCGCGGACAAGGTGGTTCCTCTAAAATATTCAGGCATCGCCCGGGACTCCCGGGGCCCCAGAGTGTGTTTCCAATGCGGACTTTCTCGAGGAATTCGGTATACCTCGACCCGGGTCCTGCGATAGCAGAGGGCCACTAGAAATTCCTATTGAACATCGCCGATGACTCCCACTTCGGTGGCAAAGCCTGAGCTGATTTCATGGAGCTCGTGTGAGCTATACTCAATGGAAGAGATATGCACACTGAAGTCCCTGAAAGGTACCTAGATAACTCTCTCGAACGTCTTAACTATTTCATCCTCTCCTGGTCCGCCGTACATTTCAAGGAACTTTTCGAAGCCCTCCTTCGCTCCCCACTTTGTCTCAGTGTCTTCAGTCACGAGCCGCTGAGCGCCATCCAGGAGCCCGCGTACCCTCGTGTGCACGCAACATTCACGGCGATGAAACGAAGCACACAGGGGCGGTCTGCAGGCGGTCTTTGCAGCACGAAAGCTCCGCCTGCGAAGCCGTCCTACGGTGCATGCTCGTGAAACATCACCTTCTACGCGTGCAACAGGGCCCACGCGAGGCTCCTTCTCGCTGCATCTGCCTTCAGAGCGGGTTGCAGGTATCCCGCGATCAGGCGACGACACCGACCGGCTGGACGCGTCCTCTGCCACTCGCCACGTGTCGCGAATGGGTCGTTGGTATGCGATGGAACTGAGATTCCGAGGGGAACAGAGAGAGAACTTGATCGGCCGTGACGGGTGCGATCAAGGCGACTTGGAATGGTTTGGGAGAGGCGTGGGTGGATTTTGGGACAAAATTGGTTGGGTAAGATCCTAGGTGACTAAGACTGGGAAATCTTGCGTCAAGCGTGGAGATCTTGGCATGTGGGTGGTGTAGAGTAGTTGAAACGATGGTGGCATCGATCACTGATTCGCTGGCGCTATGATTGACTATTACTACTGAATATTATTGTTTTGAAGCTGCATGGGAGTATCCTGAAGTACTCGGTAAAGGACCCAATTACTGACACTTTTAGCGTTAACTTTGACATTATCTTATGGTTTTGTACCTGTAGACTAAATTTTATATGTTGTTCGTGTTATTTATTATTGTTTAATATGTTTACTTGATGAACAAAATTTGCTAAAATTTCCTTTGTGCATCACTTCGCAAGGTTTATTCGTTATTCTAAGTAAAACAGCTTAGGGTGACAGTAATTGATCACTTAACTTCATGTTTCAAATTGACCTTGTACTCCCCAATATCACCATATCAAATAATTGACTATTGCTACTGACTACAAGCTACGAGTTGCTTTGGAGTAATATGGTGTTATCCAGTAATCACTTGAGCTCGCGTTTGAAAATCAACCCTCCCACACTCCCCAATATCAGCACATCCAGCGGAGAAGCTGTTAATTACCCGCAGCCAGCTGGCTCGTGCAAGGCGAGCAGCTATCGCCACAAGGAATTAAGGTTTGCTGCAACGCGGCCTGGAACGTGACGAGCCAGGGACTTTCTATTAGATACCATCCGTTCTGGTCGTATGCTAATGTCCCCCGAGCGCCATGACACGATACAGTTTTCGTCGTTAACCCCCCGAGTAACCTTCCAGTGAAAGTGCAACGTCCGTCCCGTCGCCTCCCTTCCGTCTGATCGATCGATGCCACAGCCGTGAGACGGAAATCCTTATGGGCGAGACGTCCCACGGAATGGCCGATAGACGACTTCCGTGGACGGACTCGGACTGCACGCGGAACGAGATCGTGGGTCAGTTTGATCCCCCTCCTCGCATTCAAGGAGCAGTCGACTCCTCAGCCTTTTTCGGTAAAGAGGATCCCACGTTGGAAAACGTTTCCTGCTCCTCAGAGGAAAGGAGGCTCCACGGGGGAATAAAGGATTAGATTTTCCTTCAGGAAATTCACGGTGTTTGAGGTCGACGCCAGCGCGGGAATATTAAAGAGGATATATCAAACATTATTACACCAAGTTCCGCGCGACCGTGCTGTTCTTTAAGCGCGTTTGAATAAATTTCGCCGTGAAACACGGGGCTCCTAGAGATCCGGCTTGTTACGTCGTTACGAAATAGAACCGCGCGCAGAATATTGCGTCGCGTGCGCTGGGGCGCAGGGTGTCTTGCTTTCTACGCGAAAATGGGGAAGGTAGGGGATGTTGCGCGAGATTCTGGAGTTGGAGTTGATTTTTATTGGGCATAAAATTAATTCACAAAATAGGTATTAAACATCCTTTATTTCCTTCTCCCTTCAGAAGTTACAGTATTACATAAAAGAAAGGGTCACGAGGGTTCCGTAACGCAAGAAATGCCCACTTTGAATAACTAAAGAGCCTCCGACTGTAAATAAGAACCCAACTTTCCGACCGATCAACGTGAAACGCCACGTACATATTCCACGTGAACCGTTAGTGCCATAATTTTCCTCATTTTCTAAGGTAACAGTTGCACGGCGTACTGTGCCTGGTCCCAGCGTGCGCAGCGAAGGCATCGCTAGTAGATCATTCCCATAGGATTCGAGGCTGAATTGTCGTAGTGTTGCCCAACGATAAGCAACGAATGTTCGAGGGCACCAAGGATTTATTCCGCTCGATGTGTTTGAACTGCCAGGCTGTGTGCCGTGTGACAGTTGCTCGACTAGTCGTTAGTAACAAGGTGGTGCCATCCAAGCACTGCACCTCGAATCCCAGCTGCCATAACGAGTGATGATTTACGCGCTAATGTATTCGGAATGTTATATGGGCGGGCTTCGAACCCGATTTTCCCTCATTTAATGCCGCTCATTGTCGCCCGATCGAAGAATAGGTGGCCGCGCGGAGCGGCAGACCGAGGACCGTGGTCGCTGGAGCAGGGAAGTGTGCCACACGAGTAACCCGCCTCTTCCGCGGCTGTAAATCTAACGAAACTGTAAACTCCGCTGGACCACCTGTAACTGGTGGCTCCGTGTGCTGGTAAAACCCTGATAAAATCAACCTGTTAAACGGCCCCGGGCTCCCTCCCTCGCGGATCGGTTCACTCCGTAAACTGACTCCCCCTGCGCAATTAATGCAACTGATTTTCGTGATCGATGCAGATTAGAGTTCAGGTGTGGAGTTGCGTAAATGCTGAGATCGAATAGCTGATTTGGGTGTTTAGATGATTGAGGACCTTGCAGCGAGAGGGGTGCAGTTCCATTTTTTACAGTTTTTCAGTTATAATATGTGTATAAAAAATCTATAGCGTTTGGTCCACGTTCGATGCAAATCGGATAAAAAATCGGAAGCAAAGTTTTGATCTGGCGTTAGAAGTATCATTACACTTGAAAGTGATAGAAGACTTTTAATCAGGGGATGCAACTTTTAGGGAACCGCCAGGACTATTTGTCCCACGGTTAATCCCAGCAATATTTGGTCAGTCTAATCAAGTATTCCAATTGGCACACGGTGTGGCCAATCTTTGACCGAGAGCACCCGGAAGTGATATCACCTTGACGACTCTTCAATACGTAATGAAGTGTGGAAACCCCGCGTGCCTAAATCCATGAATGCCTCCATTCGTCATTGTGCCGCTTCGAATTTATAATCTCGCATGCTCGCCCGGAACAGTTCGCGTGATTCATCATCTTAAATAGGCTGTGCGACGGATGAGTAATCATCCTTCGAACTAAACTGAATACGATCATTTCTCCAGTTGTTAAAGTCAATATTGGGCTCGGAGTAAAGGAAATGCATGCCCGTTTTGGAAAAGTGGGGCATAGTTCGAAGACCGCAGCGTAGATGGCGCCAATTGTCTACATACACTTTGCAGCTACCCCTATGCAAGATAGAAATATCCTGAATTCTTTAAAATAAGAATGTGTTTAATCATCAGCATTTCTTCAGCTGCAACGATATTGTGCCTTCAATTCCAAAGTATTCCTAATTGATTCAAACCAGAACGACTATCGATACCTCCTCAAATTCTACCTCTCGGATCGCTGTAACCCTGCTAACTCTTTTAAATCACACTGTCAGGGGAAACGTAGAAGCAGGTGCTAATGTTTCCAGATCACACTGCTGGAACGTAACAGTAGTTGTTGATCTTTCCAGTCACCATCCCTAGCAAGCTTCAAACACTGTAGAAAACACGTGTAAAAGAATCATAGGTTGGATGTACCAGTAAATCGACACGTACCAGTGAATGAATATTTTTTATTAAAATATCCAACGAATTTTTGCAGCACGTGGAATCAATCGCGCTGCAAATATAATTTTGTAGTAGGTAGTATTCATTCATTACCCTTTGTCATTTTTACGATTTATTTTTTAGTAAACGGAATGTTAAACGTAAATAATATTGTTTGTATATTTATTAATACACTTATTGATAGTATAAAAAAATCTGTTTTAAATTTTTAACAGTTTTTTAAAAATATATATCGCACTGATGTAAATTAAAAAAATTATTTTATATTTGTTCTGTATAATGTAAGAGTAGCTTAAGAAATGCAAGAAGGATTTATTTCATTATATGTATATTGCATTTAGTCAGGAAAATATCTTTAATAAAATAGCTTCATTTTTCAGCGGTTCAAAGTAGAATAAGCCTCTAAAGTGTCCATTTATTGGTGCGTTTACCCTATTACAAAATTATACTCACCTTCTACTGCTATTTCCACGCTCAGAATACCCGAAACAATCCCTCCCCACGAAACCACCCAAAACCTGAGCAATGCCAAACCACTCTCTCCTGAACAAAATCTACAAGCTCCCCCCAGTCGTCATCCACGACGTCCCAAGAACGCAAACACGATATTTCACGTTACGCACCGTTAGCAGGGAAGCTCTCAAGAGGAGCCAACCCCCTGAGACGTTTCCCCTCCCACCGGAAGTGACTCTGGGAACAAATCAAGCCCCTTGCACAGTAGCAAAGATAACAAATCACGGGGGTTGTCCTTTCGCGAGCATCCACCAAGAAAGGCCATCGCCGTTGCATCGACAACCCCGTGAATAGCGTTTCTCGGCTATAGGCGAGAAGACACCCGATAGGAGGGGAGAGTGTTCCCTCGGCCCGGGGAGAGAGAAGCCGCTTGATAAATGCGCGCCTCGCACAGCTAGGAACCAGTTTGGTGTTTACCTAGCAAGTAGCGCGTTGTCAGTCAGCTGGCCGGCCGCATCCTTCGCAGCAACGCCGACTTCGTCGGCTCGATCGTTGTGTGCGCGTCTTATAGCCGGGCGTTACTGCCTGCCGTACACATTCGACCGCGAGGAAACTCTGTCAGGCGCTGGCGTGGGAGGGGTAGCATCCTGCGCGTGGCGGGGGCAAAGCCAGTGGTGGGGGCAGCTGGTGGGGGGCAGCTGGACGCCGACAGTCATGCAGGGTGCGTGACCGTCGACAGAGTTGGGATTCGCAGTTGGAGTCAGTTGCTCACCGAGGCTCTTGGTGGAACGACGTCGCGCTTGAACCGCCCTCCGTTATCCGCGCACGCACTTTCTCACGGGGGCTGGCAGCGGAGACTTGTGTCTAGAGCGCGTGCAAATCGTCACGGTGCAATCGTTGATCGCGGCGGTTAGTGGTGTCGCGCTGTTGCAGTGGGCATGGTCCGTGTTCACGCTCGTACATTCACGAACAGCGTCGCGACGAGGTCGACCACGATCCCTCTGGTTCAGTGTCAGTTTTGAGTGCGTGTTCCCGACGGGCGGAAGAGACGTAGCGCGCGCGACAACGCTCGAAGGGAGGGTGTTTGATCAGTTTGATTGTCTCGTCTCTTTGTTTCTCTCTCGCGTTACTCGGGAACCCTGTGGATAGGTGGTACGGTTGAACCCGTGTGCTGTGACTATGAGTGCGTGACGGTACGACCGTTGAAGCCCGCGATCGCATCGTGTTAGTTGTCGGAGAGGCAGGGGGAACGGTGACTCGCGGCGTCGCTCAGAATGGAGCCACCAAGCTTGATGGTGGTGGGTATCGTATGGTGCCTGGTCGTGAACGGTGGCCTGATAGACGGTCGCAGCATCACTAGCCTGGAGGCGCCCAGCGGCTGCGAGTGGAAAAAGGACGGGGACGACAAGGAGAAGGCCCTCGCCTGTAGGGTCAGGACTATCGCCAATGTGTCCGGCCTAATTGGCAATCTCTCGGCCATTCAAGTGGACTCGATCAGCTCCCTGGCCTTGGAGTGCAGTGACGTGTTGTTCTTCGAGAGCCAGATCGACGGGCCCCACGGATTCTTCTCGCCCCTGCCGCGGCTGGAGAAGCTTCGCGTGGATTACTGCAAGATCCGCTATCTGCCCGGCGGCGTGTTCGCGTCCGCGCACAATTTGCGAAGCCTGGCCGTGAGAACGCACAACGGCGACTGGTCGGCGATGACCCTCGAGCTTCACAGGGACTCGCTGCGCGGCCTGACCCATCTCCAGCATCTCGATCTGGCCGACAACAATCTGTGGACCCTGCCGCCGGAGCTACTCTGCCCCGTGCAGAGCCTCTCCACGCTCAACCTGACGCGCAACAAGTTACAGGACATCGTCTCGCTGGGCTTCTCCGACTGGGTCGAGTCGTGCACGCCGAGCATGGAGGTGCTGGACCTCAGCGGCAACGATCTCAACGACCTGCCGGATCGCACGCTCAGCAATCTGCGTAGCCTGAAGATGCTGAGGCTGCAGGAGAACGTGATAGCGAAGGTGGGCGATCACGCGCTTGCCGGGCTTACCGCACTGCGCTCCCTTAACATGTCCAGCAACCGATTGGTAGCGCTGCCGCCGGAGCTGTTCTCAAAAACCAAGGAGCTGAAGGAGCTAATACTCAGCAACAACTCGCTGGCCGTGCTGGCGCCCGGGCTCCTGGATAATTTGGAAGAGCTAGAGGTGTTGGACTTAAACAGCAACGAGCTGACGAATCGCTGGGTGAATCGCAACACGTTCTCGCGGCTAGTGCGGCTCGTCCTCCTCGACCTGTCCTTCAACGCCCTGGTGAAGATCGACGCCCACGTGTTCAAGGAGCTGTACAGCCTTCAGATACTCAAACTGGAGCACAACGACATCGAAACGCTTATAGACGGCTGCTTCGGCTCCCTAACGAACCTGCACTCGTTGACGCTCTCGCACAACCGTATCGCCAGGTTCGACCCTGCTCACACCGTAGGGCTGAACACTCTCGGCCAGCTGTTCCTCGAGACGAACAAGCTGAGGACCCTGCACCATCACGTATTCGACAATCTCACCGGCCTCCAGGACCTTTCTCTCAGGGGAAACTATCTGACGGAGGTGCCGTACGCGGTGCGCGTGCTTCACTCGCTGAAGACGCTCGACCTTGGCAACAACCACGTGTCCAGGATCGAGAACGACTCGTTCAGCGGCCTGGCCGTGCTGTACGGGCTGCGGCTAGTGGACAACAAGCTAGAGAACGTGTCACGAGAGGCGTTCTCCACGCTGCCTGGCCTCCAGGTGCTGAACCTCGCCAACAATTACATCCGTCACGTGGAGCAGAGCGCGTTCGCCAACAACCCGGTGCTCCGGGCGATCCGCCTTGACGGCAACCAGCTAACGGAAATCCGCGGCGCGTTCACCAGTCTCTCGACCCTGGTCTGGCTGAACGTGTCCGACAATAAGCTCCTGTGGTTCGACTACAGTCATCTGCCGCCCAGCATAGAGTGGCTGGACATACACGCGAATCAGATAAGCGAGCTCGGAAATTATTACATGGTACCGAACACTCTGCGTATAAAGATGCTGGACGCCAGCTACAACCAGATCACGGAGATCTCCGCGGCGAGCGTCCCCGACAGCGTGGAGACGTTATTCCTGAACAACAACAAGATACGGGCGGTGGCTGCCGACACGTTTCTGCAGAAGAGGAGCCTGGAGAAAGTGGTGCTCTACGGGAACGAGATAAGGAACCTGAAGGTGGCCGCTCTGGCGCTGCACGCCGTGCCCGAGGACGCGGAGCTGCCCGAGTTCTACATTGGGGACAATCCGATCCTGTGCGACTGCACCATGGAGTGGCTGCCGAGGATCAACGAGATGTCCCGTCTGCGTCAGCATCCCCGCGTCATGGACCTGGACTCGGTCACGTGCGACATGGTGCACGCCCGCGCTACGCCTCGTAGACCCTTGCTGTCCCTGAAGCCGAAGGACTTCCTCTGCCGTTACGACGCCCACTGCTTCGCCCTGTGCCATTGCTGCGACTTCGACGCCTGCGACTGCGAGATGACCTGTCCGGACAACTGCTCGTGCTACCACGACCACAGCTGGTCGAGCAACGTGGTGGACTGCTCGAACGCCGGTTACAAACACGTGCCGGAACGGATCCCTATGGACGCGACGGAGATCTATTTAGACGGGAACGAGCTGGGGGACCTGGGCAGCCACGTGTTCATAGGGAAGCGACGGTTGGAGGTGTTGTTCCTGAACAACAGCGGCATAGCGGCGATCCACAATTGGACGTTCAACGGCGTGGGCGCGCTGCGAGTCCTCCACCTCGAGGACAATTCCCTGAGGGAGCTGCGCGGCTACGAGTTCGATCAGCTGGAGCGCATGTCCGAGCTGTATCTGGATCACAACGCGATCGCGACCGTGGGCAACACAACCTTCAGGAAGATGAAGGGCCTGGAGGTCCTTCGGCTGGACAGCAACCGTATCGTCGACTTCCGGCCGTGGGAAGCGCTGCCCAGCGTCGGCGACACCGCCAAAGTCGCGCTGGAGGGTAACGCCTGGAGCTGCGAGTGCAGCAACGCGGCAAAATTGCGGGGCTGGCTCGCCGAGCACCGGGGCGATCCCGAGAAGATGTATTGCCGCGACGGCGTCGAGACGCTGGCGCAGGCTATGAAGCGTTGCGGGGACCCGTCCACGGAGGCCGTCAGCCGTGGAATCCAGGAAATCCCCCTGCTAGGTGGTAACTTTGTGCCGCTTTTAGCCGGCGCCTTGGTGGCTGTGATCGCGATCTGTCTCTTCGTCGCTCTGGCTTTCGCCTTTCGCCAGGACGTGCGGCTCTGGGCGCACGCGCGTTACGGTCTGCGCCTCGGCAAGATGACCACTCCGCCGGACGAGGAACGGGACCGTCTCTACGACGGTTACATCGTATACAGCGAAAGGGACGAGGACTTTGTCTCACGGTTCCTCGCAGCGGAACTGGAGCAGTCTGGCCTGACATTGTGCCTGCATTGGAGAGATCTACCGCCAGCCAGGCCCCAAGAAGCTGTACCACCCGCCGCGGCGGCTGCTAGGCGTATCGTCATAATATTCTCGCCGGTGTTCCTCGCGAACGAGTGGCAGCACCCGGAGTTCCGCGCCGCCCTGAGGACGGCGCTGGAGAACATCAGGCCCAGCTCGAGGAAGAGGCGCGTGGTTGTGCTGCTGGCCACGGAGGCGCCAGCCAGGGACCCGGAGCTCCAGCTGCTGCTCCAGACGTGCACCGTGGTGATGTGGGGCGAGAAGAGGTTCTGGGAGAAGCTGCGGTTCGTCATGCCTGACTCCGTGGGCAAGCGGCGGGACAGTAAGAAGGTGAACGACCGAAATCGCACGCCGGCGCGGTACACCGCTGCCCCGTCCGCCGGTGACGTGTGGACCAAGCCTAATGGCGTTTTGGTCGCACCGGTGCACGCACCCACGCCCACGCCCACGCAATCCACCTATGTCAGCTCTGCGTCGAGCAGGACCGAGGACGAGGACAGCGGCGCGGAGCACCAGCACCAGCACGCCGGCTACAGCGCGCTCCACGCCGGGAGCGCGAGGCCCGCCAGCCTCTCCTCCAGGGGCAGCCACCTTTACAGCACCATACCGGAGCCACCCGTGCCCACGGCACCTCCTGGTGAGGTCCTCACGCATCCGGCTAACCCTCGCACGTACTTCGTCTAGTACACGACAAGGTCCGCGTCGATCGCGCGACGATCCAGCCTGCACCGAGTCCGGGGATGGACTCTGATGGAGCCTGTAGTTAGGGGACGGTGTGTTCGGGGTGGAAGAATTGTCGTCAGGCCGTAGATGCAGGGGGGAGCATTGGAGGGCGCTAGAGAGTGCCGAGACCAGAGACGAATTCCAATTTTCGGATAGTAGGGTTAAGAGAATGCTGGGTATCGTAATGAATGGTGAACTCTGGGGTTTTAAACGGTGTCCCAGGTAACTCAGTGTATTTCTTCCACCTGTTACGGGACTCTAGGACGTGGCGAAGATGCGTTGTAGGCTGTTTGTACAGTGTTTCATTCGGCCCTTCCAGTAGAATCGGTTGCGAGGGGATGTGATGCGTTTTCTTTAGACGAAGTCGGAGTGGGGCGAAGGAGGCAATGAATAGCGAGAATTTCTGGGATGCTGGTTGATGGTGGTTAACTGTTTCTGTAAGATATAGAGTATTGTATTTCCAAGTCGCCTGATTCAAGTAGAACAGTAGCATACAGCGATGCTTGGAATTTAAATCACTTAGCATTATCAAATCATGACAGAAATCTTTGAAAGACACAAAATATGGTGCACTCTAATTACATACAATCATTCCGTCATCAGAAAGCTACTTAACTCCAACGAAATCCATCAGACGACTTGTTAATCTAATATCCAAAGCCATTATCCGCGAAGACGATTGCCCATTAGCGATTATCGCTCGGTGATCCGTCGATGCTCATCCATCAATTCAACCCAGGTCTCGCCGAAAAACCTCTCGCCCAGGTCGCGAACTTCCCCCCTTTCAGAAATTTCCATCGCGTTCCTCGGCGAGAGCGTGTATATCAGCGCGTTGTTCCTAGAACAGGCGGACTCGCGAAAAGGGCATCGCCTCGCGAGAATGTGATCGATGGGTCGCGAGCTTTCCATGCTCTCCGGAATCCACCCGTGTAAAGCTGAACCGATTCGAGAGAGACACGTTTATTTACAATACTTTCCTCTGTAACCGTGCACATGTTACATAGGACCGTGATCGAGTCATTATTTTTACGTACTAGCTGCGAGAGAGGAGAAGGCACGCGGAACCTCTCCTCGCGCAGATCTTGTGTATGTATAAAAGAAAAGAGAGACTGCGCGTGTAAATGTGTATACAGACAGGCGCGAGGAGGGAGCGCGTAATTTTAGGAAATGGCAGTCAACGAGGACGACATAGATTCTAATTATCCATGCTGCTCGTTACGGCCGCCTTTGAACACCGTAACTCGAGAGGCAACCCCGATCCGACGTTAGATACGAGGGCATCTAGTGTTCCTAGGTTTCACCGGCCCCGGATTCGCCTTCGATAGAGAGGACCGTGTCGCGGGAACTCGGAACGCTCAGCGTCGCGGGGACTCGCGACGCGGAGGGTTTCGACGAACGCTGGAAAAATAACTCTCTTCCTCTGGCTGCCGTGTTCCGCTCGGCGAAATTCCTCGTTCGACGGTTTCGCCGCGACCGCACGCCTCGATCGATTCCAACGGCTGCCACTTTTGCTTCCTTGCCGTTCGTATTGTTATTTATTCACTTTTTCCCTCATCTTTCCACGCCCGCCTGGGAGCGTGCAGAAATTCACTGCGACGAGAGACGCACGGTGTACGGCGTGCTTCCGATTGACCTTAGTTTTGTTTATTGTAAGCCTGACATGTGTATCGCGAGCGGTACGGTAATTTTTATGTTCAGCTGCGGAAGGGCCTGCAAATGTCTCCTGTCCGACGGACTTGTAATTTGGTTTTTATTGTAAATGGGTTTCGAGGGCGGTGTAAGTTCGGTCGGCCGGGGAATTACGTTAGTTTAAGTTATGCGCCAGTTAATTCCTGGAAACGAGGTGAAATTGACTTACACGGCTCTCATTGTTGACTCGGGCCGCGGCGCAGAGTTTGGGTACACGCGTTAATGAGAAAGCTTTCATCAGCGACCACATTTTCTTTCAATTACACGTTTTCAGTCTCAAATAACATTCCGTTTATTTAGTAACGCGTTTGCTATTCTGCGGCAGCTGATTTAAATATTATACTTTATTTTTCAACGCGGCGGCCTCGTGAGTGATTTACAATCGGAAATGTTCCTTCGCGGTGCGGTTTTTTTATTTCAAATCACAGTAGCCTCGCAACGCTGCGGGTGCAGGTTGATAATAATTTACTGGTAGATATTTTTCAACGAAATGGGAAAGTCAATATTCGTAATTTTATTTCCACTATTTCGTACAATTAAAATGCAACGTCATATCCAAACTCTCGATCAGTAGCACGCATCCGACAGAAACTCGGTGGACTGGCTTTACACAGCGACCTACATAAAGCCATACTCCCACGCGTGCAACATGGGGTGCAGAGTTATTCAAAAGTGGCGTCATTTTTCAAACGCAACACTGCTTATATAAAAATTCCAAATCTCTTCTACACCGCGCGTTGCACACCATTCATCTTAGGAATAAGAAAAAGTGACGTTTTCATTTCGACATTAATTTTATTTAATTTCATCACACAGACATTTTCTTGCCTCGACATAAATCAATTCCTTTCTATAATATTCCACACTTCAGCCGTCGTATCGATCTCGACGGGCCCCCGATCACTTTGAGATCGTCGAACGTTCGAGCTACCACACTTCACGGACAAATTATTCTCGCGATACGAGCCGAGAACTCCGCGTTCTTCTGCGAACTCCGAACCTCGGGCCCAGCTCTTCTTCGTACTATTAATCGTATATATATTTTTTCCCAAGCCCGAGAAGCGGAGCGTCGCGCGGCCAGTTCTCTGATGTTCGGCTCGTCCATTCGCGGTAGAAACGGGATTTAACGAATTCGGAGGATCGTCTAGCGCGTTGTAAATGTGAGGGCACAACGGAGACGGAGATGAGAGAGAAGGCAACGGACGTCCGTCGCGAGACCTCGCTCCTAAGGTGCACACGGCTGTCTTGGAAAAAGGCAACGGTCGCCAAACGCTTATTAGTCTGTAAGATGGACCCCCTTGTACATACTGTGTATATCTAACGTTGTAAATACTCACGCACACTTTTCGAGCACATACAGAACGAGGGACGGGGCCCAAACGCCCTGTAGCAACGATACAGGCGCGCCTCCGGCCGTTTGCGCGCGTCTAACGAACTTCTAAATCTTACGGTTTATCGATTGTATTATTGTATTATTGTAAATACGCTCGTCGGATCACGCATTGTACTGCATTCACTGATCTGTTGCGCGACTATTAAATTATAATTGCAACACTTTCCATTTCAGCGAAGAACCATGAGAAATAAACACGTTTGTTTTGTAAAAAAAATATGACGAAGCAAAGCGGTACGCAGTCATTTCCTTCCCACTTGCCACGTTCCTTGAGAGATCCCATGAAGCTTCGATTCTGCACCACGGGAAGTAAAACTTTATATAATAGTGTTTCCACTGAAATTGTTTTCGAGAGATTTACAGTATTTTTAGTGAGTTTTCTGTAAAGAATGGGGATATTTGTTATTTTAAAATTTCTTTAAAAGGCTCCGCGGTCTACGAAAAGCTTATCATAAAATTTTGCGGGGTCTTTTGCATAGATATTTATTATTATAAAATTTATTTAAAAGCCCCACAGTCCGCGAAAAGCTTATCATAAAATTTTGCGGGGTCCTCTACATAGATATTAATTATTACAAAATTTATTTAAAAGGCCCCGCGGTCCATAAACACCAGGCCGTAAATTTTGCGGGGTCCTCTGCATAGATATTTAATATTTATTATTCTAAAATTTAGAAGTAAGTACATATACATGCTTTTTTTGTTTCCGCAAAAATTCACGCCGACCTTACAAGTGATTACGTGTCCTTTTGAAGGTAGAAGAGTATTTGAAATGTATCCGGAGCGAAGATCGATAATGGCGAATCATTCACGCCTCCATTACCCGTTTTGATAATAACACGATGGCTAATCGGCAGTTATTAGCCTTCTGCTGGGATGAAACTTTCATTGCCCCTTATTATTGGAAATTTTGCTTCGCTGACTGCAGACTAATGAATTATTTCCTCGGGAAGATGAAGACGCGGGGAAGACGGGTGCTAACGATTATCGATTAAACGTCGGGAATCAGTGAAATAAAGCGTAACACGTAGGAAAGTTTCCAGGACATCATCTGTACTATCGGTTCGAGCTTAATATAGCGAGAGTTTAATAAATATCGAAGGGAAGGGAAGCTCTGAAGTCGATTACTACTTTGAATTCCGATTGTTGTTCGAAATAACTTTCTTCTTAATCTGTTGATTCCTTCCCGTAACTATATTTATATTAATATTTAATTTTGTGTTAGTGATCAGAGGCCACTCAAAATACTCATTCTATCATCCCATAAGTCTCTTCGTTTCATGTGTTGCCACACATTCTTTTATTTAATATTTAAAAACAAGGGTTCCAAGTGAGTCACTTTAATTTTAAAACACTTTTCCTTCGTACCTGCAAGACTACTATCGCCGGCTTGTATTTTCGCGTATTATAAGCCAGCTCGTACGTTTCACGTTAGTATTTCAATTAATATTGGACCCAATATCGATACTGCGATCCAATCTTCTTATAGGATTGGACTTTTATCCGATACTGATGCTCCAAGTGGAATTCATCTTGCAGCAATTTTATCGACGATACCGATAATACGGATTCGTAACCGTTCAATCGAGGGGAATATTATTTACTTTCACTCCCTGCGGAGATCACTTTAGTCAGCTTTCGTGTGCAAGACAGATCCTTGACAAGCCGAAGGCGTGAACCCTCGATAGCACTTCACACTTTCAGACCCGACGTGGGGAAAAAGCGTGCAGCTTCTAACGCGGGTATTCCAGTAATATCTAGCTTCCGAAATTCTCATTTAACCAACAAAGTGTGTCGTAATACATCTCTGGCGAAGATAATATGTATCCAGCTTAAACAATATTTTTTTATTCTTTTTTTGTGAATCGAAGTTAAAGATAAAAGCCTCTTTTAACTAAAAATTTAACACTTGATCTTACATAGTACTTTAAATATTCTAAGTATCTTTCCGCAAAACTAATAATTCTGACTTACACCCGTTTGCCCGCTTATCAGAGGTATGAAATCGACTCATCATAAAAAAGCAATAACAGAAATTCTTGCGTTCAATTTCGTCCCACGTCCAAGTTCACTTCAGAAATTCTACCAAAGTCCGTCTGATTATTTGTACACAACACTTTGCACACGACCTTCTCGACTATTCTGCAAACAGTATCTTAGCCTCTCATGGATTTCGGAAGTTGACCATTTCGGGCACCTCTTACAAAGGTAAGCAAACAGAAGTTCGAGCACAGAGTTCCCGATAACTCAGATACAATACGTTCAAACGAACTTGTACTATCCAGTTATTACCGTTCAATTCTTCCATTATAATATTAAATTTTCCAGGAATATTATCCCAACGTTTCGCCAGCATATAAAATTCCCATCACCCTCGTCCTACACCCGAGAGCCTCAAACAACAACAACACGTCCATGAAAGCCTGAAATTTCCTAGCATACATTATCGCTTTAAATTAAACTGATAAACCCATCCACCAAGTGTACGCCACGCATCACGCCATCCCTCGCGCAGAGCAGCTTCATTAACGCTCGGGTCCGCTCCAGCCGATGATCCACCGGCCTCCTCTTGCCGAAGAATCCAGACGCCGCTCGCGTTAATCCGAAACACTCCTCATTTTTCCGCGCGAGCCGTAACTCAAACCGCGCCGCGCTTTCCCACGCGGCCGCTAAATAACGCCGACATTAAGCGAGCAAGACGCTCTGCGTAGGAATAAAAAAGGGAGAGGGAAGCTCGGCACGGGAAGGCGACGCGAAAGAAACGGACGAAACAGCGGCGGGGGTGGGGGCTTAGATAAGCGGAACGGGGAATAATTTATCGCATTACCCGTATCGCGGAAAACTGCGACGCTTCTGGGAATAAAATGTTAAATACGGCCGCGTACGTGCGCCCGCCGCCAAGAACTCTTTTATCACCGGCGGTCCACCGAACGAACAGACCTTTCCACGGGGGCTAGTGGCTGTGATAACACCGCAAGTCGGCCACGGAGAGTTACGATCCCTAGAAACTCCCGCTCCCCACGCGTGCACGAAAATATCAACCCCGCTCGCCTTGCCGCGTCACATCTGCCGCGATCGGCAACGCAGCCTTCCTTTCGAAGATAATAGTGAACAGGACCGGGGTACACGGGGCATAGTTATGCCGCCCTGTATTAACCACCGCCATTACTCTCTATTCTCTTGCCCTCAACCGCCGCCGATCGTTAGAGACACCTGTAGCGTGGGCCCAGAATTTTAGCCCCACCGACGGCACACGGCTGCGGATAATCGCCCATCTAAACACTAACCCGCCCCAAAGCAGTCCTCACTTCCGTGGTCAGGCGAGAACCGGTGTTTTCTGCGCGGCTACGGGCCCCGCCGGTTCCCCCGCTCGTACCATCGATCCTCGTCCCATCGACGAAGGTCGAGCGATCGCCGTTCCCCCGATAGGGAACTCGGGAATTTCGTGCGCGTTCCACCGCCGGGTCACGTCCACGCAAGATTCCAGGGCATAAGTTACAATTCCGGCGTAAGAGGATGCCCGTGAATCGGCTTTTTAAAAGGCCCGCAGGGGGCCTCCCTGGATCGTGTTCCGATTCGTCTCGACGGAAGTAAACCGTTTTATCGAGAGGCAAAGACGGCAGCCTGGATATCCACTCCCCGAGCCTCGCGGACTGGGAAATCCTGCAGCAACGGAATTAACTGCGCGAGGAAACGCGCATGTACGAGTCAAATATTTGAATAGCCTCGGGGTGGGGGGCAGGCCGGAAGGCCACGAATAGTAGAAAAGAGCCGCGGCGCGGCTAATGA
This sequence comes from Andrena bicolor, assembly GCA_960531205.1. Lineage (NCBI taxonomy): Eukaryota > Metazoa > Arthropoda > Insecta > Hymenoptera > Andrenidae > Andrena > Andrena bicolor. The sequence continues at coordinate 12,589,558 of OY482668.1, read as the reverse complement.
CATTACGTCTTTAGGATGCTCTCGGGCAAATTACATTTGCCGGGCGAGCTGCGCCGACCACCGCAACGAGCAAATGGAATAATAATAAGAGCGCGGTGATATCGGGCGGAATTGTGGGTCATGTAGACGCGTTTAATAATCAAAGTAACCCCGCCAGCCTCGACGTGTGGATCGATAATTTAAGCCTTTTCGGCGTGCCCGTTGGAAAAATCGAAACGTCCTGCGGTTGCTGGAGTATTGGGCCAAGAAGAAGCGACTTAAGGAATTTCTGTATCTTTACGTTATTCTGTTATTCTGTCTTTGTTTATACTTCTATGTGTGGGATGTCACTTTGAAAGGACTTTCGTGGGATTTCAAGGCTTCCCTGAGGTGCTTAATGATGGTCGTGGGTGGAGATAGGCTTTGGTGTAAGGGAAATAATTAAATTGCTTTCAGATTAGTTAGAGTAAAGGATTGAGGCATTGAGAGCAAAAGCGGACTAACGCACACTTTTTACAAAAATGAATTATTAGCAATAATGTATTCTAATAAGCTGTTACTAATCATATAAAATAGGAAGAATCAATTTTTTTCAATGTGGGTTAGTCCGTTTTCGATTTTAATGCCTCAATTATTCTTTATTGCAATTGGCTTCAGGTTAATATTAATATACATGGTAACGTTTTAATTGTATCACCACACACAAATCTTTCTGGTGGGTCCTAAAGGTTGTTTGCTGAGGGCTTTCCCTGGTGTAATCCTGAGGAATAGTTCCCATTACGTAATGATAGTTCCCAATATTTCGATGGGGGTATTTCGGTGTTTCCCAGCGGGGCAAGATCGAGTCAATCAAGTGAACCCAATTCAATCATGAAGCAGTGGTGGCTCTAATCGAACCACGGTTAATCACAGAAGGAACAGGGGGCCCAGTAGATCCCACCAGTAGTGCTCACTTAGCAAACCATCCATCTTTCGTTGACACATATTTTTTTGTATCATCAATTCAACTGGAGACATTAACGTGGCCTATTTCCAGTGGACCACCCTTTCTGTAAATCCCCCAGAGCGACCGTGAGCATGGACCTTCTTACATTTACGGAGTTCTTCTGTATAGAAGTGATACAATTGATCAACCTCCATGGCCTATCTCACTTACCTCGCCTAGTCCCATTAAATCACACCACATCCCACAATACAACCATCGGTATGCAAATAAAATGAAATCAATCCAAAGCAGTCGACGTCCCCTGCACGCGATACAAGAGGCCCCGCGGTTCATCGTTATCGGAGCACAGGTACGGTACAATTTCGTGGGTCATTTATCCTCCGCGTGTGTATAGAGCGCGCGTGCAAGGTAAAAGAGAGCATCGAGAGGGCCGCCAGCCCCAGTCGCCGGCGCGTTTCCCATCCGAGGGATGCGTGCGCGAGTGGCTTTCTTCTTTTTCCTCGTTGGCCAGCGACGGGACGACGGAGGCGCCAGTGCATCGATCAACTGTCGAACGACCGGCCGCTAATTGCGCCGGCCGCAATATCTTGATCAATCGAGCGTGGGGCGTTGGAATTAATTAGAACGATGACGTGCCCGGCGGACGTGGCCGATGCGCTCGCTCGCCAGAGGAGGTGAGCTTGTAGATCGGACGGCGAAGCTCGTCCTGGCCAGATAGCCTATCTTAAGTGAGCGGCAGCCCCCTTTCCCAACCGACGGCAACGAAAAACAGAGGAGCACAGCTAACCCCTCCCCCCTTCCCGCTGGATAAAACGAACAAATTGCCGCGCCCCCGTGTCGTGAGTTTGGCGCCTGCCCTCCGCCCGTCCTCCACTCCCAGTTAATACGATTCCAAGATAAATTCGCGACGCGCTCTCTCCTTTTCGCCCGTCATCCCCCGGACCCTTGCTCGCGATAAGCAATATTATCGGCTCTGATCGATTCTATTAAGCCCCGCGCCGGGGGAACCGGAGTTCTTTAGGCGCTTTGTCTCGCTGCTCCCGAGCTATCGCGATACCGTTCGCGATGTTAACCTTCTGTCGGGTCAGAGAGCTACTTCGAGAGGAACTTCTTTCAGCTACTTTCTCTTCGTCGCGTTTGATCCTCTTCCCCACGGCCGTATCGCTGCGACGGGTATTTGTGATGGGAAATTGTCCGGGGAGTAGTGCGAGTTTTTGTGGGGGGATGCTTTTGTTTAGAGGTGGAGGTTGCTTTGACTTGGTCAAGGGGTGAGGTAGGTATAGTTCTCGTGGTGCGATGTGTGTATTTGTTGGAAGATTTTGGTTTTAAAGAGTAGGAGGCGTCTTGCATGTAACATGGATTTTGTACAGGTATCTTATGTATATGGATCTCTTGTAGTCTTCGTGGATTTTATGTAAGTATTCCAGGGACTGTGCACGTCACAGATAGTTTACATTGTACGGTGTCCCAGATCGTCCACGTTTTTCAGGTTAGTCACAGTTCCTATGTTTTCTATATGACTTATAATACCCACCAAAACGCAACAAAATTGCAAACCGGGATTTTATTTCTCGAACACCACAATTTCATTTGCAACAATGTTGAAAAATTTTGCCTTTTGCAACATTCTTACGTTTTCGCGGGGCGTTCAATAGCTTACCTGAATACTTACCACATAGTGTACGATCGCAAGGTAAGTAACTAGTTCTGAATTATGAAGGGATTCCTTCTTGGGGAACGAAACAAAGTTGCAAACCGACATTTGGCATCACGCAAAGACGCACAAAATTGCAAACCGGGATTTTATTTCTCGAACAGCCCAATTTCATTTGCAACATTGTTGAAAAAATTTGTCCTTTGCAACTTTGTTGCGATTTCGCGGGGGGTTCAATAGCTTACCTGAATACTTACCACATAGAGCACGATCGCAAGGTAAGTAACTAGTGATTAATCTCACCGCAACTTCTCTTGCAGGTGCAGCGCGAAAATCTGCTTCTCTTGCAGGTGCGGCGCCTCAAAAACGACCTGTTCCGAAATTCATTGCACGATTCTTGCACCTGCAAGAGAAGCAGTATTTCGGGCTGCACCTGCAACAAAGTTGCAACCCGAGATTTGGCTCCGCGCGAAAACGCACAAAGTTGCAAACCGAGATTTTATTTCTCGAACAGCCCAATTTCATTTGCAACATTGTTGAAAAAATTTGTCCTTTGCAACTTTGTTGCGATTTCGCGGGGCGTTCAATAGCTTACCTGAATACTTACCACATAGAGCACGATCGCAAGGTAAGTAACTAGTGATTAATCTCACCGCAACTTCTCTTGCAGGTGCAGCGCGAAAATCTGCTTCTCTTGCAGGTGCAAGAATCGTGCAATGAATTTCGGAACAGGCCGTTTTTGAGGTGCCGCACCTGCAAGAGAAGCAGATTTTCGTGCGGCACCTGCAAGAGAAGTTGCGCCGCTGAAATTTCGAGTTTTTGCAGGTGCAGCGCGAAAATCTGCTTCTCTTGCAGGTGCGGCACCTCAAAAACGACCTGTTCCGAAATTCATTGCACGATTCTTGCACCTGCAAGAGAAGCAGTATTTCGGGCTGCACCTGCAACAAAGTTGCAACCCGAGATTTAGCTCCTCGCGAAAACGCACAAAGTTGCAAACCGGGATTTTATTTCTCGAACAGCCCAATTTCATTTGCAACATTGTTGAAAAAATTTGTCCTTTGCAACTTTGTTGCGTTTTCGCGGGACGTTCAATAGCTTACCTGAATACTTACTACATTCTGCGCGATCATGTGGTAATTAGTTCTTAAGATTAGATAGATTAGTATAAGTAGTGTGATGTGTGATGTTGTGGCGTATGCTGGGTGATATGTTTTTTATGATGTTTGTGTTATGGAAATAGTTTGGGCGTAGTGATATTGTGTGGGAGTTATGTGAAAAGATGTGAGTATTTGGATAGGAGTAGTGCAGCATTGATATTAGTGTTGCGGGGGTATTGTGTAAATAGTTGAAACGGGATGTAGAAGTTGTGTTGTAAATAATACAAAAGTGACGTAGGAATAGTATGGAACTGGCGTAGTAAAGGAAACAGTGATTATATTAATATAAAATAGGAAATTTATTCAATTCTATAATTCCGTTAGTACAAGCGTAAGCTTCTTACATTATTCTCTTTTTAAGAATTCACCAGAAGCATATAGAATCGCGCCGAGAAAGGTACGTAATACTTTCAACCTTGTTCGCGGATCTCCGCCTCACCCTCGAATTGCGATTCTTTGATCCCGACATGTGATCACGTTGCCAGACGCCCGTGATGTATTTTGACAGCCGCGATTTTGGGAAGCGACAGCCTCGGATTCGAAATTGTACTGTACACCGTCCCTGTGTCGATTTCTCAAGGAGCATCGTACAATTTCGAAAGTCATCATCACGCATCACGGCCCGGAATTAACGGACTTATTCTGTATTAAGTGGCCATTCTATGACCCTCCTCTGGCATGCCTTATTAGGACTGATTACGCCATAGCGGCTGTCAACTCGGCTCACCGACCGGAGTCTTCGTCACTTCGAAATCCCGGCGAGCAGAGAAACTGCATCGTAACAGTCGACGAACTACCCTTATCCAACGTGCATCGTTTTCGAATGAAAGGTGTGAAACGCTTCGTCCCAGTCGCCGTCCATTCGTCACTCGTCTTCCAGTTACATAAAGTTATTCGAACGAACCAATTCAAATAACGCATAATCTAGCAGAAGAAAATATATTATACACTATGTAAGCTAAATTCGAAAATAAAAGATGATAAAAGAAGTTCTAATGTCATACACTTACTTTCCTAAACATACAATTATGATCTAATACGAAAATGGTAACGTGCAATCGTTGAATTAAAACTCGCTTATCCGCTTCAGCATAAAAGTGTCAATAGAAGTCTAATCGTTCCCCATGAATTATTATTAAGGGCACGTGATCCATCTCGCTGATCGAATCCACTCGCGCGAGAGTGTTAAGGGTGGATATTAAAATTGGCCGGTCGGAATCGCTCGATTCGAATGTATTTGCTTGTTTATATTCGATATTGATTTCCTCCTGCTGCTCGCCACGTCGATGGGGAACGCCGTGCATCTAGAGGGTGGCGTTCCAGCCCGCATTTTTATGGCGACCTTTCGGTCCATTGTGTCCGCGGGGGCCGAGTGACACTCATAATATTTCACCGGCGTGAATGCTTGCGGAGGGGCTATGAAAATGCTTTTCCTAAATTAAATACGATCCACCGTGCCCGTGGCCATCGCCGCTCCGCCGTTCCCTTTCTTTCCTTCCATTGTAGGTTCTTCTTACTTAACCGCTGAGTAATCCTCGCGCGATTCAATCGACCGCCGGGGCGCTGTAAATTTTTCCGGCACTCCCAGTTTTATGGAAATAATTATAACCGAGCTCCTAAAATTCCTCAGATCCGAGCAGATGGTAACTCTCGTTGATAGGTACTTCTCACGGGGCGATAAGATAACGCGGGAGACTTTATAGCGAGCAATAAGATCCAATGGCATCCTAATATTTCTTAGAAGATCATACTTTTTATAATATTCCTTTTATTCAACGACTCGTGTACAGCTCGGAGCATCGAGGGCAGTAAAACGTTTGTTAACACTACCTAGATACGGAACGATTACACGTTCGTTGGAGCGTCGCGTGTGGCGATTACCGCGTTTGTTAATACTCGCCGACGTTAATGGGGCTATACGTTCGCGAGAGCACTAGAGCAGTCGCGGAATCGCGCAAATGCGCCGGGATTTTACGGGCATACGTACGTTTCGGTCTAAGGGGAGAGCGGAGCGAGCAGGGCGTTAATAAAGATGAGTGACGACGTTTAATTAGTATTAGCCCGGAAGATAGCCGGCGAGTTGCTCTTGCAACAGCGCGTTATTCGAGGGCGCCGAATGTCGCTTGGATTTAGGTAGGTACCTCAGGCGAAGGACGCTACGGTGCCCCTGTAACGCTTACATCCGCATAGCAACTACGTATTTCGCGATATAATAAATAACTTCCTTCTCGTTCATCCGCGACAGACATCTCCAAGGAATTCTTCCGCCACAGACACGTGCACGTTTAGCTGTAGGAGTACCCAAATTTTATTTATGTAATATACAGATGTTACAGAAGGATGCAGTGGCGGAATGGCTAGGGTGTCAGCTTGCCTGATGGCAAGTGGGTCCTATAGGCCCCCTAAAATGTCAGACAATACAGTACCAGTCAAAGGAAAGTTTAAAACTGATGTTTCACATGCCCTGTGTAACAAACTTGATACTAGGCTTTATATTGTTATCACTGGTCTACCGTAGGAACCCCACTAATCTATGGGATATAAATTTTATGATGCAATTCTTCTTAAAAGAAGTATTTACTTCTGTTATTGTTCACAGTTTAAATTTTCTTTCGACCGGTACTGTATGTTAACAATATTAATGACCTTTTAGTAGCTTGAAAATATAATAGAAGTTCCAACATTATGAAAGTATAATGGGAGTTCCAATATTATTAAAATATAATAGAAGTTCCAATATTATTAAAATATAATAGAAGTCCCAATATTATTAAAATATAATAGAAGTTCCAATATTATTAAAATATAATAGAAGTTCCAATATTATTAAAATATAATAGAAGTTCCAATATTATTAAAATATAATGGGAGTTCCAATATTATTAAAATATAATAGAAGTTCCAATATTATTAAAATATAATAGAAGTTCCAATATTATTAAAATATAATAGAAGTTCCAATATTATTAAAATATAATAGAAGTTCCAATATTATTAAAATATAATAGAAGTTCCAATATTATTAAAATATAATAGAAGTTCCAATATTATTAAAATATAATAGAAGTTCCAATATTATTAAAATATAATAGAAGTTCCAATATTATTAAAATATAATAGAAGTTCCAATATTATTAAAATATAATAGAAGTTCCAATATTATTAAAATATAATAGAAGTTCCAATATTATTACTGTTTGCATCTAAAATTTGGTTGGTATTACTATTTTATACTTGTAGGCACTTTGTCTCCTAGCAACCAATATTTATTGGAGGTATGTACATTTTCTTTATAACTTAAAGTTATCAGTATGTACCTATTATCAGGAAGTACCTTCCACGTAAGAAGTCCAAGGGAAACCATCCAACAGCCACTTCCTAGCTCCTCTTCCACCTCCACGAAGCCAAGTCAACGTTCACCAAAAACGAGGACCCAGTAGGATCGAGCTGCAATCAATACGAGAACGATTAAACGAGACAAGCTGTGGGACAAAACGGTCAGAACGGTGGGGGGGAACAGGGAAAAACGTTGACGGCGCTTAATTCGCAGAAAGGCCACTTATTAGCCCGTGAGACGTCGTCTATCCGAGGGGCACTCGTGAGCGTCGCGACTATCGCCCCAATTGTCGACGAGACAAAAGGGGGATGATGGCGTAAAGGGCGTAGCGATGGTAAAGGGCGCGCTGGCTTCTCCTCCGAATGAAACGGACCATTTCACAGGGACAGAGGGGTGGACGGCGAAGGGCGAGGTAGAAGGGTAAATATGCAAGAGCCCTCGTACTCGCGCTGCTCACCCACCAGAAGGACGAAGAGTGGAGAGGGAAAGGGAGTTGGGAAACGCGGCGAAACTTACTTCGACAGCTTACAACTCCTCCCCGCAGTTATGTTATTACAGGCAACCCTAACTTTTCGTCCGCGACATATTACCGGCGTATCCTTTGAAATCGTCGCGCGTTTTCCAGAACGCGACAAACTCGGCAGAAGGGTGAAAAGGGGAGGCGAAATTTCCAGCCGTCCGGGGCTTCCGTTCTCCTTCGATTCTCGCGCGGAAAGTCGACCGGGGGGACCGGGCTAATTTATTATCGGCGGATTGCGCGCACGGCCCAATTATATTCCCAGGGACCGGGGAAAACAGGGGGAAACCTTATAAATACGAAATTTCCGTGCGCCCGTTGCCGTCGCTGTATCGCGAAATTCCTGTTTAAAATTACCGTGAACGGAATTTCGTAAGGGCACAGGGATGTAAATATGACGGTTCGCGTGGGGGGCAAGGGAAATTCTTAACGTGCCTGCTTGTAAGACACGTATATCGACGTGGGTTGTACAGGGTGTCCCGTTTTAATCAACCAGCATTTAATCTAGCTATGGTGAAATTGAAATGCCTTCTGGTGTGATCGTTATGCAGATTATACTACCTTGGAGTTAATCAACGTTTGTCTGTAACATTGATGGGTATCGCCGATGGCTTCGAAGATTCGCAAGAGGCTCTGTTTAACAAGGCCACCCTGTGCACACTGAAAGCGCGCGCAGTCGACTATTTTTCATTGGCCTTCGAGCCGAACCTCTATCAGGAAACAATAATTCGTCCGATAATTAAATTTCCTTGGAATTATTGAATACGGATAATGCGGAACGGATGCAAGGGGTGGCTCGGCGGGATGAGGTAAACTACCCCCTCGGGGTGAAAGAAGAATGCACAGTTTTAAAAAAAAAATGTATGAAAAAGAAATTTTTATATTAAACCATTTTATTTAATTTGATCAAAAATATATTAACAAATAATTATTTTCTTCTACTGCATCGACGATGGTGATATGTCATTTTAAATGAAATCGTTGGGCAGGATATTTCAACGCTTTTCATTTCTCATTTCGACGCTTGATTTTGCATAAAATTGATTGATTCATATTCTGTTATTAAATATCCTGCCTCACGATTTTATTTAAAATGACATATCACCTTCGTAATTGTAGTACCTACAAGAGAATAATTATTTTTCATCAAAGTAAATAAAATCTTTTAACTTAAAAATTTCTTTTGAATATATATTTTTTTATTATTCACTTTTTACTGTTTGAGTTTTGTAACTAAAAAAACTTGAAAAATGGAACTATTTGTACGTGACGGATACAACGCAGTGAAATTTCGTCATTTTCGAGAGGAACGCGAGAGGCTGATTTCAAATCGATTGGATTTGTGGTTACAGGTTAAAATTGTACAGGATGCAATTTTTTCAAACCCTCGAGGGTCAGTTATTTTTAAAAAATTTGTATTGTCATCATAACTACATGCCTGCAATATTTCAAGTCTATTGGATTGGTGGAAGTGGGTTAAAATTGAGTTCCAAGATTGCAACCAAACAAAAAAACCAACAGAGGAGTGAAGCTAAATAAAATTGTTTAAAAAACGTCACCTATCATTCTAGTAATTTTGATGTGGCTTTGTAGCAAAATTCTGGGACAAAGATAATCCAAAGTCTTCTTTTTAAGAACGATTGATTACCCCAATACTCGAGGAGTCAGTGCAACATCACCCCCTGGAAACAGGAGGCTAAACATCGTTCAAGGATCGGAGGAATAAATTAGAGTTAAATGACGCGGGTATCGAGACCCTTCCGGGGGCTAATGAAATCACCGAGATTCCATTTCCCGCGGACGAAGGGTGGGTGGCGGACGCAGCGGCGGCAAGGAAAAAGAAGAGGGCAGTCGATATGGAAGTCGGTGTATCCACTCGAGAAGGATCCCGAAGAGAATGGAAGCCGAAAAGCCGGGTGGCGCGCAGACCCCCATAACCCATGTCTAATCCGAGTTCGTTTCGCCCGCTCACGGGGCATCTCCCATGGAGTTTGTCCTTTTGCCTGCTCACTCCAGGCTGGTCGAGTCTCCCAGTCACTGGCAGATCACTGGTGTAGTCAGCTTCCACGACAGGGGAGTCTTTAGCGAACGTTTCCTTGCAGATCTGCTCGAATGGCTGGCTTTTCGATCGGCCCCAGCTGCTCTTTGACGATTGTCTGAAACTTGAATCGTAACAATGCCTCGCAATTATCATACCATCTTGCTGAACGATTCCAGGAATCTCGCTTTCATCCAGCATTTTCAGTATTCGCAAAATTGTAGTGTATTACACTTGGTAAGTAGGGTAAACCAACCAGTAATTGACCGCATACCAGTGAATGACCATTAGGCAAAGAAATGTCAATTGTAAATTTAAAAATTACTATTTGTTTATAAATAGAGTGTAGTTGCACTTTTAATATCCCATATTTTTAGTTTTGCGTATTAAACAAACATTAATAAATACAATTCTTAATAAAAATATGCGGTCATTTACTGGGCTTTTTATTCAACAATTCGGTCATTTACTGGTTTGTTTACCCTATCTACTGTTTAGTTTACGCGACACCTGCCGATCTGGGTGGAACCCTATTTTATGGGCTAAAAACATAGCAAAATTGGGGAATTTTTTTTAAGAAACTAGTGATTCGACTCACAGGAAATTTGGACCACGTTTTTATACGTGTTTGTAGAAGTTGAAGTTTTTTTTATTAATTTTTAATAATAAATATAGGAGTTATGTATGATCCGCAAGCCGCGCAAAATTCGTTGTCCGCTGATGCATCTATCGAGGTATGAAACTTTAATTGTTTATATCTTAAAAATGATTGAATATATCTACTATTTTACTTAGAACTTATTAGAGATCTTTCTTCTACTATTCTCCAGAAGCCCGTCAAAATCGAAGGCGGACAATTCGTGTTCTTCCCTTGTGTTTTTACTTTCGACCCCTACCAGAACGCTCATTTCCCTTCAGAATCCATTCCCCGAAAGTAGAATATCCCAAGAAGGCCAGGGCTCGTATCAGATCGGTGGCGTTTAATCGACTTCTCGATTTCATTACGCCGCCGCGCACTTTCCGATGAGAGGCATCAGCCCCCATCTTCCTTAACAAACTTTGTTTCGAAAAAAGGGACCGGTGTCCCCCAGGAGAAATGTATTCCGCGGCACGTTCTCCTATCCGCGTCTCCGATAAAAACTGACGAGCCTCCTAATAAGCCTGTCCTTTAACAAGCGATCCGCCGCGCCATCTAATTTACGTTATCGGGAGCCGTCTCGTTAGCAGTCGACGCGCGTGTCCCCCCCCGTTCCATCGAATAATTAAAACTCCCCGCGACGTGACGGGACCCGATGGAAGCCTGCAGCCCTTTCACCGTTTTCCCTTCGGGAAAGCGGAAACGCGAGTCGATCGAGGAGAAATCTGGCGGACAAAAATGCTTGAATGTTTCTGGAGGATCGAGAGCGGCGCGACGCCGCGTCGTTTCAAGAGGAGGAAAAAAATATTTGCCGTCTTACTATGCGCTGCAGCAATATTTGCTCGGCTCCAACACGCTTCGTCCAAGATGGGGGAGCGTCGAGGAGATTCGTGTTTGCGGGTCGGGCTCGACTGGGTTTCGCGGGCCCGCCGGCTTTTCTGTGGGAAAAACGTGCAGCGATTCGACAGGGATCGATGGGAACACGTGTTCCGGCCCGTGACCAATTTAACCGGATACCACGGACTTTGCGGGCCTTCCACGAACCACCCTCTACCTCCACGGTCCTCGGGAGCTGGTAGCGGGACGAAGGAAGCGTCAGATGCACGCGCGCATCTGGATCATTGTCGGCGAGATCTGTGGAGGAGGGAAATCGCCGAGAAATTCGGGGCACCGTGACAACGTTACGCGCTCGTACCCCGGGGGAACTCGGGCCTGGTGTATGCCCGCAAGACGGTGACGCATTGAAATCTGCACCTTGACTCGACACGCTAAATAATTCCTGGGGGCAGGCTTCCATTTTTTACACTACCCTGGGTTATTGTTGCGACGACGATGGCCTTTGGCCGGGAAGTGTAACGTGCTTCGAGGGATTTCGGTTCTGGTGGGGGGATGTATCGCTGGTTTACTATTAAATTGGACTGTGGCAGATAGAATTTTAGTATTTTTACGTGAATAATTCTTTGGGGCTGTTCTAAATTACGTAAAGATAGTTTTGGCGAGTTTTCACACCATCCCTCCTTCAGTATAAGAATTCGCTTCCTTTCCCCCTTCCTTGCGTACCTAATACATTTTACGTTTCATTTTTTCAGTCAGTGAAATTCTTTTAAGGTACTTCCTAACCAACTATGTTAGTCAAATTAGAGTTGGGTAATAAAGGATAAATATAAAATAGTATGATACTATAGAAATAATAATAATAATAATAATTTTTAACATCATGTATACATATTTTAAAAAGTTGAATATTAATACAAATAATTGTAATACGAAAAAGAAACCATATGAATAGTTTTGCAGAAATTAATACATTCATTTCCTGACATTTCTTTGTATTTTTGTGCTAATTTTTGTACACTTCTTGAATATAGTTTCCTGTTTAAGAAGAAAAACTGAAACTATAAGCATCTTTCTTTCGACTCTGCCATATGCCACTGTGTTAAAATGCATTAACTGTAATTAACAATTTCTTGATAACTATGTGGTAAATCGAATTTACACTTTGTAGAAGGGTTTCTTGCATTCCAAATTAGTTTTGAACGAAATTTAAAAGAATTCTTGAATTTATTAGATTATCCAGAAACTACCTTAAGGGCGAACTGACAAACCAACTGACGAATGCGCCAGTCTGGTGGTTGCCCTTTAATAGACATTTCGAAAAAATGTCCCACATTTTATAAACACCCTGTATAATTCATTTAACTCAGTTTCGCGTGTGCGATGGAACACCGTTTTTTAGGCTAACCATATTGAAAATTAGGTTACAAAATATTTTACGTAAGACGCTACCTGCCTTCCTCTCCCCTTTTATAAAAACAAAGCGTAAGAAATTCGCGACCTTCTCCCCTCCAAAAAGCCTTACGTAATTTAAGAACGACCCCTTTGAGGAGGTTGATGTAGATTCCGAGGAACCTTGGAATGTTGTAATAAATAATTTGAAATAAGAAGAAGACCACCTAAAGCTCTGACGTTCAAGTCTGAATATTAATTACCGCGCTATAGTACAATAGATCTTTTATTTCATTTAAATCCTGCCCCCTTAATCCACTCCCCATCCGTGAGAAGTCCCTCGCTCCCCAAATCCTAATTACCCCAGCGAGCCACGCCGATCTCTCTCGCTAGCCCGCGTCCACGATCCTCGATATCATAAACACTTCTATCCAACCGCTACTCAGTGGCCCGCTACTCCGTTTTGATTTAATAGAGGCTAATGGATAGGGGTGGCCAAGCGACCCGGGTGGTCCTGCTCCCAGGACTTTTGTCTAATTATGACGTATGGCCTTCCCGCTCGTCCTTTCCGGCGAGTCAAGCGGGAACGTTCGAAAACTTTCTCCCTCGTGGCTGCAGCCGCGAGGAAGCCGCGATAAAAGAGCACTTTATAATTGAACGAGCGCGCTAGAGCGGGGCCCGGCGAATTTTAACGGCGAGACGAATCGAGCAGACTCCGGGTTTACTCCTTCCCGTGCTTTATTAAAAATCGCATCGGATCACGGGGGCTGGTGGGAGCGGGGGCCTCGCGCGATTCAATTAAGACGACGGCTGAAACAAAGCTGGGAATAATCTCGACGAATCTAGGAGAATTATTAACACGTTTCACGCCGCCTGGGACAAGCTGGCCCGGCTCCCGCCAGATTTCCTCCCGGCTCCACTCCTTTCCCCGGAAGTTGCTGGATATTTGATATTATATACAATCACGGGCAACGCTCGGGACGTGTTCCGTGTTAATTCGCGTAAAAGACGATGAATTATTTGTCCAAGAAGTTTCTTTGGGCCCCGGGCTGGTTCCAAGATAACAAGCAAAGGATGAAACTTCTGCCGGGAGGGGTGGTTTTGCCTGCCGAGAGTCTACTGGCCACGGCTGGGGAAATGGGGATCCTGTTCCTTGATTCTATTAACTCCTCGAAGTGGGTGCTGAAGGTGTTCCGTGATTTTTCTCGCACGATGAGGTCAGCGGCTATAAGCGTGGATGATTCGTTGGAGAACGGGAAGTCCAGGGAAATCTGTGCGTGTCGGGTATACCTGAGACACCTGACTCTAACAATAAGTGAACGACCGGCTCTGTGTACAGAACGGTAGTTGGGACGTTGATCGCGTTCCAAAGCAGTCGCGCTGAGTCGGAGCTGGGATTAGAGCCAAGAACCTTTTACCAAGGTTTATCCGAGGTCCGCGCCGCTGGGTTTCGATAAATCTGGAGTTGAATGTGGACTCTGTAAACCGTGGAGCGCGGCGCTTCATCCCCGAGTCAAATAGATTATTAGAAAAATGTGTTACTCGTGTAAACCAAAGACCAGAGCGCGTCTCAATTTTACACGGAAATACAATACCACGGTGATCTAGGATTGCCAATTTGTTCTCGGGAAAATATAGTATTTTACAGTCAAATGCGATAAAAGATATAGTAGGTACAGTGTGAAAAATATAGTAGATACTTTTGACAGGCAAGTGATACAAAATGAAACTACATTAAGGAGTTATGAAAAATTACTTAGTCAAGTGGCGAAAAAAAACGCGATTTTCGGGAATATTTTGTGGAATATCTACAGCATATTTCTTTACAATTATTCGCTTATTTTAAAAGTACATATATGCAACAAGTCTCAGTAATTTGGTTATAGAAAAATATTAAAGAATGAACGAATAACAGCCATTCTCGCGGAAGTTGTTTAACATAATTTTTTTTTTATATATTTTTACGTAGGTACCTATATATATTTTTCTAGCAGTATATAGTAAACTAGACAAAACTATATTACAATACTATATATTATAGTACGGTTGGCAACCCTACGGTGATCCCCCTTTCCCAAAACCACCCACCAGCAGTCTCCGCGAAGCACCAGCGAATTAGGGTCTCCATGCGCGGAATGATAAATGAATCCTGACGTGAAAAACGAGCCAGCGATCGTCCAGCGCGTGAGAAATCACGGAGGGACGAGGGTCGCGTTCGACAGCCAATGGCTGAGGACTGTCCGGTGCATAAAAGGTCAGCTCGATCGCTAACTCAATCTTAATTATTCTTCACTGTCGAATTTCTCTGTCCGCCAAGAAGGAACTATCCCCTCGATTATACAGAAGCGTCCAAATAATTTAATTGCAAGGGGACGCCGTTGCCGGGGAAATCGCGACCGCCGGTGGCCATAAATTACAGGATCAACCCGACTCGGTTTCCGCGGCCACCAGTGGCGCTATTATCCCGTTCCGAGAAATATTTATCTGAGTTCCTGCTAGTAAGCGGCAGCCGATTCCGCCGGCAGTAAATCGGTGTCGGTTTAACCTCGTCAGACCGATCACCGTTCCTTCCTGCTGTCAAATAAAAGCCTACCGTAGCCGGCGCTCTTTCCCCGCGAGGATGGATCCTCGGCGATCCGTTATCACCGCGCGAAACGATCGCGAGCGGTGCCCCGATGCCGGTCGATTTACGAATTTCCGCGTGCCCGCTCGGCGAAGAGAGCCAGCGCTACATGGTGTCCCGTTGCTCGCGAGGATAAAGAAGCCCACGGGCGAGAGAGGACACGGCGGATCTTGGGGAACCGGCTGAAAAACTCGAAGGTCGGCTAACGGCGGATAAGCGAGACAAATCGTGGCCAGGCGGCGTGGCTCGAAAGCGTGACGATTAACGCTCACGGTGGAAACGACCGTTCAGGAATCGGGCGACGATGCCTGGAAAAAGAGCAGGCCAGGAGGACCTGGGCTACCGAGGCTAAACGCGCGTGAAGTCCCTTGAATTCCGCCGCGGAGTGACAAAGGGAGGCAGCCTCGCCTTTGGCTGCTCGCTTCGTTATTCTTCGATGGAACCCGTTGAGCTGACGAGGGAGCATTCGGAAACCCGAGAAATCTGATTTCCTCCGGCGGACAATGCTGGTGCGCGGTGAGTTTGGGGTGTTGTGCCGCGCTGGGGAGCTTCGAGAAGTGGAAGATGAATAGTGGCGACAGTTTCGTGCTGAAAGTCGGGGAGATCTTCGGATATGGATTTGGGTGATATTTGTGGTTAATAGTGTGAAGTAGGTGGTAGGAAGAAACACACTTGGAAACAGGATGCCAAGTTTATCCCACCGTCGTTCCCTGGAAGCTCGCTAATGGGTGCAACTGTTTTATCGCTTTCGATTTTTCGCGAATGATAAGAAGCGCGGATCAAAGGCAGCGCAGTAAGAAGAGTCGAGGCGACGAGGCGCTCAAAGAAGACGAAAGCGAGGCGTCTACGAGCAAAATGAAATCGACGACGAAGACACCGCGTTTCCGGTGTGTTTCTGGATCGATGCGTAGGGGAGCGCTGCGGAGGAGCCAGGAGCAGCGTGGATCGGGCTCTGTGACGAACCAGACACCCTCGAAACGCTTGTTCCAGTTTAACGGTGGCTCGTCGTGTAACAAAGAAGCCCCATTTACGTAGCAATTTCACCCCGTATTAAAGCTCTCCGTGCGACCTCCCCTCAACCCTGCAGTCTTCAGGTACCAGGGAATAGCGGGGAAATCCTGCGAGGACGGAAAAAAGAGGAAACGAGCGGCACTCCATCTCGAGGGAAACGCCAAGACACCCCCAAAGCCTGCCCCCCATATAATGTATTCAGAATTCCAATTTGCAAATTATACGGCGAGTCGAATCGTTCGCGCAAGTACGTAACACGGCGGCCTGACTATTTCGTAATGCTCGCACCTAATTCGCTCGGTGAAGGTCCATGCGCAGCGTCAGGAAGTTCAAAGTCGATTTTCTCGAAAATGAAGCGCGATATCGAAAAAAGTTACTGTTTCTTTTCGACTTATAACAAGCAAATAAGTTAAGAAAAAGGAATAAAATTTTTTGATATTGCGCTTCAGTTTCGAGAAAATCTGCTTTGAATTTCTTGACGTTGACGTTCCACTCGCGTGTAGGAACACCTACCGTCAAGGACCCAGTTCCTGATCACTTAAGATGTGAAGGGAGCAGTTTCTGATTAACCTAAAACATTTCACTATGAGCTGTCAAATGTTTGCGTATAAATTTAAAAATACTTCATAATCATTTAATAATTTTTTGGAATAAATTTGTATCGTGATAAACTTATTATTTGGTATTTATATACTAAACTGATCAGGAATTGGGTTCTGATCAGGAAATGGGTCCTTAAGACGGAGGAACGGGTGGGATGCGAGCAGAGCGCGAAACGCGGAGCGCTGTTCGCGGGCAGCGCGACGAAACGGGACAACGGAGTTCCATTTCGCGCGATTAACGCATATCGAGTTTCGAGGGTTTCTTGCCGGGGTGTCTGTCTAAAACTCGAGGGAGCGCGGCGAAGAAAGCATCCTAAGAGTCGAGTAAAAACGCGTGACGTCCCATCGGATCTACCTATGCCGCAGGGGACCACCCGCGCGCAACCCGCCTCGTCTTCTTCCCTTTGCCTCCCACCTTCTCCTCCCCTTTTTCCTCCCGCTTCAACGGTCTTCTTTTCCTCCGCCTCTTCGCTCACGGCTCTCCCGTCCGTCCTTCAGCCGCGCTGCTTGCTTCTTTTTCCCTCCTCCGCGGGCCAAGGGACGAAGAGAGACGCGAGCGCGGATTTACGAGCCGAGCGGACTTTACAAATGGACACCACTGTCTTTTCTAGGGCAAGGTGTCGCACGTGGCTGCTGCAGAGTCGTCGAGAGACGACCGAGCGCCGCGCGCCGATACCGAGCTGAAACGGACTGCAGTGGAGATAATAGGAAACGGTGAAATAATATATTGCATCGTAAAACAGAATAGAGTACACACAGGGGCACCCTTCTTGCGGGCGATGGCTGTAAGTTTCGAGATGATTCAGGCGCGATTTTGGCGCTGCTTGAGATTAGAGGAGTTTGAAATTTTTGGGGCTCTGAGTTTCTAGTTTGGTTTCATAAAACGAAGTGATTTAAGGTCGGGGCCAGATATATTGGCCGGTGAATTCGTTTTCGCAGCTAACGCACACCTATTCTGATGTATGTATTTCTACGCTAAGAGCTCGGTTTGGCCTACACGTCAAGAGCTCGGCGCTATCCCCACCACTTCTGGCGCACTCTTTTTCTGGCAAGGCGAGAGCGAGTCGGAAAACGTTGAGAATAGAAGAATACTCCTCGCGAAACTCACCGGCCTATATATCTGGCCCTAGTATATTTATATTATTAATGATGGATCGATCGAAGCTGTACACCCTGTATATCTCTGTTTTCGCGATCCACAGGGAAACGCGAAAACAAAATTGCCAAAAGATCGGGGATATTTCGATCCCGATTTCGATCGCGCAACCCGTCGGGCTTATAATTCCGTGGGCTTTCATTTCACGCCCGGCCAACAAATGTCCCGTGGCACAGCTGTTTTTGACAAATCCAGTAATCATATTTCATCCCCCGGCGAAACTTTGCCGGCGAGCATCGACTGCTCGTGTTCAACGATTACCAGGGGGAAGGGCGAGGGTGGAGATGTATTCTCGCGCGGCAGATTTCCTCCATTTTTTTTCGTTCGATAGACAGACGTCTGCCCCGAAAACAGGGTAGGAAGAAAGGGAGAAACAAACGGAAAATACTTTTCTAATAATTCACGATTCTCTGCTCGAGTCCTCGAGTTAAAGATTTAACCAGGAGCGGATTTAACGGGCGGTGGATGAACGACTTTCTTCTCGGCCCTGCTCAGAAAAACCCTCCTCCCCCATCTTCCATAAAAAATAAGAGTTTATCCTAATTTAGATTTCATTAGTATTTACTATATCTTTTTTGTTTCCTATAATTTTCAAACTACACGCGCGTAAAATTTGTGATTCTATTTTATATATAGGGTGCCCCAGAACGTTTGCCACCTGGGCCCTTTTCCTTAAATCCGCTACTGGATTTGATGCTCCATATAATTTTCCTCCTATTTAACAGAAGATTCAAAAATAAAGCCCAGGAACTCAGAAACGAGAATCTTGAGAAGAATGCTGAATTTTCCAACCCTCCTATTTAAATCATTTCATTCACATACCATCCATTCCCACCAATCTAATAGTCACCAGAACTAAAATCGATGCCCCGAATTAAACTGAATCTATCAACGCTCGCGACAACCCCCGCGGCAGTTATCGTCGCTCCAGAGACAACGCCTCCTACGCGGTGGTCCTCGTGGTCGTTGATATTCCCCGAAGTAGAGCCGGAAGTTGCTCGGGCCGTCCTTTTGTTAAGATCTACTCGCGGGGCCGCGGCGTGATAAATTTCGATTACGTGGCCACGCGAGCCAACAAGCCGAAAAGGGGTTGAGAGCGGCGTGCGTCGGTGACCGGAATAATTAGGATCAACGGGAAAGAAAAATATCTAAGCCCGTCACGTAACCTGCCCCGTTCTCAAAAGGGCAGCCCGCCGCACCGGCGCATTCACAGCGGGGTGGTCCGCGGTCGTGCGGTAAAGAGTCAAAAGACATTGCCACAAAAGACCCTAGGGAACGGCCCCCTTCAAAAACGGCCGTCTTCCCGCTCACAATTAGGAGGCCGGATTAGTATAATGAGTTTTCCTGCCGTTTACGTCCGAGATGATATGCCCGGAGACTTCTAAACCTCGACCCCGAAAACAGCCCCGCTTGCTAGCGCATAAAGGGGTGTCGAGGAAGCCAGGAGGCCTCCTCGGGCTGGAAATTGCACGCCGAAGGAGCGGCAAATAAAATGCTACGACATCCTGTTTCTTGGAGAACGCTTAATGGTGGGAGCTTCTAGGTCAAATTTATGTAGGCTCATTTTTCTCTGATCGATGAGAAACATATTGCTATATTCTAGATTTTAGTAGATTGTAAAGGTGCAAATCCACGACGAGACAAAAATATCGTATCTCACATGAGACTTTAATCTGAAGCGACAATTATTTCACCATGTGTTTCTATTAATAGAGAAATCTTCATTTTTTCATGAAACTACTTAGGGTGCAAATCCACGACGACACAAAAATATCGTGTCTCATGCGGAACTTTAATCTTAGGAGACAATTATCTCATAATTTTATTATTTTTTAAACATTTTGTCATTAACTTCAGCAAATTAGATTTCCATGAAACAAGTTTCAGGACATATTTTCGAAAAATTCATCTCTCGCGACTATTTACATTATTTGCATGTACTTAGTTGCTTGCCGAGATTTTCGTCTCGTGATAGAAAAATCTCGTGGAAAATCTCATCGTGGATTCGCACGTTTAGACACTCATGAGAGAAGTTTCGCGATATAATTTCAACAATCCCATCTCTCGCGACTACTTCCATTATTTACATCTAGTTGCTTGCCGAGATTTTAGTCTCGTGATAGAAAGCTCTCATGCGAAATCTCATCGTGGATTCGCACCTTAACAGTAGAGGCAGAGTAAATCGAAAGCAACTTCGGCACCTTCGAATCATACTTTCTCAACACCCTCCATTCCCGTCAGAACGCTCCCACTCAGAGTCACTTTGAGAACACCCACTACCAAGTACCTACGTAACCCTCGACACCGCTGCCGCGAGAAGACGATAACGACCGCGTATCACCGCCTAATATCAGTGTTCTCCACTCGTAATGCGCGCAACGCCCGTGACAAAGTACAGCCCGTGCAACCTTGTGGCCCGAGTATCCCCTGACAGGCGTCGTCTATTAAAATTGATCGGTTCCCCGGAATCGCGGGGCTCTCGGTTTCGACGCGACACGACAGCGTCCATGCGAGGGACCAAGGGGGGCCCGAGGAATATTATTGGCGGGTGGGGATAATGGCGAGGGGTGGCTGTTTTATACCGTCGACGCTCCAAGGGAAGATGCTGATCGCCGTCTATTTTCCCTTCTCCCTTCCCCCGCGCCCCGCCGTTCGGCTTTCAATGGCGCGCGGGCAAAACAGCAATTTCCACTAAGGTTTTTTTAGCCGGACCAACCACGGCGATCCCGCTGGCCACGCCGCCGTAGGAGATCGGCTGCATGAAAATGCGAGCCCCGCGACGGGGGAAACGCTGGGCTCGGCCGCTAGCGGAGGCGAGGAGCATCGACGCGTATCGACGGCTCGGAAAAACTCGCGGTAATCTCGCGGCTTGCTCGCCTGCTGGCTCTGTGTAATTGCTCCGGGAAGCTGTGGCCGCTGTGACAACGATTTTCTAGAGGGCTTCTATCGATGGAAGATCCTTGGACGCGGGGGAGGATGAGGAGTTGGCATGAATGACATCTCGGGTTTTCTTTCCTTTCTTTCTTGCATTTTGCTTACCTCCCAACGGCTTTTTAGGTTAGGTTGTAGAGCAGCAGTTAATGCTGAACCTCGCCTACTCGCCATTCTAATTTAATTTAATTTAATTGTAATGGTGCAATAAAGACATTTACCTAGTAATAATAATAATAATAATAATAAATGGACATTTTTGCATTGAAAATGTTTTTAACCATTCAACTCGACTCCCCCCAAGATTAAATCCTGAGTACTCTACTGTTTCTGATAACTCAAATCTTGATTTGAAAAGGTGTAATAAGGGTATCTAAAATGGCACTGCCACAAGGGGACAAGGAAGATTTTCAACGATTATCTTTCATAGCGAAGAAGGTATTTAACTCTGTGTGACCCTCGGCCAGACAGTGGAAAAAATGGCCGTCACAAAGTGCACGTAGCGTGCAATGGTAACCGGGTGAAGGCGAATACGAAAGAACGGCAAAGGGGGGCACCGTGAAAGGGGACGAGCAGGGGCGAGGAGGAGGGTATAGTCGTTACGTGCCCCGGGGCACGGCCGCCATATTTTATTACTTAAACGGCATGCCGGGTAGGTTGTTTGTTGGTTAAACAAGGAATTAATGCCGCGGTAATCTGTCATTATGGATACTCGTGCAGGAGGACCCGTAGTTGCATGCCCCACAGTCCCTCTCGCTCCCTCCCCTTCTCACCTGCCCTCTCTCTCTCTCTCTCGGCCTCTGCTTAACCCACCGTTTTGCCCTGCTCCGCATAATTTCCGATCGGTTCGTTAAAAAGAATGAAAAAAGAAAGGTAAACGAAGGGAAGGAGGCTGGAAAGAGAGGCACGAGGAACGGACGCGGGCAGACGGTTTGCACACTCGTCGGCTTCGTACGCACGAAGTGTGTCATTCGAGCGAGACGCCGTCGGCGATCCATCATCGAAAATGCCAGGGAATGAATAATGGACGAATCAATGTTGTCGTTCCGACCGAACTCCGTCGGAGTTCCGAGCCGTCTGCGACTGCGACCGCGAGGGACGCGCGTATTGCGCGTTCCGCCAACTTTCTGATCGATCCTGCTCTGCAAACGATGGGAACGTGGCTCGCTAGCTCGACCGTCCCTCCGCCGAGGCACCGTTAACGATTACGTCTCGCTGTTGCAATCATCGGACGTGCAGCTTTCAACCAACGGGGGCGAACTTGAATCAGAATTAACTCGCCCCGCGTTGTAGAGTGATCCTCAAACATCTAGGCTTCCACCTGCTGGGATCTATCAGCGATTATGAACTCGGTTTCAGGATGATGCTGCTTCAAACTTCTTGCTCGGCAGAACTATGACCTACTTATAGTCGGATCATGACTACAATGCTATTTTGTATCGTTTGAAAATGGACACCTTGCAAGACCATAAGTCTGTTCTCGATCTCACCTTTTTCCGAAATTTGAGGCTCGATTAAATTGGCTGCCCTGATATTCTAGGTCTTTTGGGGCTCAACGCTTAGGCTAGGCCACTCCGTCACAAACACCTTTTTCATATCGGGTTCTTTAGATCGAATCTGGCAGGGACCCGATACACAGAATGTGTGAAGGTGGAATCAGACGGAACGTGAATCGGCGAGCTTGCTCGGTTCCTCCAGGCTCGGCAAGTCGGCTTGGCGAGCACGACTCGAGCCATGACCGATCGAACGGTGGGAGGGTTCGGCGATTAACGCGCAAAGATCGCCGATTCACGTTCCGTAGGATTCCACCTTAATACAGCTAAGCAGCTGGCGTTACACGCTGTTATTCTTGCCGACTCCCTGCGCGCTTCTAAATCTAAAATTTTGTCTGAATTAAGAGGATGAACTCAGGCCACGGATTTGTCCTGATTAGCTGTGGATTATCTACAATATCTGCGATGTTAAGCCTCTATACTTATTGCTTACGGCTTTATCGCCACTTCTTTTCTTTGCATAGGTAAGTGGATTTCATTCCCGTCAAATAAACTATTATGATTGAACGTCTTCACAATAGATCGACTTTGTAGAATACTTTGGAAGCGGAGTAGAGACTCCCCAGCTGTGTAGGCTCATGGAACTATTTAAGAAGATAAGAAATGCATTTGCCTGCTTCGATATCTGTAGAACCCCAGGCAACTAATCTCCAAAAAGTAGATACATACATTGAACACCTCCCAAGGTGTTTGACTTGCCACCGAAGCACTCAGAGGCGTTAAATGCCTGAGCCCCCGCTGCTTTCCCCAAGTCCCCGTATCTCGGCAAGAGGCTGTACCCATTTGACCAGAATCTAATTGGACCACCTTCATAAAATTCCCAAGCAGCGTGAAACAACAGCCAGCTCCCCTCATCCATCATCGACACGGACACGCGACTGTCAGTCGAACATACTCGCCAGCGGCCTCGCGTCACCGAAATTGATTAAGACGGTTCCCGTTAACGAGCAACGCCGCTGCGTGTATTTAGGACGTTTCCCAACGGCCTAGAACAAAACGCCGCGAGTGTCCGTCGACGCGGAACACGTCTCGTTAGAGACGTCACAGAAGTAATCGTTCGTTCCGAGCCGGAGGGTCGATGGTATCGGATTGCCGTTCGCAGACCGGCTAATTGCAGTGAGCGGAGGACGCGCGCAGTGGCCGCCTCTAAACGCAGGAAATAATGCATTTCGTGAGCCGGTCGATCGGTCATCTTATTACGGAAGGGAACGGAAGATGAGTAGGTATGACTGGAGGTGGTCGGGATCGACAGAGGGTTGGGGAAGGGGACCAGACAATTTAATTGTTCGAACTTAAATGGAGAGCAGCTGCCTTCTCCCGCCTAACAAGCCCGTAATAACCCAGCTCTAAGGTCTTCTTCTCCTCGGCCGACAGTGGCCGCTCGTCCTTCTTCGTCCCGCCGAGCCCGCGGACCCGCTCGTTCCCGTTGGCTGGCCTGCCGGAGCCACCAGGCTCGAAACCGTGACGCCTGGTGACCCTGACGGTTCACAAACGAGGGAGCACACTCTCTGCCCCGTGAAACAGCAGGTGCTACCGTCGCGAACCAGCTCGGAGAGAGAAAAATAAATAACGTCCCTCCCCCACTCTGGCTCCTGCTAATTCCGTCTTAATCAGCCTGGCATCCGTTCGCTTTGATCCTCCTCCGTAGGAAGAGAGACCAGTGTCGGAGCCACGGAATCGGTCGTTCACGCGTATAAAGTCGACGCCGAGAGCAGGATAATCCCCTCGGATTCCTTCGGACACGTCGTCTCGTTAGGAGCGAAGATTACTCGACGGCCGAGGGATCGTGTCCACGTTGCGCAACGGGTCGGACGGTATTTATATGATCGCGATGACTCGCCGCGCTGATGGGTGTAACGTGGAACGCACCGTCGGCGACGATGGCCTGGAAAGGGATCAGGGTTACAGGGATCGGGAGATTTCGGGGGACAGTGGGAGCTAACAAGGAGCAAGGAAGGCTCCCTCGATACCTTCAATAGGTATCCCTTTTTAAAGCGAACCTCTCGTTGTGGGCTCTTCATGAGCGAAGTTAAATTAAATCGAGGATCGAAGCGTCGATACCCCATCACGATGACTGTCAATAGGACCAGCGGAGGAACCATTCCACCACCAAAGTAGCTCCCCGAAAATGGCAACTCCGGAGTAATGCGAAAGGGAGCCGCGATCGTCGATACCCTTTTTTATCCACGGAATAACGCGAATTACACGACGGGGCCACGAGTCCGACTCCGGTACCTTTTCCGCGGGGTAATGTAAAATAAGTTTACGAACGGGTAATGGTCCTTTACTTTGCCATCCCTTTGAAGATAAGAATCTCGCGCGGCGAGTCGCGTTCCGTTGCACTCACCGAAAGCTTGTCGAGAAGCCCGCAATTATCCAGACAGAGAGATCGATGCCTGGTATGTTTCTCTCCTCTCCTCGCCCCTCTCCCTTTCCCCGCGCGCCGTCGAAAAGGGATTCTTTTTCGAAGGGCCGCGACGTCGTCCCGTGCCAGCGACTCGCGCCGAGTCTTTATGATTCCGATATCGTCCGCGAGCTACACGGCACACTCGAGTTCGACGGAAGATGCATCGCCCGGTATCTCCGATACTACTGGGGGTTGCCCGGGGAGAATCTCTCCGGGGCACACCCCCGATACGCAGGGGTGGGCGAAGGGGGAGGCCCGTATATAATAATACAGGTCGGGATCGGTCCTCCTCGGCCAACATTAATAGTACTTATCTGCCGTACGGCGCACACCACACGTGGTAATTATCGTCCAATCTCGGAAGGACCACCGGGTCTCTACGATATAACTCTTCCCAGTTTGCTACTTGAAGGCGTGCGTGCTCGTTTTTCGACGAGATTCCCTCGACTGCCTCTCTCTCTCTCTCTCTCTCTCTCTGTCCTTCGTTCCTCCTCCGTTTTCCTCCCTTTCGCTCTCTCCTCTGCCCATTTCTGTTCTCGGACATTCCTGCTCGTCCCCCAGCGCGCACAAGCCTGCCACGGAGAACCGCCTATGAGAGAGGGCCCGAAACGAGCGAGATTTAAATTTAATTTAACGCTTTCACGTACCATCACGATAACGAGCCACTGACAGCCGATTATAATAATCATCGTAGTAGAAAAGTATCTCGGAATGGGGCTTAGAGGGGGGGCATCCGGTTGATCGACGCGCGGGCTGAAAAAGAGCCGTAAAGCTGGCAGAGATTAACCCGTCAACGCGGCCGGCCCTCGGCCCCTGTACCCGCCGCGCTCGTAATTTCAGCGCAACAGTTCTTTCGACCATGGAAATCGGGCCCGGCGCGGGGGATAATTAAATGTACTCGCCGGGGTAATTGATATTTCGCGGGGGCACAGGTGCGCACCCGCGAAACGCCAACTCGCGGCTTCTCACGGCCGATGTCCGCCCCACTGCTACGCTCTCCACGGATGATTGCACCCCGGCGATGGCGTTTAATTAACGATCCAACGGTGGTGATCCTCTGTTTGCGTAGGGTAAGGAGTTCTCGAGGATACTTCGTTAGGGAACAGTTCCGTCACGCGATTCCCGGTGTCTCGTTACGAATTGCTGAGCGGGGATCTCGTCGATCTTGGGATGCGAGAGGACGTGGATTGTTTAAACGCGTTTAACTGAATCTGTAATGCGTTGTTTAACTAAAGATCTGATGTACGAACCGTGTCAGGTGGTAAGAGGATTAGCGAGGGTTCTGAAGACTTCCAGATTAAGAAGGGTGTTTAAATGGTCGAATTCCGAGTGACTCAGATAGGATGAGGTAATTGAGGCTGTCAGTAGCATTTCAAATTTCCGAAGATCTTCGGAGAAGTGTTTGCTCCAGGAAATCTGTTCCCCAAATAACTGGAAACCGCTGTTGACTGCAGCCTTGGCGAAGGTACGGGAAAGAAATTAGGATGTCTGTAAACTTTCTCCCTGCGAAGACTCACCGTTCTCGAAATCTCTGGAATAACAATAATAATAAAAGTTACAACGTCGATTTTCAGACCGGAGACTAATGGGGCTGGTTGCTTGTTTAGGACGGAAGTCTCCCTTTCTCTCTGTCCAGTGAACTGTGGAAATCGACGTTTCCTTTAAAGTCGTACGGAAATTACTGACCAATCGTGCGACTGGACGGGGCACAGGCGTAAACGGCGCCGTTAACTAAAAACGAAGGGCCCCCATAAAGTGCCATAATGGACGGCCTTAAAATCATTTTCCTGCCACGAGGGCTAAACGTCGTGTTTAACAGTAAAATACGACCGGCCACGGGCAGATGCAATGTAATAAAATGGTAATAAGTAGCTGTGGACACGTGCGCCTATCGTTGAATTCTCGAGTACAATAAATAGTTCGAACGCTCCCTTTAAGACATAAGAAACATTTTCGGGTGGAAGGAAATTTTTCAGTGAGCTTCCTTGAAAAATGAAACCTCCAAAGCTCGATACAGTTTAAACACACCCTCTTAATTTTATCATGTATATACAAAAATACAAGAGAAATGAGTGCCTAATTTTTAAATGGCCCAGAATTTTTAAATACCCTCTCCACATCAAACTCCCATATTTAAATCGCCCTAGTAGCACAAAATATTGAATGCACATACATCCAATATTAAAAAGAGGTTCAATCTCTTTTTGATATTTAAATATACATATAAATTTTTTTTTTCAAATGTAAAGTATATTTTACATTTCCTGAATATTTATTTTGGAATTCTGAATATTAATTTCACGTTTCCAGAATATTTGCTTTACATTTTTTAAACATTTCTTTTATATTCCACGAATATTTAGTTCATATTTTCCAAATATATTTCACATTTGCAGTATGTGTATATAATATTTGGAATCAACATGTTTTTCATATTAAAAAGTGGAGCTAAAAAAATATTTTTTTAATATTCGGAAAAAATATTTAACCAATATTTTGTGCTACTAGCACGCGATACAAACTTTGTTACACTTCCAAATTCGAGCACTTACTTGAAACAGCTACGCTTTTTATAAAAAAAACTCCAAAGCTCCGAAAGCTGAGAAACACAAAGAGGATTAAAGACGAATGGAGCAGTTCCTTGTGAGTTGAAGCTGAAGACGCATGGCTCGGAGGATTTAACGAACGCATTAGGAGAGGAGGAGGAATTAGAACTTTGAGCGTCCCTATCGGCGACTTCTACGCCCTCGAGTTCCATTAACGCGCCGGGCCGCGCAACATTCCACGCATTTATCGACTTCCCATTAATAGTGGAGCCCCGGGTGTCGTGCAAGTCGATCACGTTCGAGTGGAGGCCACTTAAGAGGCCGGGGAGAAGCGGAGTAGCACTGGCAAGGTGCAAGGATACACGAAAGACGATGATCGCCGGCAGCTGTTAACGCTCCTCTGGATCCAACGTGAACCGAAGCGCTAACGACAAGCCATGGTAACACGTTAGACGACAGCAAAGGGGGGCAGAGAGCGAGGGCGGTGAGGGACAGAGAATAGCGGGGGTGTTTGAGCGCGATCCACTCGAAAACTTTCAGGCGCTTCGACGAAAAGTTGACTCGTTAAATATGAACACCGGAAGACAACGCTGGGGTGGGGCGTGAAGTTGCATCTCGGAAGAAAACGAGACACGTCCCGCTCTATTTCTGTACCGGTATGGAGTCGGTGAAGGAAAAAAAAGAGAAGAGGGGAAGAAGAGCAAGAACGAGGGAAAAAACACAAGCCACTATATAGTATCAGGCGAGTGTTCCCAGTTTTAATGGCAGTCGAACCACTCCCATGGGCCACGGGGTACCTGAAATATCGATCTTAGACCGAGGGGGGAACATGTTGAATTCTGGTGCCCAGGTAGAGGCACACACCGTGTACAACCGATTCTGACCGTGGAAACGATAAGACTCAACTTCCCCTCTTTCTCTCTTCTTCTGCCCGGCGCTTTGCTGTGGTCGGTGCATCAGCATCTCTACTCGTGGGCTGGTCTCAAGTGGGCCAATGTGAACGGGGCTTTGTGTGATGGCATAACGAGCGTGGAGAGCCTCTCCCATGCCCCGTGTAATCTGGTCTTCGGGTAATTGTACGTTATACGTCCGGAGAGGCTAGCAGCGAGAGTTTGCGAAAAATCGCGGCTCATTCGGGGTACAGGCAGAAGTCCCTCGCGATGCCTGGAAGAGGAGGTGGAAGAGGGGAGGGAAGAAAATGACGGGGGAAGGTGGACGGGCGGATAGCCGAAGGTGGACGAAGAGGAGGAGGACACGGGGAACGGAGGGAACAGAGAGGTGAGAGTAGAGAACGAGGGACAGCGAGAAACGGAGAAGGAGAGAGGAAGAGAGTGTGTGAGAATGCTATCAGCGGACTCTTCTCGACCTGAGGACCACACCGCGAGACCACCGTGCGTGCCTTCGGCCCTCTTCGCCAATATATCCGCGATCAAACATCGAACAGCCGGAGTCTGTAAATACGTGAGTAACTGCGATCGGACCAATTCTCTTACTAACCCGGGGACCCGGCCCTCCCAGCTCCGCCAAATTAGAACAGTTACGCGAAACGTCACGTCGACGTACCCGGCGATCCTGTCTCCGAATGATCCGGCGGAACGCGGAACCCCGGGCCAGGGGACGGTCGGTTGAATCGATACAACGTGGCACACGCGAAGTCCACATTACGAGGGAAATTCACGCGCCACTCGCAATCACTCACCCTCGTACGTGTATTTTTAACGCTCGCCCCGTGGATCCTTTAAATTCGAAAATTCTAAAGCGGGCTGCCATTCCGACAGACGTAAATGTTATTTATGTAGCTACCTCTACATGGCTACGCTCACTGCTGCGTATTAGGAAGATGTTACCTAGAGAATTCTAGTGTTAGTTTTATCACAGGAGATTGCGCTGCCTGAAATAAGAGGATCGTACATATCCTTCTCCATCACTCACAAGACCCTTCAATCAAGCTACCAAAAAGATGGCGAGGATGAGGAAAGATTCCGGAGGGGGGCCAGGACGTCGGCGCAACTAGCAGAGTCGCGAAATAACCCAGAGAGGGATGGTCGTAAAATATGATACCTCGCATCTCGGAATAATTTATCACCGACGCGCGTTTCCATCCGTGCCACGGAATCGAACGGGACGATGATGCCAGCCCGGAAACAGCGCAAACTTCGACGTTCGGTTAACCGGAGACACGTTTCGCCCAGATCTCGTCACGTCATTAAGGCCGATCCAACGGTGTCGTGCACGTTAATGCCCGGGGCCATCAAAACCGGGCCCCCGGGCGGCGCGATTTATCGCTTTATGGGTGCCCGTCGATCGAAACCGATGTATACACCTTCGCCGGAGGGGTCGTAGGTCGGGATACCATCCACGGTGCTCCTCCGTCCGCCTCCGCTTCCCCCGTCGTCCATCGCTGTCGCGCGATGCGCCCTTGGGGTTAAGTGGCACTCTCCGTGACTTTTATAATTATTTTCTACGGAGGCGAGATCGTTAATCAGTAATTGGACGAGCGGTTCCCCGGCCGGGAAACGAGAGTGTTGTCCACGTGAGCGTCCAGCTTATTACGTTGTTAAAAGAGTCCGCGAGGACTCCGAGGATAGATAGGGACGTTTATGTTTCCTCCTAACGGTGCATTTATTAGCTGGCCTTCTTTGTGGTGGTTGATCGATTGTCGGGCCCCTCTAACGAGTCGCGTTCCTGCATCGAGGAATTCGCGAGAGACCCGAGACGCGGAATCTCTAATTGCGTGACCTCGGGTACCTATTTCCACGGGGATGGATGGTAGGATTATTTAATTCCTCTGAATTTCGGTGGACTTTAATGGGTCTTGGAAATTTTTACGCGACGAGTTGGAAGTGGGAAGTAGTCGTGAGATCTTGGAATTGTGTTTTTCAATCCATACTTGTATGTGACTATTAATAATGAGGGGAATCGGACACTGGCCCAGGTCCGAAAGGACTCCCGCGTTGACTTTCGGTATTACGGAGCAGCCCCACTTCGCAAATTTGATTTATACGGCCAGGGGTGGGGAGGAGAAAAAGTGGCGCGAAAAGTAGCAAGAGGAATGGCACGATCCCAGTATTTCACGCGTGGTAGTTATCCAGCTCGACGTTTAATCCCGAGCGCTTTCACGAAATTTATACAACTAAATAAAGTTAACGATCTTCCACGTTCTAACAACGAGGTCCACATAACGCTCGCCGTTTTGTCACGATTATAAGATTAGTCGACTGGCGTCAAGCGCGCACTGTATGGGAGGGTCGTTTGTTATTAGCGTGATACGCATTGTTCCCCAACAAAGGTGTGCAGTCTATAAAGGTGATTCAGAATCCGCATTAATATTCTGACCGTTGAATCCAGTTAACAAAATGGGAAACAAAAAACCTCACATAACATTCACCGAGCACACCCCTCCAAATGTTGACACTAATAATACGAGATCTGTCCCACTTAACACACTAAGGTAAGTAAGTGTCCCTTTCCTCTCGCTTCGACTGCTTAAGAGCACCCTTATTCACGCCTCCCTAATGTCCCCCTCTTGAAACCTCCCCCTACGTTTCCCCCGGGCGAAGATCCAAGCCACTTCCCCCTTCAAAATCCATCCATCCCCCGGAATCTCTCACCCATGCCCTCCATACCCATCCTCCTACGCTCCAACGTCCCCGCTGCACCAAAACCGAAACGTATTCGCGACAGTCCCGGCACATGTTTCCGCGGTGCCAGGCATCGCCAGCAAATTAACCGAACCCATAAAAACCGGTTCGATATCCTGCCGTTAAAGCTCGCGCGCATACTTAACCGTACACACGATACCGAGCGGCTCACGTACAATTGCAAATCAAGGCTAGCGGGGCTGGGCGTTTTCCGCACACGTACAACACGCGTTTCCTTTTACGTGCCCGGCGACCGGGCGAGCGTGCATCGGCCAGGGTCCGCGGCAATCTTAATACCGTCATTTTTCGGATTCGCCCGATAATTCCGTGGAGATAGTCTCACGGAGATAAGGTCGAACCTCCTGCGCGCAGGTGCCTCGGGTATTTTCTGGCCGCAGGGGGTGTTGAGCGGCGGCAGGGCACGCGGTGGCTTGCCCCGCGTGCAAAGCCTGAGGGAGAACGAGCGAGAGGGAAATTCGTAGGAGAGGCACGGAGAGGAACGGCGATGGTGGTTGGAGGATAGGAAGACTTGCCGGTTGGAGGGGTCGAGAGGGGGGGGATCCGAAGGGAAGACAACAAGCACGGCGTAGTCCGTATCCCTTTGTTCGACGCGTGGCAAGATAAATTCAGCTAATAAATGACCGGGGGCTATTTACCGTGGCGGTAGCGCCTCGTTATCCGGCTCAGGGCCGTATATATGTACGCGCTCGCACACACTCGGCCCGTGTTTTGCAGCATTTTGAGCACGGCTCAGTATCGGTAAGAGGCCGATAAATCTTGGGTGCTCGACTCCTCCAGGCACACCGGAGTCATCCCGGTCTCCGTGAGATGCCCCCTGTCCTCTCTATCTTTCTCCGCTGTCCCTCTTTCTTTCTCTACTCCCCCACCCACCCCAGAGCCCCCTTCGGAATCTTCTTACCACTAAGAGGAGAGAACCGAGAAGACCGTCGAGTATAATGGAGAGTTTGAGTGCATGTACCCCGTGTACACGTTTCCCAGTCGGTGTATGTGCTGGTGGTCAGCTCTGTACCTATGCACACGCGTCTGTGTACGTGTAGGTCTGTGTGTGTGTGTATGCACCGGGTACGTAAGAGAGTACAGTTACGTTCCGTACTTACGAGGGCGGGTGGGTCCTCGTCGTGAGGACTAAGCCGCTATCGCGAAATCAGCGTCCGTCTTAATTATCGCCCTTAGTGTCCCTACCCTCTCTGTCTGCCCCCCGTGCAGCATCCGCTCCCTTTCTCCCTTCCTCCGGCCACAACCTCGGCCTCCGCTGCAACACCGTGGTCGTCTCCGTCTCGCCCTGTACGCGGCCGATCTCACGGTGCCCTCGCTCCCCCTATGTCAGCTCGCGGCGCGAACCTTTTACCAGTAGGACAATATCCCCGGCACCGGGGCCGCGATATATCAGCTAGCCAAGCACCGTGATAGGGCGAGCCGGATGGAATTCGCAAAAATTCGGCCAGCATCCGGGAACGGCCGTTGCCGCGGTTTCGGCAAGTGGATTTAGAATTTAGATAAAACAGGAGCTTCCTTGTGGGAGAACAATTTCCCTCGGGAAGGAACAATGGCGCACCCAGAAGGGGGTCAAGGGGTCTTCGCAATTCCCGAAGAAGAGGCGTTGTGAGAAGAAAAGAAGACTGAATTTTATTCTTTAAATAAATCTTTATAATTTCCATTAAAAATATTTTGAACTCTTTATCTCGGCATCCCCCAAGATTAAATCTTAAGTGCGCCACTGGGAAAGATACAGGGATGCCTAGCGATACCTTTTTTCTGGAGGTGATAAAACTCTGGGAAGGTATTGAACCAGAGCGTAACAGGATTAGGTGTTTCGCGTTGCTTTGGGCAACGATACTGCGCTCTCCGCAAATTTGGTCAACGATAAACGCTGATAAGACCGTGGAATGGCTATGGAGTGTCCTTAAATAATATTGAGTTTGAAAAAGGATCCTCCCGGTGATATCTTCCCAAGTGTTAAACCCTCAAGCAGGAGATCTGAATACCTACGTCTACCGATTGCCGAATGTACTTGTCCCAATTTTTCCAAGATTCCCATCGTACAAATAGCGGTTGCGTTCTTCTAACAATAAATAAATTTAGGATCCGCATCCAGGAAACGTGACAAGGAGCTCCCGATCTCTGCCCCTCGCGGCAGCTTCGATCGAACACCATCCTGTTCCCCCAGATAATAGATAATTTTCTTCCCTCCACGAACATTATCGCGCACAATGCGCCGTGGATGTATTCGTACACGGGTGGAAAGAGAAATGGTTACCAGACAGGAAGCAGCCTGTACAAGGCGAAGGGAAGGCGAAGCGAAGAAGCCGCTCCTCCGCGCAGCCCGGCTACCTCTCCGGGCTGTTTGGTTGGTGGATCTCCAAGCTTATCGTGATCTACCAAGCAAAAGGGCTTGCTTCCTTCAATTAACGAGGAAAAATGGCTGGCCACGGGTACATCTTTATTTTCCGCGGCCGGTGTATCGGTGCCCCCGTGAATTATTAAAACGGCCCCGCCGCTCCCACCGGCGATAACGACCCGGGGAGCAGGGGAGGGAGGGCGACGTTTTAGACCCGGCGTCGCGGACGGGCCGCATTCCGACACGGTCCTCGTGTAATTTGGATAAATACTTGCGGCGGTTCGCGGTCACGGGAATGGCCAGTTCAAACCGCCTGACAGAGGATATTTAAGCCGCAGACTCTCTGTTGCGCACCTCGAATTACCTAAACGCAGGAATTCTCCGATTGCGAACGGGGGGGAGGCCCCCGGGTTAATGGGCAGTCGCTACGCTGCTGTTATTTCACTGCGCTACTGTATTGTGACTGGGATCGCACGCGTTTTCGTGGGAAATCGTGGTCGCCTTACAAGAAAACGCCCTCGACCCGAAAATTCTGATTTCAATGAAACTTCCTGTGGACGTAGAGTAAGCAATAGGGTAGAAGTACCGTTTATGGCCATGTGCATAATTATCTTATTTTTAAATTGTTTGCAGATCATTGTTATGTGGAGAATTTCACATCATAAATATTTTGTTTAGTATACCGCCCGAAATATAAGGTTATAATTATTGTTTACACGGAAAAATATTATATTTTTTAAGAAGTGGCCAAACCTGGTACAATATCTTAATGTGGCCAAAAACGGTGCATCTACCCTATGCGATTTAATTTTTCTCTGCAAATTCACTGTGGAAGGGTGAAACCAGCCCTCAAGGTTGCGACGATTTTTCGTTCTTTTTATACCGTTTAATATTTATTCACCGTGACGGAAAGACAAGGCGCAAGATGGAACACGGTTTGGACAGATGTTCCCGGGAGTTAGGCAAACCTGGTCCCTTTTGATCGATCTAATCCGCGATCCGCACGCGGTATCGCAAGCTCTGGACGGATTAGAGGAGCGACGCGTAGTCGCCACGTGCAAGGCTCGACGATGACAAAGGTTGCCCGTCGCGAATCGATCGTCCGTTCGGTACTTTCGTCGAGGAATCACCGACACGTGAGAAGCGTCTAATTAACGGGGCTCGTTCGCTCATCAGCCTCAATTAGGCCAATTAATTCGTCTCGTTACGCTGTGCACGCCGCGCACATTTGCATCTTTAGCGGGGCATTTTTCGGCTCCGCTCGAAAACGGAGCGACGTAGCACTGCTGTATCTACGAAAAGATATCATTCTGTAAGGGGTCGTTCTTAAATTACGTAAAGCATTTTGGTTGCGAATTTCTTACGTTTTCTTACAAAGGGGGAGGAGGGAGTAAAGTAGCGTCTTACGTAATATTGTCTGACCTAATTTTCAATAAATACAAATTCTGTCATTATTTTTCCAGAAAAGTAATTTTAGTTTACATTTCCCAAACTTTTAAAAGAATTTTAATAACTGAAAAGAATGCAATGTAAATATATTACTTAAGGACAGAGGTTGGAATATAAAATCTTACGACTTCTTAAACTGGGGTAGGGAAGGGATAAGAAATCGCCAGAAGTACCCTTACTAATTTGAGGACGACCCTTAAAACTATTCAGAGTCAGTTCCGTGCAAATCTTAATGTACCGATGAGTAGGTATCTATTTTAAAACAACTTAATATGTTCGCATGTTCAAGCAAGCCGTTATCGAAGCTCGATTAGATAGCATGGTGATAGTTTAATACAAAAAAAGTGTTCCGTAGACAAGCTAGATATTAAAGCGTGTAGTATGAATATTTATAAACCTGGAATTAAAATTTCCATAAAAATACACTGATCCCTCTGAATCGAAAACGGCTCGACTCACGATTCTGCGTCCAACGTCGCTTAATCAAGCAGAGCTTTGCCAGCGAATTATCTAAAAAGAAGCGCAGAGTCCAGGTAGGTAATCCTGCGGCACGTAATCTGCATCCCGCGATTCACTGTTGCGTCAAATACACTTGTTCCGGTGTCTACAAAGCGGAGCCAGACAGTTTCTGTATTTTCGCCGGTCATTCGACGGGTTTTAATCCCCCGGCAGGGGGGCACACAGAGCCGTCCCTAAAAGGAAAAATGGTCCCCGTAATGCCTGGAACTTTCCAGACTGTCGGGAATCGGGAGAGATGAGTTCGAGACAGTTTCCAGCAAAGCCGATACCCTGCAAGGATGGAATTATAGTACGCGATTTCGTGCGACCCCCCCGGCACACGCTCACACCCCCGATCCCTCCTGATTGAATTACAGTCCCTCTGTTACGTATATATGTACTTGGAATCGTTCAAAGAAATCTGCTGATGAACGTCCCGCGACGACAAAGTTCGCAAACTTCGCCAGAACATATCGCTCCCCCTGCCGCGCCTGGAAATACGTCTCCACATTTCTCTGTCCCTTTTTTTCTTCGAATGGTAACATGGCTCCGAGAGGTTGATTAAACGTCCCCCGGCTATTGGGAAAGCAAGAATTTCGATACGCCAACTAGTGACAGAAAATCAAACTACTGTGAGTAGGTCGAAATCCGTCGAAGTCGATACGATTATCAGTGTTTATATAGACATTTTGTGAAAAAAACGAGTGATTTTAAATTTTTTTCAACACTAAATTTTTACTTCTTCGATTAATAAATACTGATTTGGAATGTTTGGTGGGATCCGGGCCTACTTGCAATAGTTCGCCAACTTACCACCGCAGCGCTGATATCTAAGCCACGCCTCCACTTGGTTTCCCAATACGTTCGCTGTAGGGTAAACGCACCAATAAATGAACACTTAAGGCTAATGAATGAACGCTATTATAAAATTATGTTAGCAGCGCGATTGATTCCACGTGCTGCAAAAATTGTTTGGATACGAAGTAAGAAAATAAAAGAAGTCTCTAATTAATTAGTTGCTTATTTTAATAACTTATTTTACTCATATTAATAAAGAACGACCATTCACTGGTACGTGTTCATTTACTGGTACAACCACCCTACATACAAGCGAGTTCGTCGGTAGGCGCGTCGGAAATAAACGAAACGCGCCCCCTCGAATCGTATAATCGGGTGAAATGGGAAATTCGACTTTTTTATGGGGCCGAATTACACGGTCCACGAATGTCGCTGGAAAACGGAAATCCCCTGTGTGCCTCTGGATGAAAGGCGGGGCATATCGAATGACGAGGATTTTCCCAGACAAGGCGCTCGTCCCGTGATTTATTACGTCTGTGTGTGGCAGCTGGCGGACTCGCGGGGTTTAAGTAGGTGTTAATTCGATAAAATTGATCGCAACGCATGGCGGTCTATCCGGAAAGAGAATTTCGATGAACCAGCCCCGAGCTCCGTCCGGTTATCCCACGGAAGTTGGCTGCGTTCCGCGGATTCTAATTAAAATCCTCTGATTACCGTGAAATAAATTGCGAATTAGAGAGATAGCGCGGCCGCGGGAGCAATAAAGGGAACACTCCCGAGCGTGAAATGATATTCAATGTAATAAAATTGTTCGAATACCGGTAAATCCCGGCCTCAAACGGGGAGGGGAAATATGCTTCCGTCATGGGTCACGAAAAAATGGTAATTCCGTACGAGGCGAACGATTCGACGAGTTTAACACGCGATTGCTAATTTTTTTTTTGTTTCACCTTTACCCGGCGACACGTCGCTACGCCTTAACGACCGTAATATGCTAATACGGGGACATTTGGAAGGGAAACTTGTACGACACTCGACAAGGCCGTTTGTATACGTTTTATCTTAGCTCACCTTAGGCTGGACTTTTCAGCGGAATTGTTTTCCACGGGTGCAAAAAAAAAAGGAACGGGACACGAAGGGGAGTCGGCTCGTAAATTAGTCGCGAAAACGGCCTCCAAAATACGGTAACTGCGCGTCGATGGGGTCCGAAGGATGTTAGGCGAGTATCCGTGTGCAACGTTGTTCCATTCTTTTAATTACAATTATTACGAAAAGCAAAATAGGAGCCGATAGTTATATGCGGCATTGAGAGCAACAACGCACTAATACTCGGTAAACGGAGACATAGGCGATCTAAAAAAAAATAGAGTTTCAACCAGGGGATTGGAGCAGACCAATTTTTTATTTGTTCCACTTCTGCTCCCCTCCGACATCAAAATACTTGATTCAGCTCAGCTCCTGCTCCGCTTCAGCTGCTTATTTGAAATAAAAATGTTTAATACTTTCAAACAGTGATCTTTCATTTGCAACAAACCCCGTCTTTCTAGATATTTATTTTCTTATAGAAAAAATTCATAAAGAATGATTCATTTTTTAGCAAAGAAGGTACTATGACTTGGTAACATGACTTTTTTTCCGTGACGAAAAATTGAAAATTGCTATTTATTAAAAACATTTCATTCGTCTGCCCTTATAAAATGAAAGAAAATTCAAATAGGTAATAAAACAAATTTGGGGCAGTGGAGCAGCAAAAATTTTCCGTGTTCCGGGCAAACCCTCCTGCTCCACTGCTCCGCACTCCGCTCCAACGCTCTGATTTCAACAGTATTTCGTTTTGCAGGCTTCGTCGCAAGTGTAGTCATAATGTTTAACTTCTAATACCATTCGAAATTCTTCCCAATGAAGACCTAATTAATTTTCCATTTAATTTTAATAAGCGTTTCACACAGACGTCACTACTAAATCTCAGTGCAACAAGTGATTTTGTTACGCCATATGTATTTAAATTGAAAGAAACTAATTTCTCCTATTTTATATGATTAATACAGCCTACTGAAATACATTACTGCTACTAACTCAATATCGCAAAAAATGTAGGTTGTCCCGTTTTTGTTCTGAATGCCTATGTAATGTATCTTCTTCTACTGACTAGCTCCCCTAATACCAAGTAACGCTATACCTTGTGAGCACCGAAACTCCAGATGAATACAGCAACGTCCACCGAAAAATTACATGTAACCGTCGGTATTTGTCAAAAAAAAAAAAAGAGAGAAGAGAAAAAAAGGGGGATATATTTCCTACTCGTTTGAATGGAACAAAGAGGCCAGGTCCCCCGGCACGAGTTCCTCTCCATTGTCACGAATCGAGAACACAATCGACAGGCACGCCTTCCTGTACCTGTTTTCCAATTTCCAACTGACGACGATAGATCCGATCTCGAGCGCCGAGAGGACACACGATACAAGACGTCTCACAATATTGTCGGTCCCCGGGCCCGCGACACGAGACCCCACGATCCACCGGGGTCGGATCCCTCGGGCGGAACGGGCGGTGAGGAGCGAGGGGGGGGGGGGGGAGAGGGTCCGGAACCCTTGTCACCGCAGAACTCGGCTGAAAATCGAATTCTCAGGGCATCGTATGACAATTTCAGCCGCGGCCTCTAACGGAGGGAGGGGGACAGATAAACCCAACTACGGGGCAGGATAGAGCAGGGAAGATCAGAGGAATGGCACTGCGCTAGTGTGCGAGAGCGGGGAAAGGGGGGGTGAGAGGGGTGGAAAGGAGAGAGGCAAATAGATAGAGACGAGGGAAAGAGGACGGAGAGAAGGAGGACCGATGTCGCCCCAGTGTTCCAGAGATGTTATCATCGCGGAGGAGGTTACACTACGACAGGGACGTACGCGATGAAAAGGTGCCCGGTACCTAACCAGACCCTAACAATCGTGTCGCGCATTCTTCTCCCGGCGATCCGCTCGCTCCGATAGTTTCGACAGAGTTGCAATTTGCTCGATGCGGTTGGCGGGCCCCTCGCCCCCTTCGCCGCCCTTAAAGGCACCACCACACCGTTCCCTACCCGACGACAATGAGATCCTTATCGGATCGCTACGTTTCCCAGTGCCTCTTCCTCGTCTCCTTATGCAGCTGCACCGACAATTGTATCTTCCTATCCCGAGGAATGCACACACTCAGCCCCCACCAGGCGCGCTTCCTGCGCCCGCGTCTTTTTGTGTATCGCGGAACGGTCTTGGCCGCCTTAAGATAAAGATTCCATCGAAACGGGCTGGAATAAAATTTTCAATAAGGCCGCTCCAGCGCTCCCAGGGAAATCGAGGGAATTGGATGCAAACTGGCGCTAGAGTGGCGTACACGTGAATGTCTAACTTGGGGGTGGGTGTTTGGGAAGAGACGGCAGAGGGTATAAAAATTTACTGGCCAAGGAATATAAGTGAACACGCTTCGGTCTCTGTTCTCCGCTAGCTGGTGCTCAACGTCGTGGAGCCGGTTAAAAATCTCGGTGTTTTTAAGCGGAGCTTCGAAACCCCAGTTGGATAATCTAATGGTATAGAAGGGTGCGGAGATAGCGTGGTATTACGATGGAGCGCGGCAATGGTAGGTACCGTAGGCTGATGGAAATATGATAATTGGACGAAAGTGCGATAGCGCGATACCGTGATGATACGATTATCACTATCGATACTGAATAAGCAAATGCTGCACGCGCGCGGAAACATTCTACAAAAGTTTTTCCCCATTCGTCGTTAATTATAATGGTTTGCATCGCGCGCCGTGGCGTTTTCAATAATCGCGCAGGAAAATCACAGGGGACATCGACAGGCGCCTCGTAACGGGTTATTGACAATCAACTTTGTAATTTACCGCGACGCGGCGCGCGCTGAGATCCCCGACCCTTAAGCCTCCTCCACACGTAGCGGCCTGACAATGAGATCGCTATCGCGATCTGATACGTTTCCTTCCTCTCGTTCAGCTGCATCCTCCTCGCCCCGGCGCGTGTATCGGTGCGATCCATCGACGGTGTAACCAATCTCTTCGCCGCGCTGCAAAGTTTCCCGGCCAGCGGGAGTGGGTCGCCCCTCAAAGACAGGGGCCAGAAACTATCCCCCGATAAAAAGAATGGATCTTTAATAAATAATGGGTCGAGTCGCCAGCGAGACAGCCGACCCCATTGTCAGGCGTTCCTTTTTGGCTCGGTGAAACCAGCCGTAGAAACGAGAAGTTGAAGACGCTTTCGGCGAAAGAGTGCTCTATACGCTCCCTTTTATCCCACTTTTCCCGTGCGACTCGCCGAGAGTATCGCGTGCTGGCGCGTTAAATTAAACGCAAGGCGAGAGACGTGAGAGTGGCGACCTAAAATTCGTTAACAAATCATTTGGAATTTTAAAATTAGTCTACGTGAGTCTAACGAGAGACGATGTTCCACATTTGACGCTTATGTATACGCTTTGGTACGTGACGGAAATAACAATTCGCCCAGCAGTGAAATAAATAACACATCGCTTGCATGCAAATAACATTTCGTCATTTATTTTGTATGTAGGGTAAAGCTACCAGTGAATGTCCGAATTGTTGAATCTATGGACCTTTGAGATTAATACTTGATTATATTTATGTGTAACAACAAAACAACTGTTGCAATTGCATTTAAATTTTTTTTCTTGAAATTTCTATAAAAATAGGTAATTATTTTTATAGAAATTTCAAGAAAAAAAATTTTAATGCAATTTCAACAGTTGTTGAAAAGATTATAAAATACAAAACGTGTAGAAATCCAGTAAATGACCGGATACTTTTAATAAGAATTGAACTTAATAATGTTTGCTTAATACGCGTGACTAAAAATAGGGGATATTAAAGTGCAACTACACTCCATTTATAAACATACGTATATTTTTAAATTTATAATTGACATTTCATTGCCTAATTTGGTTATTCACTGGTATGCGGTCAATTACTGGTTGATTTACTCTACTCTCTCAAGTTTTCGCTTCTAATATTTTAAAGAGGAAGGACCAAAGTATATCTCCGCCCATTTATTATTAAGTAATTAATTCAACCAAAAATAGCAAAATATATCAACTTTCCCGGTCTCCTCTACTAGTAGGGCGTTTAAATATCGCCGAGGGCAAAGTGTTGCAGAATAGATGACCCCCGAAGACGAAACGGCGAGGACAGTGCCAGGGGGTTAATCAGCCATTCGACTCGCTTCGACACTGCAAATATCGCCCAGCTCCACGGTATATTAACAAACTTTTAATTAAGACGTCGAAACGAAGCCCACCCCGGGTATGGATTGTCGCGGCCGCGAGAGATCGATCGTCCCAGGGAAGCGGTGGATAATTTCTACAGCGAATCGAAGCTGGCCGCCGAATAAACGTAATTGAAACTGATCGGGCCGAGGAGGAGCAACGCAGCTGGGAAAATTGGAAAGATAATTGAAGGGGCAGGTGGACGAAAGCGTCGCGCTCGCCAAGTTGTGAGGCGAGGGCTCCTCAAGTTCAAAGCTTCCCCAAAGTTTTTCCTCGACTCCGTGGAAACTTTAAGCGTTCCGGAGGTGTGCAGCGTGGTCGACACTGCCGAGGGATACGCTTTCAGGGAATGCCCGTTACGGGGAGAGAGAAAAAAAAAAATTGGCTCGTGCCTTCCACCGGCCACCCGACTAAGTGCAACGTAACATCCCCCGCTCATTAGCCCCC
Source organism: Andrena bicolor (assembly GCA_960531205.1). Taxonomy (NCBI): domain Eukaryota; kingdom Metazoa; phylum Arthropoda; class Insecta; order Hymenoptera; family Andrenidae; genus Andrena; species Andrena bicolor. The sequence goes on along the minus strand of OY482668.1, from coordinate 12,547,782 downwards.
CTCGGAATGATCATTCCATAACGCTTTAGCTATTGGCTACGGTCGCGGAAGCCAGGAGCGGGGTGGATCGATGCCGCGACTAAATTAAACGTCGACTGCAAGTAAACTTCTTAACGATGCCACCGTGGGCGCGGTAATTTTTAATAATTCCCCGACTGGCCTGGTTCGATTGAGCTGTCACTCCGCTTGGATGTAAATTGAAAAGCGATCGAGGGCGAAAGAGAGGAGTTCTTTCGAAGGGACGTGGGCTCGATGGCGGGACGGCGGAGGGATGCAATTATGTTATTAAGCGCTTGATCTTTTATGCATTCGAGCCCGGCTCGCGATAACGTCTTCGTCTCGGGACGGCGGTGCGGGATATTGTTGCCTCGCGCGCACAAATATGCAAATGTTTGAGGAGACGGATGTGGCTGGACGACGAAGGTGCCTGGAGAACGCCGCGGCGGAATAATCGCTCGGAACTGGGTAAAATCTCCTGGCGAAGACAACCGGCAAACTATCACCTTTATCGTTTTCGCAGTCGTATCTGACGAGAGGAAGACAAACTTTCGCAGTTCTTTGTGTTTAACTTGAGAGCTATCGAAGGGGGGGAATAAATAGAGGATCCACTGCTGTGGGAGCGGAGACTCTGTGATTACAGCTTAGCTTTTTGGAATGTAACTTGTCTAAAGGAAAGAACGTGACACTGTGTTAAGGATGCCTAGTTTTAGTATCGTGGAAACAGAACCTTACCAGAGTAGACACTACTAAGGGGACATTCTCGGTAAAATTTTTCAGAAAATCAATTTTTTTACATATATCTATAGAATCTGGTTATTGTGTAAAAATTATAAGACGAAATTCGTAAGGGGATAGACTTCTTCAACGATAGAATAGCCGCAACATACAAGCAAAACGTTAAACGCGTTTATCTCGGAACATTAATATGAAACGATTTCAGAAATCTTGATGACATTTTCGTTATATTTGAATTCACTATCGTATCAGCCTTCGATCATAAATTTTAGAGGTAATAGTTATTTCTTACTAACGTTTTCAGGTCTAATATGACTCCTTTTTTTAGTATGTTTGTGTTCAAACTTCGTCTTTTTGCTTTCCTAGCCTTCTTAAAGGCTGATACGATACCGATTGATATAACAAATAAGAAAGTCTTTGGTTTCTTGATTCCAGACAATCCTGCGTCGAGTTATACTGCCTACCACCGACGCCACTTTTCAAAATAAAATTAGAGCCACTACAGAAAAATGAAAAAAAAAATGTTTTCCATATCCTTGAATAACGAACAAATAAAAATCATAACGTTATATTCCTGCAAGGTGTCTTATACTTTTAAAAAAAAGTCCTAAAGATCACCTATGTATTTTTTGAGCGATTTAATACGAATGACCCCTTAATCTTAGCACCTGGCATGTACAAAATCAAGAATCCTCTATTTTACTTTGTGAAAAGATCGTATGTAATACTACGTACCTAGAAAACCTTCCTCTCCAACCCACGATGAGATCAACAAGACAGTCCCCCACATGTTCCATTCCAGGAACATTAATATCCCACCACCACCAATCCCCCGTCGCATTCTTCGCGCACAAGCTCGCGACACAACACTTATTCGCGTTCCGAGGATCAGGCTCATAAAATCGCGAGAGCAAACGTCTCCGATCGCGTCGACAGACTGTCCTTGGGCGCTCGATTGCCGGTAATTGGCGAATCTTTGTTTTAGGCCTCTTAATGGCATCGCTAACGCGTTCCGTTTACGACTGTAATCACGGTTGGCTTCGACGGCGCAGTCGTCGCGCGAAGGACGCCGCGGCACTGTTATTAGGCGATAATAAACTTCGGGGAAAGTCGATCGACACGGTTCAACCGGGGGTACCGTTTTCCAATTGGTTGCCGTGCGCGGAAAAGGATCCTCAGTGGGAATCTATGAACCGAGGGGGGAAATGGCGGCGATAAGAAGGCACAGTAGGTACGTTCGAAGTTAATTACACAGATAAAAGCAAATAATTTCTCGAGAAACGGAAATCGTGCAACGACGTCCCTACCCCCACCCTCGTTAAGGGGGGCCACTCAGGTGAAAATGACCTACCAGTAATTTTACAGATGAAAATTTGAAAATATTTATATCCATATTATTTTTTACGCTGAAATGAATTATGTAAGAGTTAATACAGTGACAATTTTTTTTTTCAAAATTTAAAAATAAAATTTCGAAAAAAATTTCTTTTGTAAAATCCATACCCTTCTTTCTGTAGAATTGTATACAAAGACTGCAAAACAAATTTCAGCTCGAGAACTTCATTTTTGTCCGAGTTATAAAGTTCTTTGTTTTGGCGTAGTAACTAAAACGCTCCTGCTTCGTATATAAAAACTTTATAACTCAGACAAAAATGAAGTTTCCGAGCTGAAATTGTTTTTGCAGGCTTGGAATACAATACTACAGAGATAAGGGTATGGATTTTACAATAGAATAATTTTTTCCAAATTTTAATTTTAAATTTTGAAAAAAAAAAATTGTCACTTTATTAACTCTTACATAATTCATTTCAGCGTAAAAAATTATATGGATATACATATTTTCAAATTTTTATCGGTAAAATTACTGGTAGGTCATTTTCACCCGAGTGACCCCCCTTAACCTTGCCGCGTCTAATGTCTGCGCCTCTCGGTCGCCTTCGAATGTGAAAGACACCGCGCTCACGCGTTTACAAGTGTGATAATGAAACATTCCTTTCCTTCCGCGCGAGGGACACCGAGGACGCCCCGCATTACCGGCCAACGAGCACCGAAAACAGAATCGCCTTTTCTGCGAACCCACGGACGTGTGAACTCGAAGATCGATTGGACGCGGACGTACCGAGACAGCTTTCCTTTATCCAGGAGTAAGCATGACTCCTTGAATTCGGGGATGGATTTTTGAAAATGTTCCCTTCGCAGAGAAAAGTCTCCTCTCCCTCAGTTTCCATTCCATATGTGTCAGTGACTTACAAGGGAAGATCCCGAACCCGGAAATTCAAAAAATTCTGAAACTTTGTGGATATGTAGGGAATTTCCTCCTGATTACAACGCAATTTTTTTTGCTGCCCAAAATCACTCTAAGAGGGTGTAATTGACCCCTGAAAATCCGGTTATTTTCCGATTTTGTGTTGTAATTCGTGAAATGCAAAATAATTTTTTCATCAAATGATAGATCTAATTAAAAGAAGTTACTTTTGTCTTGAAACTTTTTTTCTATCTCGCACAGTTCGCGAGTTATAACACAAAATCGGAAAATAGCCGAATTTTCAGGGGTAATTTCACCCCATTAGAGTGATTTTGGGCAGCAAAAAAAATTACGTTGTAATCAGAAGGAAATTCCCTACATATCCACAAAGTTTCAGAATTTTTTGAACTTCCGGCTTCGGGATTCCCTTAGAGTGCCATTTGGTCTCGCAAGTTTATACCAACATCGACACGTGAAAACAAGATCGTCCGGCGAGAATGTATTATAAAACGCAATGACGGTGAAGAAGTCGTTGTGAGGATCGGCGGCCGTTGCAACTCACGTGCCATCGCCGCCACGGAAAAGCCTCGCGCCTGGTTTCACGGCGAGGTCTGCGTAGGTTTCATTGAATTATGCCCGCGCCCATTCATGCGTGTTGCTCGTTCGCGGATACGGCACCGTGACCCTTCCTCCGCGCTGTTTCCTTGCATCCAGCGGGCGCGAGCGAGCAGGCCTGGCGCGTATAAATTGGGGGATATGGAGCGTAACTGTCCGAGAGGGCGAAACTGGTTCCGAGCGGAATCAATGGGTCCCACCCCGCTATCTGATCCACGCCACCTAGGCGTGTGTCACCTACCGTACAGATAACACGGCGTCTGACCTCGGAGGGGTGATTTACGGCGGGGGCCGTTTCGATTTCTTTTCGAGGCCGGCGTCCAGAGGAGAGACACCATCCACGGGAATTAACTCGATCGACGAGCCGATAGCGAGATTAATGTGCCCGCGCGGCCCGGCGGAATCGAAACTGGATCGGGGTTTAATTAATTCCCGCGCGATTACGGCGCGCCGTCGCGACGCGACGCGCCTTCGGGGGCCGATACGTGGAACGTTCGTTTTAATCGAGGAATGTAATGGTCAGCCGTGATCTCGATGGGATCGAATCGTCAAACGGTGCCAGAGGGACACAAGATGGGAGGGGCGGATGGATTTAATTCCTGGCAAGTGGTACATGCCTGGTATCCTCGCCTCTGCAGCCGAATTGTTTATGGAATTCTCTAGCGCGCGATTTACGGGGCGGTTAATCGTTAGAAAGTGAGAGGCGGGGCGGCAACGGTAGCCGTTACCGACGGGAATAATAAGAGGTTAAACAGCGAATCGCGTGTAATAGTTGCTTTATCTTTTTGGCAGGCTGTTTCATTGCCTCGTTAAAACGCACCGGCCACTGGAAGAAGACGTTAAAAGCTCTGCCACTCCATAAAGATAAAAAATGGATTTAACCGACGGCCGTTTGTGCTTTCTTAGGTACTGATGGGATTGGACGCGGTGGGCGAGTGTTACGTCCTGTCGCGGCGATAATTGATGTGTGCTACTGTCCGGGTGTCATCCTAAGTAGTTTGTGATTTGTCTTCTGTGGGAATTCTTTTCGAGTTCGTTGGTGTTTTTTTTAGTATTTGTTGATATTGTTTTAGTATTCTTCGGTTGTCTTGATATGCTTTTAGTATTCTTAGGTATTCTTTGATATGCTTTTAGTATTCTTAGGTATTCCTTGATATGCTTTTAGTATTCTTAGGTATTCCTCGGTATTTCTTTGCAGATTCTTCATATTCTTAGGTAGTTATTTAGATTTCATATTCTTCGGTACTCCCTTGGATTTCCTTCATATTCATCGTTACTCGTCTGAATTTCCTTCCCATTCTTCGGTCTTCTCTAGGAATCTTTAATACTCCTTAATATTCTTTATTATTCCTTTGCCAATCTTCGATGCACCTTGGTACTCCTTGCCACTCCTGCGGATTCCTTAATATTCCTCAATATTCTTTGCCATTCCATGGGCATCCCTTAGCATTCTCGTAATTGAAAAATGCGCGACTGTATCTGATGCCGGGGGGAAGAATTACGAGGAAATATTAGTAGTACCACAACGGGCCACAAGGATATATCTAACACGCGAACGAGCAGATCGCCGGGATTCATGGATCGCCCGCCTCGCGATCGTTTCCATTCATCCGTGTGATTCGCGTTTCCCCTTTGATATCGCTTTGGCATTCATGGCTGGCGTTCAATGGAGAAGATAAATCGGAGCCTATAAGAAAAATTGCCCCCGGTCCTCCCACGAATTTTATCTCCCTGTTAAGCCAATGATACCGCTCGTTCCCTCTCTTTTTACCTACATCGACGACTCCTCGTTTAACGACTCCCTCGCTTTTTATCTCCCTCGATAACAAGCTGGACCCAAAGTGCCATGTGGTCAACAGCCTGCGCATTTAAACGACACAGAAAGAATTTCCCTCGATCTTCCATCAAAAAATATTCCCAAGACCACTCTCAATATCCCAGACAAACCTTTCCAAATGGAAACGTACTTTTCATTCGCCAAATCAAAAAAATTACTGGCACGTGCAAACGTTTGATAAAGTGGGTAAGTACTCTCAGGTAGCCTTCCGATATTTCAAATTTCTACCACACTTGCCCGGAATATATTTCTATTTTTCTCGCACCTAATGGAACGATAAAAGCAATTAGTCAATTAAGCACGATGCGCCGACTAATGGAGACATTTACCTTAATCTCGTATCCGCGAAAAGTCACCGGTAAATAAAGTCACTCCTCGTTATCCAGCGGGCCTAAAGAACCATCGAGAGTGCAATTAACAGCGAACTCCATGATCCTCCTCAAATTTAAACGAAAACCCATCGCCGCCGCGCTAACAAACGCCGCGGCCGAGTTTAGCGCAACCCCATTCAATTACATTTCACGTCGCGGTAATTGGATTTAGCGGAGGGGGCTCAGCGTTCCGTGGCCGGATCGACGTGCAACAATAAATATACAGGTATTTTCATTATCGAACGCCGACAGCCAGCCGCTCGTAAAGTCTTCGCGGAACGATTTCGCGATGATTTACTGTTTTTTTTTCTTTTCCCTCCCACTTTCGCCCTGCCAGCCGTCTCTTCGGCTGGCCATCTCGCTCCTTTTTGGCGCAAAACAAGGGACGGTTACGCGGGACCGGCCAACGAGCGGGCCCGCATATTTGCCTAACAATGCCAGCGGATATTTCGTCTATAGCAAGAAATATAGGACGAGGGGCTGCGCCACGCCTCGCCTTATTCTTCCCGAAACCGCTGTCATTCCTCCAGCTGGCTTGGACCTTCGATGCCGACGCCGACTTCTCCACCCACCAGTGGCCTGTATTTCTAATTACAGACCGCTGGCATTTCTCCCCCTCGACTTCACGATGCAAGTCACAAATGGCCCTCTCCGGCCGGAAGAAACAAAAATTACAGATTCGTAGCGCCACTTAATCCTTGGTGCCATCCTCTTCTGAAGAACAAAAAAACACAGAATCCTCTCAGTATCCATCGGAGGAACGAGGCATCGCTCCTTCTCCCGCTCTTTTAGGTTTTCCTGCTTCGTAGTGGGCTTTGTTTCAACGTCATAATCGGTCGCCTTCTTCTGGAGGGACTCTATGGCGAGCCATGGCCAGATTCGAGCCTGATGCGTGGGGGTTGAAAGTCCGGGCTCTTCTGTTCGAAGGACAGTAGGGATTTTCGTATTGTTATGCGGGGATAATGACGTTGCCTCTCTGTGTACCGAGTTTGGGATTATTTTTAAGTTTCTAGCTTCTATTTACTTGGTCGAAGGTTTTGGCTTCTGCCTCTGAGCGGGGCGATCTTTCTCTCAGGGATTATAAGAGAGGGTGAAGGGCACGAAAAGTTTCCTTATGAATTCTATGACTATTTTTTTTTCAAATCTTCAATAAATAAGGTAAAGGGCCAGTAGTTGACCACCAATCAGTAGTTGACCTTTGTTCAGAAAAACATGAAAAATAAGGTTTTTAGAAGTTTTAGAGAACTGCACTCTCTAACTGCATTTTATTCAATAGGTCGTCACTTCTAAAAACCTTATTTTTCATGTTTTTCTGAACAAAGGTCAACTACTGATTGATGGTCAACTACTGGCCCTTTACCTTAATACAAAATAATGGTAAAACACAACACGTTTTTCTATATTCCTCAATTTTATGCAAGAAGGGCCGAGAGGGCTATAAAATTAATTTCACTGATTAATTTATCACATAATTCTGATTGTAATAATGCAACTGCAAAGCAGATATATCAAATTTTTAAATATTATAGACAGTTTTACAACAACTTCATTATAATAAAAAATATGTTTACAGATACTTTTTTCAAAATCATCTTTTTCCACTGCTGAGGCCCTTCTTGCACCCAACAGTACAATTTTGAGTCCTCCAAGGAAGATTCCGCAGATACCGGTGAACTTTTCTAAATTCTTTCCTGCAGCAAGGCATGGTGATCCAGAAAATGGCGTTTTTATCCGTGAAAAGTGAAATTCGCGTGGCTCGTTTGCATGACTCCGTGACGCTATTCGCGAGCTAATATTAAATCGCATGAATATTTAACGATACGTCCGTGTCTGTCGTGGAAAACTTCCCTTACGTTATTATCCCCATTTTTAGCCCCATTAAACGCGCTTTTAATCGGCCCTGCTAAGCTGTCGCAACTTCTCCCGCCGCTTTCAAACCGGCCTGCCTCCATTTTTTTTTAATCTCCATCCGGGAAGAACTTCTCCATCCAAGTTTCCGCGCGTTAATTATTCATCGGCATTAATTACGGCCGCGTGGTACGTGTATCCGATAATTCATCGCGCCATCCATCGAGCCGCGTCGCAGTCAAGCTTCTTTTATTCGATCGACGCATGCGAGATCATGGCCCCCTGGGTCAAGCATCGAAGAACAAATCCGCGCCACTCATTTCCTCCGCGAAATGAACTTCAATAAAAGAATGAAAACACAACCACCAACTCCCTTCGCGTCAAGAATCCTTTTCTGCTCTTAATTTCGTCCCGTAAATAAGTGAATAAAAAGTAAATAAATAAAGAATTCGAGAATAAGTAGTTATAAGTATGATGCATATCTGAGAAACGCGACGACATGGTCCACGGGGATGGAGTACCTACTCGCCTCGGCGGCCCGTTTATAATCTTCGATCGATTAACGTCGTTCGGCGTCAGGCAGAAACTCGAGCACAAAGTATACAGGAACAGAGTCGGGCCAGGTAATTATACGCGAGATTAATGAGCGGTCTGTTTGCCTCGGAGAGTCCCGTCGCCAAACTCCACCGTGTTCCCCGAAAAGGAGCGCGGCCGAAAGGGCGAACAGGTTCCCGAAACGGCGGAACGCCGGTCCCGGGGACCGCTTAAAAATATTGTTCTGCCCCGCCTAGAGCGTCCAGAGGTTACTTAAACATCCGATGTTAAACTCGGCCCCGACGAGGCCGTAGCCACGGAGCGAAGGGCGTGGACGGCAAGTAGCCCCCGTCGACCGGCTCGTTTCCTCTCCGCCTCGTCGTTTTTTCGTTAATTGCGAGCCGAGCGAGGCAACGAACGAAACACACGGAACGGGCCACGCTTCTCACCTGTTGCGAGCCGTATAAATATCAGCCGGGCCCCCGGTCGCTCGGTCGGTTGCCTACGATTTCGCCTAGTTCCATAAACCACCGAGATAATCATCGTGTCTGTCGTTGGTTCGCACGCGCGCCCGCGCGGGCCGACACAATTCAAATGACTGCCGTTTGTTTTCGTCGTTAAACGGCTGGCGAGCATTCGAGCCGGGGAATTAATACGCCCCCGTGCGGGGAAAGGGTTCACGATCAGCCGGCCTCCACCTCCTCCGCGAACGCTTGTTTACGAGAGAAACGGGCAAGAAAGAGGGAAACGGGGGGAATCGATTATCCGCGCGGTGAATTATGATAATTTGATCTCCCATTCGGCTTTTCAATTATCAACGGGTTTGGGTAGTCGGGGATACGCGCTGGGGAGGGTTTGTGCGTTAGTTGGGCGTGATTTAAATGTTAGAAGGCAGCGGGGTGGTTTCTGCAAATCGATTGGCGTATAACTTTATGCATTTTTATTCCTGGTTGGCGTTTTGTAAATGAGTAAACGTGCGGCGGGTAGAAGGTGGCGAATCGGATCAGAATGGGAATGCAATCTGTGTAAACGATTAAGGGATGAAGTAATACGAACGATCGGAATGCTCGTTTCTATTGGTGATGTAAGAAATGTGGACTGAATTTTTATTTTCATCCGATTCGCCTCGGTCTACCTTATTATAGAAACTGAAGTAGCTAACATCACTGAGGCTAGATAAACACGCGCTATTTGTAGGAAATATGGAACCATAAATATCCGGAAACAATTGAAGAGTCCTTGTAGAAAACACTGTCAGTGTCAGAATCGAAAAAAAATATTTTTAGCGGAAAATGTTCTACGTGCCAATGGTAATACTACAGTAGATATAAAAATTTAATGCAATTTCCCTTTGTAAATAAATTACCAATTGTGCTAAAAGATTATTGGAAAGGTTATTGTATACTTAAACATATTTAAGAATCAAAATAATCGAATTTCGCAAATAATTTAATGTCAGGGAAATTTTTTTCTATTACGCAGTTTCAATCTCCACAATGAGATTATTCTGCCAGACACTCCATACCCATTACAAGCTCTTTTACACCCTTATTTATAATACAGTGATCTTTTAAATCGTCATCTTGCATTCGTTTAGGTACACGTAGACTAGTTTGCATATTGCCTCTGTGAATAGGACTGACGTAATCGCAAGAGTTGAAATAACACCGAAACAAGTACAAGCCAGACGCCCACTGCAAATCGCGAAAATATGACGACCAATTTACCCGCATAACCAGGAATCAATCCCACTCAAAAATCCCGGGAATAGCGGCACGTGTATAGTATCTATAATACAGTAACGAAGCTGAAATAGAGAATCACGGATCCGACGACAGCAAGCAAATAATAAATAATATAGTCGCGTGGATGCGCCACTATTACCGCAAGCAACAGTCGAGCATCAAGGCTTTCAACACCTTCTCTTCAGTCCTCAGTACCGAAATAAATATTGACGTCAACGCGACGCAATTGCCGTGCCTATCAGCCAGCGATATCCATCCGGAGATAGAGAGAAAAGAGGTGCCTAATTAAACTTTTACGATTGAGGGGCACAGGTATCCCCGGAATCGTTCCTAATCTGTCGATCTTGGAGTTCCAGCTCGTCGAGGGGTTGAGTCCACAGGACCTGTCGCAATCCCGCTGTCTCCCTTCCGGTCCCTACGAAACGGTTCCCTATCCCCTTTCCTCTATCAAGCCCATCTATTCCCTAGCACTCCGCTCCTAGTTCGAGCCCCCGCCCGAGCGGTGTATCAGATTTCCAATGGTCGTGGCGTATGTACTCGGCCGAAGGTAGATTAGATTTTAATAATGCAATTTGGGTTCACGGGGCGGGTACGTGGAACCAAGGAAACGGACGGGCAGAGTGAGGCAGCGGGGGTTGGCGGCGAAGGAGGGGGGCTAGTTCGACTATAAAACGAGCCGGCTTTCGCCCGGAGGAGGCAAACCAGCCCTGGACCGGGTAATTGTTGGAATTTGATTGGGCCCCGACGCAGCGGCAACCGCGGCTCTGTTGGCATCGGCTGCGAGTTCAAATGTCCCCGGGGCTGTTCTGCGTGTGAATGCGAATTTCAGGGCTTTCCAGGCGAATATTGATAATAGAGGGGGCGGGCGGGGGGGAGGGGTGGCGCACGATCGGGGCCACCGACAGGGTTCCTTTCGAAATGGTACGCTGGAAATCCTGTCCCGCGCGCCCGGGATAAATGGCAAAACTGCGGGCCGAATATTCTGTCGCGGTTTAAACGCGCCCCGCGAGCGTAACGCGGGCGCTTTTTAATTCGCCACGCACGCTGGAGGAGAAAGAAGGCAAACGGAACGCTGCGCACTCTCTGTTATCCATGCTTCTCATTTTCCCGCGCTCTGTTTCCTCGCTCAACTGTTCGCTTCACGTTTGAGGAGGCTACAATTGGGTGCCCCACTTTTTCGGGCTGCCAGTCATAATGTCACTCGATGCCGGGAAACTCAACTGAATTTGTTTTTCACATGCTGAGGGGTGTAGGTTTCTTTACTCCTGCTTCCTTAAATTTCATTAAGTTTGCGAATATTTTGAGAATAATCCACGATCGGAGTGACACTTCCTACCGCGAGGCAAGGATTAAATTTTGGTTTTACTTGATTACTCCGTATCCTTAATTCAGAGTCCTGTTAAATATAGGCACCATTATAATGTTTGCGGAGTTATATTCTTTCGATCGCTGGTTCATAAACTTCAATACAAAAGCAACCTTGCAACTTCGTGCGTTCGATGGGTGCTACATCAATATCGACTTAACGAAGCCGGACGTTCCTCGACTCGGCCTCGCAATTTGCCCGACATTATCATATTTTAATAATTCGGCATAATTTAGTGGGCAGAGGGGAGGAGGGCCTCGTTAAAGGGTGGAAATAAATAAATCGAATATTGAAGTTGGAAATGCGAGATACGAAGTACGCACGCGACCGAATCGTAAACTCGAAAGCGGCTCTCGATTGTGGACGAGCGGTACAATTTGAAATTTCGGTCACGTCCCATAAATCAAACACCCATCGCCGGAAGCGAGGCGATGATTCCTCTTGGCCGTCGATCATATTACGCGGGGATGATTCATAATAATGAGATCAAGTTCACGAGCAGGATGGCCATTCCACTAAATCCGCGAAATTCAGTTTAATCGTGCGACAAGGTAGTACATTTATTATTAATTCTTCGATGAAATTTTAAATTTCGCTCGAAGGCTAGATGTATTGGGGTAGCGAAAATTGTTCTAGAAGTGGGTAATAAGGATACCCTCGACGTTTAGCGTGAACTGCAATTGCATCAAACGTTTTCGTGCGAAACCGTGGTTTCCATTGTCTACACCTACGCGATGTTCACGCGATTGAATCAGGAACCACCTTGACCGCTTTCCCTCGACCGTCTCTATCTTTGTATTCCGCTGCAAATAGACTGCTCGATATCGCAACACGCTCCAAACGGGCATCAATTGTAAAACTCAGGCCGAGAATACCTTAAAAACTATGTAAGATACTCACGATCAACGAGATACGATGATCTGGGGGATAATAGTATTGGTACAAATCTGGCCACTTTACTTTTTCATTGCCTCGATACCAAAGTTTAATATTAGTATATTATTAGTATATTATAAATACCAACAACGAAAATATGAAGAACTCTTAATCTTTCACTTCGTCGTCCAATTCTGTCTATAAAACGTATGCAGGGCCGGAAATACTGATTGTAAATATTATTGTAAGAATTCGTAGCTCCAGAATTAATTTATGAATCTAAATTTTGAGAGTGATGGAATAGAAGAAGGGTAAAGGGAAAAGAGGGAATCCATTTTTTATGATTTTGCGATTTATAGCATATTTGATTGGTGGCTATAGAAGTGTCGAATCGCAAAGGATTATAAAGTTCAAATACCCCCGTAAGATACCTAAAGTTAAAGATTTGGTATACTAGTTAAAAACAGGAAATGTTCACTCTGCACTGGAAGAAAATACGGAATGTCCCCGCAAATTATTTAAGAAGAAAATTATATAAGGAAATTGGATTCATTGAACCTTGTTTCTTTACTGACGAACTAAAAACTAAAGTATTCAAATTTAATTTTCTCGATAGCGGTATTTTCTGACATTCTCTGTTGTTCCCATACTCTTCAAATATTTCCAGTAGGTACTGCAAGAGTCCTGGCACCAGCTACAAACTTATCTTCAGTATCATGATGACTTCATCCCCTAATATCCCCTGACAAACGAATAAACCTCATCCTACAACTCTATCTGTACAGTCCAACGCGATACCACCGCCGAAAAACTGGAAACCGCTGCAGGTCACAACAGAAACTACAATATTCCCGTGTCCGCGGTACAAATTAGCCAATAGCCCGAGGAGGTGATACCGAGAGAGGGAGATGCACCCTCGCCAACCCCCCAGACCGCAGGGTTTTCGTGGACGGGGTCGAAACGAGCCGGCTCACCGCGAAGACCTACGAGTGCCGAGCGTAGGTCGCGTGTAAAAGGAAGAAGAAGGCACCAGGAGGCAAGGCGGAGCAGCTCTCCGCGAGACGAAGAAGGCGCAAGTGCGGTAGCAGCGACGGTCAGATAATTTATTATGGCATTACTCACTGGCGGACACCTCAATGGCCAATGGGGGAGGCTACGTATGTGTGCCCGGTGCCTCCTCCTCGCGTAGTTGATATTATTTAGCCCTCTCGCCTGCGAGCGTGCGGGATAGAGAGGCGCAGAGAGAGCAGGCGAGGAGAGAAGCGCCAGGAGGTGGGAGAGAATGCACCTTAGCCGCGGCCTAAGGTCCAGCAGCGCATAGATCATCCTGGTATACCGGTTTCGTGTCACGTGCATCCAGCACCGCGAATTTGCGGGCGCAGGGAACAGAGAGAGAGAAAGCGAGAGAGAGAGAGAGAGAGAAAGGTGCCCCCGTCGCTGAGAGGGACCGGTTGCACGTGGATATTTCGTTGTTGGTCATTGATACGAACGGAGCCGAGGGTCGACTGAGATTAACCGACACGCGTGTTGCGCAATACGTCTTGTTAGCGGCGCGTCGCTCCGTGTTGCACGCCGCTGCATCCACGATGCACATCCGGCCCGCGAGCGGCTAAATTAACGCGTCCTTCCTCGCTAGGCGAGCCACAGTGCTCATTGGTATCCGGTTTATCGCGAATTTTCACGCTCGCTGGTGATTGGGCACGGTCGGGTCGTTAACGATTATCCTTTCCGCTGGGCATCAGCGGTCTAGTCGCTTTCAATGAAACTCAAACCTCCCACTTCAAATGTACAACCTAAGGTCGGGACCAGATATATTGGCCGGTGAGTTTCGTGAGGAGTATTCTTCTATTCTCAACGTTTTCTGACTCGCTCTCGCCTTGCCAGAAAAAGAGTGCGCCAGAAGTGGTGGGGATAGCGCCAAGCTCTTAACGTGTAGGGCAAACCGAGCTCTTAGCGTAGAGATACATACATCAGAATAAGTGTGCGTTAGCTGCGAAAACGATTTCACCGGCCAATATATCTGGCCCCGACCTTAGTTTACGTTTCTAAGGATATGAATCTTGGAAAAACATCGAGCTCTGTCATTTTAAACTTCATCGCTCCTGTTTCGTTGTGAATTACCAAAATCGATCTGCCATCTGTCCTCTTCCTGGTAACGAGGGTGTTCTCCGGGCTCATCCAACGCGCGAGATGGGGATGAAAGTATGGAGTTAACTACGCTAGGGGCACGGTGACGAACAAGCCTCTCGTCGCTGGAAAATGAGTCTGGCCCGGATGTGCAACACGCCGCGGCACATTACTCCAGCCTCCCGTTCGGTGTGCGGCCGTTAGAGAGGAAGCGGGGTTTATATACGCACAGGCCACCATGCACACGTTCCCCGAGTAACAATGAAGCAACAGGTTGCCGCCCCACCGAAACTTCTATGACAGATTGTGCAACCTTGATGGTCCGTATAACCCGCCCTGTCAGCCCTTCACACCCACCGGGCATTTTATGGCGGGCCGACGAGCCGGCACGGGGCTTTTACGAGTCCCTTTTTGTCTCACAAAAACCAAACAGAACAAACAGAAAACCACTCCCGACGGATCGTAAAAGTTTTCTTCGAAACCACCCACTCGCCCCCGGGTGACTTGCTATTCATGACGCGAGCCGGCTATATGCGTTTCTTGCGTCCCTTTTTATTATCTATCGGGCATCGAGACTTCCTTTCCATTCTCTGCCCCTTGCATATCATTAAATCGAAATACAAGGTACCGCGTTATTAGCGGCCACGTCCGCGGGAATGAATAAACTGCACGGAAATGACAGGTGAAGCTCGTGTAGACTACTGACTCCAAAGAGACTACCGATGAAAGGTAATACATAGTAGGTAGGTACTTATTCCACCGAGTTTTGATGGCCAATTGGTGAAGTGTAATACGTAATATCGAGAGAGCTCAGCATTCTAATTTCTGGCGCGAGATACACTGTAATTAAAATTTCCAAGATGATGCATACGCCATTGTAAGAACAAAATCTTCATAGGGGATTGACGAAACGATCCAAAAGAATTCACGACACTACTTAGTGCACAAATATTGTATGTCCACTTTTTGCGAAATTTAGGTTTTGAGCAGAGATGGGCAAAATTTTTATTTACATAAAATTTCGAATAACGAATAAAAGATAAGAAAAATTGTTCGTCATGTGTCGAATAAACTTAACTTAGGTTAACGAACGAATGACGAATAATTTTTTTAACTTTTATTTGTTTTCCGAAATTTTATTTAAATAAAAAGTTTGCCCATCTCTGGTTTTGAGATACAACAAATACTTAAGTAGTTCTCGACTGTTTCTTTATCCCTACTAATGTACAAAAGTGAAACGTTGTTTGTTGGTTTGTTTGTCCTTCTTTTATGTCTAAACAATTGAACGAGTTTCAATTAAATTTGAAATATTCATTACACACGTCCTAGAATAGATTATAGGCTATTTTAGGGGGTCTTTTTTATTTTGGAAACACCATAAATAATTCTCTGATGATATCGACTAACGGGTCAGCAAGTGTTGTATAAAAGTCACATGTAGATATTCTCAATTTTGTCAAAAATACTACTTTAATTCATTGTATGCCCCTGAATTTTATGTACGATTGCGTATTTAAAAAGTGGACATACAATATTTGTGCACCAACCGAATTACATGCAATTTCCGTGTCGATCGTGTCGCCTTCCTTCCGCGCAATTTCCCCGGCCGTGCGCCGTCGATCCAGAAGGAAACGGAAAACTCTCCGCGGCGAGTATTAACGGGAAAAGTTTGGGAAGTCGGCCCGTTCCGCGCTCAGTCAACCGGACTCCGAGTTAAACGGGCGTATACATACGCGGCTAATAAGCCGAGCAGAATCGTAGCCGGGAGAGTCTGTACCGTTTATTAAATTCCCGTGGACACAAAGGGGAACGCTCGAGAGGAAAACTGCCGCGGTTTTTCACCGGTCGTCGGCGGAATACCGCGGATAGGTCCGCACTCCGCGGTGAACTATTCAAATGAGGTAATGATCCAGACACGCGAGCCGTCCTTTCGAAGGGCCGAGGCAAGAGGCAGTTTTTTTTTTCAGCTCCGCGTGTACGTCAGCCCGTGTGTCGCGCGTCACCGTCAACCCTGCGAGGCAAATGTACCGTCGACACGATGAAATCGCATTAAGCCAACGAGGCGATCGCGAAAATCGCTCGATAACTGCATCCTTAAAAAGGTAGCTCGGCCGACGGAGTAATTGGCTTTTCGTCGCGTGTTCGCTGGTGCACGACGTCCTGTTTCATTAAACTGTCCCGGGGGCTCCTGGGAGTCGATTCGGTAAGGATTCACGGCTCGATGGTCACGACGTCACCGTGGATCACAAGCTCGACAGGAATATATTAGGGTACCATGGACAGGTCTGTCGTTTTTCTTCAACGATATGCCCCCGTCATTTTGGGAACGAGTACGTAGGTACTGACTTTGGTGGCAAGTGACCTTGGTGCCTTATTTTAAAAGTAGGTGCAATTTCTGATTAACACCAAAATGGGTACTTAGGTGGGCTGTTTGGAGACTATATTATGTTAATTCAAAAGAGTTTGCATATTTTCGTTTAAACTTTGCTACGAAGAAAAAGATATAACTTTGAATATTAGTGTTAAGTATTTCTCTTTTATCAATGACTTGTTGACATCGATTTAACAATTGGTCGAGGCTTCGTTCAATTATTCAATCGTGTTTTGAGTTACAAAATGTACTGACTGTAGTTTCTATTACTTCTATGTGTATTAATATCTTCTATGAATAAGTAAATGATTCAGTGAATCTCACAGATGAAGCAGCAAATGATACATATAAATACAGTTCATTAATATTCTTAGTAGCCTGCATAAAATATTTATGGGTTTGTTGAATTCATGAAGCATGCATTATTCGGACTAAAATTAACGATCACTGGCTCTAAATTCTCGGTTCACTGATTGAATGTTGATATGGAACAGATACCTGCTCGAAAATATATAAAAACAAATGTGTTTCAGCTGAATAAAATCATTTAAAAAGAAGACAAACGTTGGAATTTTCTAAAACAGAAAACAAACGCATAGAACGTCACAACTGTGTCCTACGAAATACTCAGACTTTTGAAACGATCTGATACATTTGTAGAAGCTTGAATACATTTATCTAACACTCTGTAAATCTTAATTGAGTATCGTCGATGCAGGGATCGATGATGCCTTTGAACGGTGGTTCTAGCACGATCTCGAGAGTAAAATATACGTAATCAGTGTCTCGTATTAAAGCCCCATCGTGCGTGACTAAAGCCCGCGTCATCGTGCTACTCGGTGTCTAAGAGGAAATTCCGCTAATTCGTGCAGAGTTCGATTAAGCATTATCCAGCCGAAGGTGAAAGTAGCCAATTTCACGGTGCAGTGATCTCAATAAAGACACCGAGTGCGTCGGTGTGCGTACATTGCGATTTTTTTCCCTCGGCCTGTTTTATAGAGCGGCTCGGCGAAGGTTAACTTTTATCATTTTACGCCTCTGTGTACTCGATTAATTCCAGAATGCATTTGCCTTTCTAATATTCCGTTCCTCGCTATCAATCCTCACGCTAGGCTTCAACAAACTGTGGGTCGCAGATTTTTTCCACTGACAACTTAATAAGCAGCTCAACTCAGCTCAGAATAATTTCACATGAACCACGACTAACGTGCCCTAAAAAAAGAACGAAATATAAGCAACGAACTCTTTTCTTCACACGTAGAAAAGCCTACAAAGCTTTACATTTGCAGTACAAAAGCGCAACCCTTAAAAATCCACGAAATGAACATTAAACCACGTTCAAAACAGAAGACACTCAAATTCTCAATTTACATACTGCCAACTATCCACAAAAGCTCTGGGACTCGGCCTATACAGATGTTCCAGGAAAAGAAAAATATGCAGATTAAAGAAAATAAAGATAAAAAGTGAAAATGAAATTAAAATTAGGAAAAAAAGAAACTAGAAGATAATTTCTGATATAATAATATAATAATCGAATATTATTAATGAAATAGCAATATAAAAATCATATTTAAATATGTTAATGTTTATTTCTTTATTTCTTTAATTTTTTTTCTTTATTATTGTTATTATTATCGTTTCATTCGTGATTCCTTTCCATGAAAAGATATGCTTTTCTATCGTTTAGAAATTGTTTCGAGTCTCAAAATCTTTCATACACCCAAGTTGCTTTATAGAGAAGACCGGTCCTAATAGTTTCACGTCCGAGGCAAAGTTCTGCGCGTGGAAGCGCGGCTTAACGTTCATCGCCACGAGTCCAGCCAGAGGAGCCCTTATCGAGGGCAGCGCGGAAGCGCTCGAAACTTCTCCCTCGGCGTGCTTAAGAATCTAATAAACGGTATCGCGATCGGTCCGCCAGCCGCGCGCGTTAAAGACTCTGGCCAGCGTGGCTTATTGGCCCCGTTGCGTTTCCGTTTCAACCCCCTAGGAGGCGAGGGGTTGGATGACGAAGTTTAAGGAGTTCCGCCGTTAATTCGCAGTTTGAGGGGTTTCCTTGGCCGGCGAGGACATACACGAGGAGGGGCGAGGGAAAACCTCGGGATACGATCTAAACGTGGCCAGTGGGGCGAGACGGTGAAAGGGGGGTGGCTCGTGCATCCGGTGGCCGCGGAACGAGCAGCCTCTGTATGCCTAAGTCAAGTGGGCATAACCGTGCTACGCTGAGGCGGGTTGTTTGAGTTCGCAACCGCTACCAAAATGCAACTCCTTCAGGCGTGTTCCGGGGTTGGAAAAGGGCCGGCTTCTCCGCGGCGTCGAAGCGCCCGGAACCCTCAAAGGGGGCTTTTTCCATGCAACCGCCCGTTTCAGCCGCCGAAACCGGCCGCGGCTAATTCTAAATAACGCGGGGAGGCTGTTGTCCGCTCAAAAGATCTGGCGCAGTGGTGGAGGATCGCGATAGAGGGTAGCGGCCCGATTGTGTGATAGCGGCTCCGTGCGGGGTGGTCTGAATGGAGTCGTTCTACGCGAGATTTTTCAACAATCATCGACACTAAGGTCGAGGCCAGATATATTGGCCGGTGAGTTTCGTGATGAGTATTCTTCTATTCTCAACGTTTCCTGACTCGCTCTCACCTTGCCAGAAAAAGAGTGCGCCAGAAGTGGCGGGGATAGCGCCGAGCTCTTAACGTGTAGGCCAAACCGAGCTCTTAGCGTAGAGATACATACATCAGAATAGGTGTGCGTTAGCTGCGAAAACGAATTCACCGGCCAATATATCTGGCCCCGACCTTAGCAGAGAAAGCATCGCGGCGCACCGCGTACGTACGGCACGCGGCTACGTCGCGCCGCCTCGAAGGCGTTATTCGCCAGGGCACTCGACCCAGAATGGCGGCGAGTTTGTAACCAGCTTCCGTTCTAATTTCACGGCAACCAGCCTCGATCAAATTCCCGCGGGCGAAGCGGCCGGAGATAAAAAGTTTTCGAACACGTTGCCACCGCGGAAAGGTCCGCGAGCGCGGCCAGGCCGTGAGAGTATTGATCCGCCGGCCGCGGCCCAATTACAATATTTTATTGAACTATGCCCGCGTGTGCTTGTCGAACGGAGAAATATGCAGCGCCGTTTATCGCCTCGTTTTCGTCCGTCGAGGGTGGCCTCGTAAATGCCGCGACTGTGAATACGCGCGTCGCGGAAAGTTCCAAGCGGGCTCGCGAGCAACTTTCCTCCAGGCGCCCGAGCTTTCGCGTCGCGCTTTGCGGGCGAATTAATCGCGTCCGCGGGCATTAATCAAATTTTACAGCGGGCACGCATTAACCCGCGTTATTAATCACGCCAGTCGCTCGCTTGAATCCTGAAATCAGGGCGAACTGAGCGTACAGACGCGGTTACGACTGGTTACAGCTATCCACCTCGACAGCCACTTCCCTCCTCGGCAACTTTCCACTTAGCCCAGGGATCACTCTCACGGTCGGAAGTGACTTATTATTCTCGGATACGATTCTGTAATAACGTTGCGACAAACGCTGTGCACGTGTAAGTACATCAGGGAGACCCTTATTTTTCAACATCTGGTTTCTTTTGCTGTCAAATATATGTATGGTTCCATTTTATCAGAAATTTTATTGCAATCGGACAATTGAAAAGGGCGGTAGGTACTTTAGGACATGGTCGTCACCCTTTCCTGATTATTTTCTTATCTAATGGAACCATCGTAGGGTGTGAGAGCAACGAAATACGAAAAAAAATCATGGAGTATAAAGAAGACCCACCCCAGTGTACAACGTCGTTACATGGTAATTGAAGTGGCATCGATCTTTCTTTACCTCAACAATTGGAGGATGATTGTTAGAAATGGGTAAGAACACTTACCCATCTAGGTATCAACTGTGTCTTTCATGACGAGCGGAAGCGACGAAACTACCGCGAGCTAAACCATAGATTAGTGCGTTGTATACCTTTGTATAGCAAGGACCTTTCTTATATTGTACAGATAACAAAGGCAAATATAACACAATAACCATATTCACGAGTATTTCAATAAATAAAACCATCAATGATCAATAATAAATTCAATAAAATTCTCCTTCGACCCGTCCTTCACCCAGAGAAATTGTAGCAACAGGGATCCAAGATAATAAGAAAGAGTGTCCATCCAAATTTCACAGAACTACATTCAGCGGAAAAGTGACGACAAACTATCCCCCTTGTTTTTCCACCGCAACGAAGGGGCTCGTCTTGCAGCAAATTGGTCGCGTCTGGCCGGAGGAAACGTAGTCCTTATTGTAATCAACCGGCACCGAGTGATCCTCCACGGAAAAGTTTGCCGGCCGCGCTTGGTGCGGGGTCGAGCGGGGCTAGGATGTGGGTGATATACAGCGGCTCTCAGCAAATTAAATGAGGGTGGTTTGCAGTGCTGACACGTACACTCGTTCGTCACACCCTAACCACAGGGCACCCCTGCTCGGTTACTCGCCGGACAGACCTCGCCCCCGCCCGGCCCGGGCAAAATTGAACTGCAACATCGATGATAATGGCGAGGCATACCTCAGCCGTGGCGCGAGCCGAGGAGGCCCAGCATCCGTGGCGATCCTCGCCGCGATCTAACCGGTTCTACCTGGACGTGAGTCGCTTAAAAGTCGGGCCGGAGTATCCCCGGCTACATTTACATCCTCTTTAATTCACGTCTATGTTTAATTTATGGCCCACGTCCGCGTTAATTCGGCGGATAACCGGGTTCCGAGGGTCCGTCCGCCCGGGCGCAAGCGTCGCGAGATGAATTCGCCTGTTCGCGGCGGATTAGCTGGCGATTTATCGATCTCGTCTTCGGCTTCCCTTTAGCCAGCTCGCTCTTACCTCTGTCGTATCAAAAACTTTGTACCCAGAGGGAGAAGGGGAGGGAGGATTGGCGCGGTGCGCGACAGTCGAACGAATGAATCATTCAATTTCAGCCCGGCTGTCGTGTCGTATCGTCTGGAAAATTGCAGTATCCGACGAGACCGTTTCATAAATCAAACTTCGCATTTCCCTGCGCCCGCGACGAGTGAGTCATCCCGGTCGACCCGGGAGATCGAAGCGAACACAGAGCCGGGGACTTTGCTCCTGCTTGAATACGCTGTGCTTCTACGCATTTGCCATTTTATTACACTTTTTATGTATTCTACTAATATTTTCAACACCACTTTTTGAATATTCTGTACGAAGAATGGTTGTGTTTTATCTATGGCGCTATTTGGCACCGATTGTATGCCCTACTGCGAGATGGAGCAGTGTTAATGGGGTTTTTATCACGGCAGGGGAAAAACGGGACACATCTGTAACGTCCGATTTTCCCCGCGGCAAATTTCATTCCGTGGATATCATTTAACGAGAATAGTCGCGAACTTCGAATTAAATTTCCGGCTGCTATTCTCTCGATCCCTGCTCGGCTGGGTGTAGTTTAGCTCCGGCTAAATTCGAGGAGCGTGCCAAACACGCGAACTTGTACAACGCGATTACTCGATGCCAACGGGGCGACGTTTTAATCTGTTAAATGCGACCGAATCAACGATTTCGATGATTATAATCCCCCGTGCAAGTTCCACTGTGCCGCTTTCGAAACCGGCCCCATCGATGCTGAAAAATGAGTCGAGCCCAGCGGCACGGATGCATTCTATTCGGAATTTCATTGAACAACAAGAGTTCCACGCAATATCCCTGTGTTATCCGGTATTTTCTGAGAGCCTTTTGCCACCGATCCGGGTGTATGATCGAAAAGGCACGTCTGAACGATTCTACTTGAATTACAGCGAACGTTAAGTGACTGTCCACTGGTGTGACCATTCTAATTTAATTTGCCGGGCCGTTTATCAATTTCAATGAACTACGCGGCGCGGCTCACGGTGCGTGCCATGCATTTCGATGCGTATCCACGAATTGCGAATTTTCTCCCCGCATCCTGTGATATTTTACAAGCAGATCCTATTTTATTATATTTGCCAATGTGCGGCGGAAGCTGTCGTGGAGAAATGCTGTGGTATCAATTAAAAAATCTATGGAGGAATCGCTTAAAGATGCAATATTCGCTGTAAAACAGCAACTAGCGTGGAGATTCGTGAAATGACTGGAGATTTGGATTCTTCCCAGAGAAATGAAGCGAAAAGCTCTTTACCGCAGTGCAATCCGACGTTTCCTCTTCGAGATACACGCAATCAAAAAATGTGCGCGCTGGGAGGCGTTGTTGCAGCGCTGAGCACCCCAACCCGCGCACACAACTTCAATCACTCGCGTCTCGAAAACGGAGCTTTGGATCGCGAAACGGTAAAGAACCTTTTGACGTATTTTATATTGAAGTTTCACATACCGAACCGTGAAATTTAATTACTACTTCACAGTGAGTTTCAATTGCAATAAATTACCGAAAACAAGTAGCAAACTCCGTGTTTTCCAGTTGCAATTTCGTTTCCTATCAAGGAACCGATATTTCCGCAGGTCAATCGAGGTGTAAACATTCCGGGCAATGTACCCAGCCTTTTGATTCATCGATAAAATTAACGAGCGCGCAAAAGGACGTTGTATATCGCAAGGAATTATTTTTTATTGATAGAAACCGATGCTCCATTCAAATAAAAATAGTTTCTCCGGGGTGGAAAGTGTATCATCCGCTTTCTTTACTTCCCTTTTTATAATTGCACAGATTCTCAGTGCTGCTAAAAAGAAGCAAACGGGATATTTCGTGGCTTAGGTGTAAACGCGTGGAAAGAAAGGATTTGCAGACACAAAAGTAAGAATTTGAAAGGCGGCAGCTCGGTCTTCGGTATCTTAAACAGCTCCAGCCCCGGTCAACTTAAAACTGATAGCTTCATATCCTGACCTGGCACGGGAGAAAGCGACGTTTGCTACTTTAACGTCGCGCACGCTCGATATTAATGCCCGTTTCCACGAGTGCGACGCCAACGGCGCCGGGATCGCCATAATTTTGCAAAATTGGTCGCCCCCGGGACATATATAACCCGATGGCGCTCGTAACACGAGCCCGTGTATCTTTCCAGGGCTCCGCGATAAAGTTATAATGATTAAAAGGCGACGACTTGATCGCGACACCTGTGCAACGAGCACCCAGCAATTACTAAATGGGATATCATCAGCATATACTATTTGCATTGAAATTAGAAGGGAATTTTTACGTTAGTAGAACTTGGAAAAATTCAAATAAAATAGATCGAGGTGAAAAGGTAACCTAAGATAAGTAAAATACTATAGGCTATTAATTTCCACAGGTAGATATCTGAACTCGCGATCAAAGCTGCAAACTGATTACAGGAATCGACATTTGAGATAGAATGGAATTAGAATAAAAATGTAAATGAATTTACTGCTCGATCCAACAACTACGATAAGCCTAAATTCTGCTAAATGGCGATACCATTCCCCAAGAATTTAACGGCGGATAACGTCGTTGAACCGGCAACGATTGCCGATGTAAAACGTTGCGCAAACAGCTGATTATTCAACAACCGCCTGGGGGGTGCAGTAAAAGACAATATTGCAGGAAGTTCGCGGAGGTTGCTGTTCCGCTACGCGGTCTTACTGTATTCCGCTTCATTTCAAGTCGTTAGTGTCGACTCATAAAACGCCGCACCACATACCCTATATACCCTCCCTTAATCTCTTTTGCCGTTATCAGAGCTTGCATATTTAATGCACTTAGAAACCTACGTCTGTATTCATAACTCGCCGTTAGCGCTGATAGCGGGCCCCGTACAGGCACCACGTAAAAAGCATTAGAAAGTTAAGAGCGGTACTAAAAGAGAGTTTCGACCAGCGCGCACAGCGGAAGGGTGGGTTTGAAATGATCATATTTTTACCAAAGCTCGAACCATTAATCTCGCAACCGAATAACGTTATTAACTGTTACACGAGCAGCTCCGCGACGAAACGAACGACCTTCCCCTCTCCTATCCGCCCCTTAAATATATCCTCGTTTAAGCCTCCAAATTAACAAATGGTGGACAAGTGCAGGATAAGTATATTTTACTAGTTCGCGGAAATAATCTCGTATGTTAGCATAAAACCTTCTCCCTGAAATGTTGAAAATTCTCTCCAAGTCACTAAACAATTATTAAACAAATATTCTGTATAAAAGCGTACGAGCGAAAGATTTTTTCGCATAAAATTCGCAATAGCGGCTGTGCCCGAAATGAAGGGAATTTCGGAACACCTTCGGTTACAAATTCCAGCAGGCCCAAGTTGCCGAAACTTTTATCGAAACGTTCGAAGGGGCTGGAACTCTTAAAAACACTCGAAAGGGTGTTCCCGTAGGGGAGAACGGCAGAGCCGGCGAACAACGCGGCGAACTTCAGCCGAGAGTTCGAAAGTTACACCGAAATTCAGCGGCCCCCGCGGCTCTGGCGATATTACGTACGAAATTATGAACGGAGATGCCGCCGAGAATGGGTATATCGAC
This sequence comes from Andrena bicolor, assembly GCA_960531205.1. NCBI lineage: Eukaryota > Metazoa > Arthropoda > Insecta > Hymenoptera > Andrenidae > Andrena > Andrena bicolor. The sequence continues at coordinate 12,522,671 of OY482668.1, read as the reverse complement.
TCCTGCGAGCATCGGCTTTCATAAACGGACACCCACACACAGGCCGCCCTGCTTTTTCCGTGGGAAATCCAGCAACTAAAACTGATAGCTTCGTATTTGAACAACGAGTGCTGCTCTCTCTGTGTTGGGAAATAATGAGGTGAAGGTTCTAATACAGTGTTGATTAGCGGACGAAAATAGTGGACAAAATTGTTCAATATTGCAATAAAAATTCGTGAGGCAGGACCTCTTTACTGAACAGTCTACCTATAGATAATAATGTATACATAATCCAACGTTTAGACTGCTTAATGATCGCTGACCCAGTTCAGCTTAAGGTTTTCCGATAAACCGTCCAATAATTAGCACAATTATTCCCTAATAATTAGTGTAATGACCTATTTCAAGACTTTATCACTCTCTGAAATATCCAGCGGCTTGGGAATCTGTTTGGTCAATCTAAATGACAGGTCTGACAAGTCCCTTATATTAGACAACTCCTGTGAGTTGGTTTCAAGATTCTAGATGAGATCTCCGAGGTAAATTACCGTTGAAATCAGGGAATTCTCGTGACTAAATCATACAACAATATTATCTAAATTTGACGACTTCTGATATACCTTGACTAACAATTTCATTAGCAAAGTACCCTTATACAGTGCGCACAAGTCACAGAGTTTCACCCTGAAATCCAGTAAAAATTCCAATACTCTAGGGGAGGTTCCGGTCTAAAAATCGATTTTTTTTAATTTCATTTTCCGAGTGTTCAACCTTTTAGGAATACTTGTTTAAAAGGATTTTTGGAAATTCGTAAAATTCACGAAGTTATAGGAATTTGAGTAGCGACAAATGCATGGGTAATACCCGGCGGCTCGGCACTCACGTAAAACTTTAAACGCGTTTTTCTCGAAACAGTGTCCTTAAAATCGGTGGAACCCGTATCTCCAAAAGTTATTATTCGATTCGACTGAAATTTTTTTATTTTGAAGAATATGCTTCTGAAGAAAATTTGTAATTTGAAAGGGACTTAAAGAACGAAAAATATAGGGAAATAGTGATTTCAAACATCAAGTGTCATTATTTTCTAAAAAAAATTTCATTTTTGTCAATTTTTCTCGTCAGTTTAGAAGTGAGACGTTCCAAGGTTGCGAGACGTTCAGACCAAAAACAGACGTAGAATAGCCGGTCTTAAAGACGCCGTTTGCTGTCTGGGTTGTAACTTCCCCCCTAAATCCCTGCGTTCCTAAATTTCCATTTAAACTGTTCATTAAGTCGCCAACAGAACTGCAGTATTCTCACCGCCATAACATAACCGAGTAAGACGACGAGGTAGTGGTATCCCGCCGCCAACGAAGGCCAATTACCTTGTGTCTCAGCTTCATCGATTCGCGGGAAAACAGCCGCGACTCGCGTCTGCAATTGACGCCCGCGTCCCTCATTCTCGTCACGCGCCATGAAAGCGACACCGGTGAAATGCTAATCCCCGTCGAAGCGAGCTCCCCAGGAAGCCCGCGAGCACCGTGGAATATCCTCGTTTAAACGTCGAGGAGAAGTGGCCCTCGTCAGCCTCTCCTCGATATTAAAGAAGCGGCGCGAACGCTTTCAGCGACCGTTTCTCGGCTAGCAGCCCTTGCCGCCGGAAATCCCTTCCCCGAGATTTGTTTCGTCTTAATAACGAGATCCCCTGGCTCCCGGCGAGCAGAACTTTCTCGGGGGGTGAGAGAGGTTCGGAGAAAGAAGGCTGGCAACGGGAAGAAAACAGCGGGAACGATGGGTCGACGGATGGGGCGCGTTTGATTCGCCATCAATCAAATAGCTCGAAGCCAATAAGCGTCGATATCCTTCATTCCTAACGGGAAGTGCTACCACGGGCGCCGCCGATGAAAATGGAAATCTGCGCGGGGACTCTGAGTTGTCTCGACCCGAAATCTCGCGTGTCAGAAAGTTGCTGGTTTAAGGGATGATGGGTTGCGGTGTTGCTATAGCTGGCAAGTCGATTGGCCACTTGTCTGACTATGAGTCATGTCGAATGCAACTTCTACTTTTCTGCCGTGCAAGCTTGCTTCTTTATCTGATAAGCAGATAATGCGCGTGAGTTGCTCCTTCTGGGTCTCATATTATAATGGAGGAGGTGAAGCGATAAGAAATTGAACGGTGGGGGTAGATTAAAGTTTTGTTAAAAATGGAAAGTGACGTGGACGATACTAATTGATTTCGTAAAGCAAATGATTCGGAGTATTAATATCGCGCAGAATAGCCCAGCTCGTAATTAACAGAAACCTTCGGGACTTTGATGAGCTGAGTGCGCCTACGTTTCAGTTAACGCTTCGTTAACCGTCGCAGCGAAAGCTTGCGCGAGAAAGAAGGAAAAGTGAATTACGACGAAGCGTGGCCCGTTATTTGTATTCATGAACGAGAGTTGAATTCAATTTGATAACGTTGCGCGATGTAACAGGTTCAAACGAAGTTCCGCCGGGCAAACTTGATTACGCAAGCTTCGCCGTATTCGATCCACTTCTCTGCGAAATTATTAAAGTTACGAGCTTCCCTTTTAATCTCACACTGAGTGGCGATGAGAAGGGAGGAACGTTAGGGGAAATGTGCGTTCCACGTACCAGAGGTGAGGCTTTCGTTGGCACGAGGCGACATAGGAACACCGAAGGTGGACCGGGCTTCTGTCGATAGGAGACCGCCGAAGAATATGGCGTCAGCAAGTTGGCCGCTTCTCGGGAACGGTCCTCCAAGAGAGGCCAGAGTCCGTGAGACTCGGAAGAATCGCATCTTTCACGGGAATGAAAGGGACGTCGAGATTGCACCGGGACGAGATAAAACATGTGCGACTTGTGCTGCGTCGACAATGACCGCCTTTTGTTCTGGTCGACGCGTGGACGTCATTGAAGAATGACTGCGATCGATGCCTGCAACAGAGAGGCATTCTTCGTGATAGCGGGACTACTGTACGAAATTTCCGAGCAATCGCGTAAATGGACACTGTAAGTGTCTTCTTTAATTTTGTATCCGAGGAAAATGGAAGCAAGACGGTAACGCGGGATCCCAGGAACAGACAGAGCTTTGAAGAAGCATTTTAAATTGATACTGATGGTCATGTTTCACCACGATCAACCTAAGCCACTGCTCTTTGCAATAAATATCCCCCGAATGGTAACTGCGGCTCTGTCGAGTAGAGCTGTTCGAGTACTCGAAACATTCGAGTAGCTTGAATGAGAACCGAGCGGGACTCGATTTTTCGAGCCGAGCCGGAACCCGAACGGATCCGAGTAACCCGAATCTTTCGGGTAGCTCGATTTTTTTCGGGTAGCTCGATTCTTTCGGATAGCTCGATTTTTTTCAACAGTTCGAACGTATTCCGGGCAACCCGACAGTGCCGGGCACTCTGCTTGCTGAAAGTACATGGGACGTTTTAAAAGGAGGAGATTATATCTTTCTTTGGTTGAGTTTTCTTTCGAAATTTCGTCAAAAACGACGTAGGACCAGCCGTTTAGGAGATACGCAGCCTCAAAGTGTCAAAAAATGAACTCTGAATTCCATCTTCTAAACGGTACCGTCGTTGTCGCCGTCGTCTTACGGAATGTTCAGATCGCTTCGTTTTTTAGCTACTCGAAAGAATCGAGCTGTCCGAAAAAATCGAGCTACCCGAAAGAATCCAGCTACCCGAAACATTCGGGTTACTCGGATCCGTTCGAGTCCCGGCTCGGCTCAACAAACCGAGTCGAGCCAAGCTCGGCTCGATTCTTTCGAGTACTCGAACAGCTCTACAGTGCCGAGCAGCTCTAGGTCTCGAGCAGGCACTAAAATCGTGCGTGTATGTTTAAAAAAAAGAAAGCAAAACGCAATTGCCATTTCGGTTAGCATCGTCAAGAGCCTAGTGCCGCCTTCTATTGATTCATTTTACGATGATCGTAAAGTGGATCGGAGCCAGGTCGCGTTCCCCGAGTTCCAGCGTGTAAGTCATCCCGGGGGCTGGGGCGGCGAAGGGGGAGGCGGAGCTGGAGGGAAAAGGAAAGTGATGCAGGAAGAGCAGAGAAAGGAAAAGGAACTCTCTCGTTCGAAAAGCGCGCTTGCCCTCTCACGGACAAGTCCGCAAGATATATTGTCGCGCGTATATTTACGAGGAGCCAGCGTTATAAATCACGGGTTCGTCTGCTTACCAGAGAGCATACCGGGTGGGAAGGGCGCGCTGCACGCGCGCAACTCTGTACAGGTTGCAACATAATACGGGGGAACCGCTCCGGGGATGGATTAGAAACAATAAAGTAGGCTCGCGCGAACGGTGTGTCCGATTTCGCTCGTATCGAAGTCACGATCGCTTCCTACGCGGAGACACGAAGTGCGTGGACGTAATTTCTCCGCCGGAGCAACTTGCTACCACTTTCAACGCAGCACTGGTATGTAACACGTGGTGCTCTTATCGAGGAAACCATGAGATAGCATTCAGGGAACAGTCAACGAGGCTGTACGCGAGATATCGAGAGCTGTTTATAAACAGCCGAATAGAACTAGTGTTTCTAGGGGCACGGAACTACTGCAACATGAGCTCGATGCAACTCGAGCAAGTAGGGATATAGCGTGTGCCAAAAGTGACATTTCCAAAATAGTCAATTTTCTGTGCAAATTGCATTAGTATACTTCAAATGAAAAAAGCAGGGAATATCACAAAACAGCTTTATCAAGAAGAAAATTACGTTATAATGCCTTAGTCCAACAGTAAAGAAGCAAGGTTCAATGAATTTAATTTTCTTCTTAAATAATTTCATGTTTTACCTTGGCGACAGAAGCTTGAAGCTTATGCTTAGCCAAAGAGCCGAGATATTTCCTGTTTTCAAACTGTACTTATACCAAGTATTTAACTTTATCTCGTGGGGTATTTGAACTTTATAACCCTTTGTGATTCGACAGTTCTGTAGTCACAGTTTCCACCAACAAAATATTCTATACGACAATCGCAAAATCAGGAAACATGGATATTCCTCGTTTTTCCTCTTCCCCTTCAAATATCTTTACCGATCTATGCGTAATACACACTTGTAACTCACAAATGCGTCTTGTAACATAAGAAATTCGAGATCCATCATCTAAAATCTGATACGTCGATCTGTAATAAATATTCCTAAGTTATGTGACTCTCCCATTGAATGCCCAACACGTCCATACGAACCTCATCGTTTTCGGCCGTCGAATTCATCGACGAAGTGGGTCCCGCGTATTATGCTACACCCTGTACGTACCTTCCCTTTACGTGTGTACGTACCGTAGCCGGCCAATGTCGACGTAATGGTTTTTCGATAATTGTGTAACTGTTTCACATTGCTGGCCGGTGAAACACGGCACCGTAAACGCTTTACCCCCTTTAACGACCCGGGTCTGACACGATCCCCCTGGCTGGGCCACTTACTCTCTCGGTCTCTGCGCCGATACCTGGTGCATGGATTTCCATTCCGTCTCCTCTGACGCATACGGCAAACGTGGACGGAATGAGAATCACCTTGGCACGCTTACCAACGGGTGTCACGCCCGTTCCACGATTTTCCTGCGTCGATTATCACCGCCGCGATCGCTCTGCTTTTTAACCGTTCACACGACCGACAGCTTTGGCCACCGGAGACACGATCCGGGGCCTGGAAATATGCTACCAGCTTTCACACTACTCGCCAATCGCCTGCCGATCTTACGTGGGGATGACTACCATCGTTCACTGATGCCGGGTTTACACCAAGGCGAATACGAACAAAAACGCGAACACAAACGTTTTCGACTGTTCTCGAGAATATGTTCGCTAACACGCTGTTTTCCTCGGTGTAAACGCGAAATAGCAGTGTTCGCTAACATTTGACCCTACTAATAGCCGTGAAATCCGCCGGATGCCCAAATCCATAAAACTTGGGCCTTGCTACCCCTTGCCATTGTGGCACTGCTCGTAAACAGGCGACCGTCTAGGACCATCCCTCGGTAGGTACTCTACCGAAAAAGTATGCGTGGTAAGCTCAAATAAAATGTTTATATTTTTCGTTTTAGCGTAATGAGATTATTTCCAACGTATGGATGAGATTTTTCTGATAAAAATGATACCAAACCCGACGCAATTCAGACAAGTTTGAGTTCTGCTTATGATATATAAAGGCTTTAAAATATCAATATTTTTTAATACTAGTCAATAACAGATTTGCTTGAAAAAGAAGATAACATTTTTGTTTGGAGGTGATTCATATTTAAAGCTGTAGGATTAGGGTAATTCTGGAGCAACGTCAAGGAGATGCGGCCCCTGGTACCCCGTGGCGGGGACAGTCCTTCGCAGTGCCTCACCCGATTTTTATGGCTTTTTCCGGAAAAAGGTACGAATCCCGGGCCGAACGTAGCGAATTAGGGTCGAGCCCCGGCAGTCGAGGGTGTAATATCCATTACAGCGTATTAAAAAATTATTTTATTCATCGTATCGAAAGGAAAGTGTAATCGATGGTTTCCTTATGTTTTTCTGATGAAAATGATACCAAATGTCGTGTAGATCGGACAACTTTTACATAAGGAATACAAATGGCTTGTGTAAAAGTTGTCCGATTTACACGACATTTGGCATGATTTTCATCAGAAAACCCCAAGGAATCCATCGGCGACACTTCCATATCCATACGATAAAGAATAAAGAATTATTTTATTTCTTAAACAGATACAGGGTAATTCTGGAGCAACGCCCGTCAAGGAGATGCGGCCCCTGGTTCCCCGTGGCGAGGACAGTCCTTCACAGGGCCTCACTCAATTTTTATGGCTTTTTCCGGAAAAAGGTACGAATCCTGGGTCGAGTGTAACGAATTAGGGTCGAACCCCGGCAGTCGAGGGTGTAATATCCATTACAGCGTATTAAGAAATTTTTTCCTTCATCATATCGAAAGGGAAGTGACGCCGATGGATTCCTTATGTTTTTCTGATAAAAATCATACCAAATATCATGCAGATCGGACTACTTTGACACAACCTATTTGTATTCTCTATGTAAAAGTTGTCCGATGTACAAGATATTTGGTATGATTTTCATCGGAAAAACATAAGGAATCCATCAGCGGCACTTTCCTTTCGACACGATGAAGAAAATAATTTTTTAATACACTGTAATGGATATTACACCCTCGACTGCCGGGGCTCGACCCTAATTCGCTACGTTCGACCCGGGATTCGTACCTTTTTCCGGAAAAAGTCATAAAAATCTCACGTGTTAATGATATTCCAAACCTTTCGAGGACCGAAAGCCATAAAATTCGATGGGCACTGCGGGGTGTTGTCCTCGCCACGGGGTGACAGGCGTAGCTAGAGAATTACCCTGTATCTTTTTATAAAATAAAATAATTCTTTATTGTTCATCGTATCGAAAGGGAACTGACGCCAATGGATTCCTTGGGGTTTTCTGATGAAAAACATGCCAAATGTCGTGTAAATCGGACAACTTTTACATACGGAATACAAACAGGTTGTGTCAAAGTAGTCCGATTTGCATGATATTTGGTATGATTTTAATCGACGGAGCGCCAGGAATCCATTGGCGTTGCTTCCGCACAGATCTGATGAGAAATGAGGAATTCGAAGATTTCTCATTTTTTAATAGGTACTCCAGCCCCTTCGAGGGTCGAAAGCCTTAACTTCGGAGAGACACCACGGGGGGTTGACCTCGTCACGCTTGCCAGGCGGATCAGGCGTACCGAGCCAATCACCCTGTATGAATCACGTCCAAACAAAAATGTTATCTTCTTTTTCAAGCAAATCTGTTATTGACTAGTATTAAAAAATATTGATATTTTAAAGCCTTTATATATCATAAGCAGAACTCAAACTTGTCTGAATTGCGTCGGGTTTGGTATCATTTTTATCAGAAAAATCTCATCCATACGTTGGAAATAATCTCATTATGCTAAAACGAAAAATATAAACATATGATTTGAGCCTACCACGCATACAATTTTGGTAGAGTACCTGCCGAGGGATGGTTCTAGAGGGTCGCCTGTTTACGAGTAGTCCCACAATGGAAAGGGATGCGAATCGCCAGGTATCGCCAGAAATGTTCGTCCGCTGCGTTCCTACCGACGCGAACGTCTTCGAGAACGTTCGTACGCTGTATTCTGTTCGTGTTCGCGGCGGTGTAAACGCGACGAAAACAGACGAACATGTTTCTGTTCGCGTTTTTGTTCGTATTCGCCTTGGTGTAAACCCGGCATGAGGATGACACAGGAATTCATGGTGGTAATCTTCAAATAGTTAACTAAACGTGGACTCTGTTGCAAGTGGATGCAGCAGTGCAGTGGCGCATTCAGGATTTAATATTCGGGGGAGTCGAGTTAAACGGATGAAAACATTTTTAATGCAAATTCAGTAAAATTCATTAGATTATGCAAATTCATTTAAAGAATGGAATCCAGTTTTCTTTTTTACAAAGCCTCTTGTTTGGGGGGTTCTAGGGTCTCTTGGCCCCCCTCCGGATGCGCCACTGTAGCAGTGCATATTATTGGTCAGAGATGGGCAAAATTTTTATTTAAATATTTAATTTTGACCATTTCTGTTATTGATATATCGTTTGCCACGAGTTAAGATCTAAATACACTTATCAGTTCCGTAGCAGCGTGTCAGTGGTACGAAGAAGGAATTCTCTATCCCCTCTTTTTAGAACTGACACGTGTGCAGAGGCCTTAAATCCCCCAAAGGTAGAATCGTTAATAAGCGACTGTGGGACCTTCGAAACTCGTCAAAACTGAGTCCCCGGAGGAATTATATCGAGGCCCTCTGCTCGTAAATCGGCGAGCGTCCGCGACTCACTGCGCCGCAGAGTAAATAAAGCGTTCTTCCTGCCCGCCGTGTAACTCTCCCTGCCTGAGGTATAAATATTTATGGCTGGTCAGAGGTGCAACAAGCATTATTATATTTTGACCAAGTCGAAAAGGCACCTCCTTAAAATTGTTGCGCGCTGGCTTAGCCGGGCTGCGCGTGAATCCGAGCCGACCCTGGGCCACAATGGTTATACGACGCTGTAAATCGTAATTCTTCCGTGCATCTCTCCAGCGTACACATCATCGACGGGGTTTTCGGCTTATCTTTACTGCCCCGTTGTAAAAACGCCTCTGACAAAGGTGTTCCCGACACTGTCGCCATTCCAAAACTGAGCTATGTCCTTTCGCCACTCGTCACTCTCTCTCTCCTATTCCCTTTTTTTTTTATCTGCGCACCGGGAAAGAGAGTTTCTCGTAGTTCCCGACGGGCCGGCACGCACAATGCTACGGTCTGTGGGACGTTGCAGAGATAATAGCAATCGATGACGCGTGTTCGACGTTGATTAACGGAAATCAGTGATTAATGCCACTCGCGTGGTACACTCGGCTCAGCCTCGAATACAAATGCGAGCATTAGTTCTCGCGGTGTGTAGTGACAGTGAATGAAATCTATTATTTTGATGGAAGAAGGCTATAGTCGCGGAACGGGATAAGATTAAGACTTATTTAATTGGGGTGCATCTGGACGGCTGTTGTTCCAGTTCTGCGTGCAATCGCGTCGCGTTCCTTTGGGGTCTCCCTTTGTCTTGGAACTCTAAGAGTTATTCAAGATACAGTTAGTTAATTTTTAGCGGGCACTATACCGCATTCATCATTCTAATGTTAAAGAAATCTGTTTCGAGTCGAATTATTTTCTCATTAAGGGGGAACACCACTGTGACGACTGGAAAAGTCGTTTTTAAGAATTTTTTTCAGGAACTATTTACAGTTTTCGTAGAAAATTTTAAATTACCTACCTTTAGTATGGATTCCTTGATTGAAAACAAATTTCTCTAAATAGGCTCGAAAAACTGTCCATCACATTCGCGGATTTTCGAAACTTTTTTTTAAAGCGCACAATTTTTACAAAAATAATTTGTTTAAGAAATCGACACACACAACGGAAACTGCATTCATATAGATTATAAAAAAAAAATGAAATTTGATTTTGAACTTGCTGTTCCATAGTTACACATTCGACCAACTCGCGTGGAGGGTCCAGAAGATTAATTAATATATTAAAATTTCTGGATGTTTTTCTATTAATTTATTTTTTTGTATAGTCTTAAGACAGCGTGCTAAAGGTAGGTAATCAAAATTTTCTATGAAAACTGTAAATTATTTCTCAAAAAAATTCTTAAAAATGGCTTACTTTTCCAGCCGTCACAGTGGTGTTCCCCCTTAATATCGATTTGAACTGCGAAAGTTGATGTTCACGACCGTAATACACTGTCACGGTGTGGTGGACGCGACAGTCAAAACGTTAAAGCATCAAATGAGAAAATAACCCGGTGAGGAATAGAGTCATCCGAGCAGATGATTCCCTGGCCGTTTGCAGCGGGATACTGCAACGGTCGCGGCGATTCAGTAACTTTCATTAGTAGCAACGCGCACGTGTCTAATAGCTCGAAACCCCTCACAGCGAGCGCCTCTCTTCGATCGTTTCAGCGCAACCCGCCCCCTCTCGCAGCGAGCGCCGACTGTAATTTATAACGAACTGTTACAACAAAATAGCAGCATCCAATTACGGCGCCTCGCCTCAGACAAGTGTTAACGCTTCCATGAAGTATGCAGGCCCTGATAACTGCTCCCGGTAACCCAAGAGTTATGGTGACGGCCGCGCGAGGGCTGAGAAATTTCGATTGAAAGCAATCATCCCCCGCTACTCAGCCCTTCAGCAATCTAAATTTTCATGTCTTCCATTTTTTTTGCGCGCGCGCCACAATTCTATATAAGACTGTGATACACATTGAACGCGTCCCGGTACATAAAGGTTTTGTTTCATTATTTTATTTGTTCACATTTGTATTCATTTGCTTTTTCTAATACCTAGTAATTCTTTACTTATTCCGCTAAATAAATTCAACAAATCTGTAATTGTAAATAATTTTGCGTTCATCTTTCTTATCTTTTTCTGAATGATCATGTGGGTCATCGCTCCCAAAAGACGCGGGCCATCTCTCCTAGCACCTTAGGAGAAATGGCCAAAAGTCATGACCTCAGTTTTCAACTCGATTTTAATCAAGTATCGACCAGTTTTTCTGAATCAGCATCGAATTCTGAACATATTAGGTTTATTCTGATAAAATAAATAATATTGGAGTTATTTTTAATAGTCATTTTATCTCAGGTGGACCGACTGTCCTCAAATCATTCTGATACCATAATACGCAGAAGGTAAAATATTGTAGACAGAAATAAAAGTTTGAGGAATCATGTATTAAAATTTCAATATCCACCAAGTCTAACAAGGAGAGTATTTTATGTGTCCGCCTCCGATCATTTTGATTTTTGGATATGTTATAGAGGACCGAAAAATAAGAAATACGTGTTTTTTTATTTTTCCCCGTTTTCATATTTGGGGGGTGAAAACTGCGTCCAAAGTTAGGGTTGAAAAATCATTTTTGTGGACTTTTTGAAAATCTGGTGAGTCAGTCATATTTCGCATTCAAAGACACAAAATTCGTCCATTGACACTATTCCCCTATCTCTAATAGTTCTCGAGATATTCCACAAAAATGATTTTTCAACCCTAACTTTGAACGCAGTTTTCAGCCCCCAAATATGAAAACGGGGAAAAATAAAAAAACACGTATTTCTTATTTTCCGGTTCTCTATAACATATCCAAAAATCAAAATGATCGGAGGCGGACACCTAAAATACTCTCCTTGTAAGTGTATCTCCCAAAACGACCAATGATCAAAATAATGGGGAACCTCATTAGCAAGGGCCAAGCCAGCCGTCTCCTAACGGCGCGTATCGTGACACCAAGTGGAATCATTGGAAGTAACGAGACACCCACAGCACGCACGCGGCCCTCGTCGCGAATATCACAATTCATGTTCGACGGCGGGAGGGCCGGCGATTTTTCTGCCTCGGACCACGGTGTCCGCCTTGGGTTACGGGCTGCCAATAATTTATAATGAAACGCCGTATCTTTTGTTGCCCGGCGAAATTGATTATTGCCTGTTGTTTCCTCGCCAGCGAATCAAATTTCACGCTTGTAAATCATGTGGGTTTAATATCGCCGTGGCGGCGTTGCGCACCGGCACGCAGCAAATAACCCCCATCCTCCTTTCATTTTTTTCGCCGTTGCTTCCCATCGCCAAACTCTCCCCATCCCCCGCCGTCGCGGCGCATCCACCCCCGCGATTCGCATGCCACACGCTCACACCGTACGGGAGCGGATCCCCTTTCCCTCGCTCGCCACCGACCATTATCCTCCGTTTCGTGACCAACAGGCATAAGACACCCGCGCTTCGGTTATCTAACCGCGAAGTTACACCTCCTGACCTTGCGAGTTAACGGTCTCGGCGAAAACTATGACGCCCTTGATAAACGTGGGCCGTGCGATAAAGAGGTCTCGATAGTCGCCATTTAGCGGCGACTCGCGAGTACACTCGTTGGTTCTTGCCGGGGCGATTAAGGGCCGAGGAGGAAGCGTTTTCATGGGGGGATAATGGAGTTAAGGGTGGGGAAACTGGGGTGGCTTGAGGGTGTCTTTGAGTTGGCTGATTTGAATGTTAAGGGGAGAAGGATTTTGGGGACGCGCAGTGGAATGAAGGGGGGTGGTTCTTGTAAATTTTGAAGAGTAGGTACCTTATTATGAGAATCCTTAAATATGTATTGAAATCTTAGACCTTGTTCGTTTAAGTTGTTAATCTTCGTGGAGAAGATTTAGAGAACTTCTGCTTTCAGAGGTATAAAGATTTCGCTATTTTTTTTAAACTGTGCAGGCTTGTAGAGGACCGTGGGGGAAGTATCAGGCAATTTTTCGTTTGCGCCAATTTTTTTGGTTCTTCAGGGTGAAAAACTACAGTAGATATAAAAAAAAGATTGCAATGAAAACTTAACGACTTTTTATGCTCTATAGAACTATGTAATGAAATTATTTAAAATTTGTAGTATAAATAAAAAATCGTTCCTCGTTACAAATTTCAAATAATTTGATTGCATAGTTCTATAGAGCATAAAAAGTCGTTCAATTTTCGTTTTAATCATTTTTTATATCTACTATAGCTTTCAAGATACATTTTTTTAAAATTGCGCAGGTTTGTAGAGGACCGTGAGGGAAGTATCAGGCAATTTTTCGTTTGCGCCCGTTTTTTTGGTTGTTCAGTGTGAAAACACCCCTTAAAGATTAGTGTGTGATTTCCTATGTGTCTTGAAAACTATAGTAACTATAAAAAAAAGATTGCAATGAAAACTTAACGACTTTTTATGCTCTATAGAACTATGTAATCAAATTATTTAAAATTTGTAGTATAAATAAAAAATCGTTCCTCGTTACAAATTTCAAATAATTTGATTGCATAGTTCTATAGAGCATAAAAAGTCGTTCAATTTTCGTTTTAATCATTTTTTATATCTACTATAGCTTTCAAGATACATAGGAAATCTCGCGTTCACCTTTAAGGCTAGTTTTCACCCTGAAGAACCGAAAATGAACGCGAACCAAAAAATTGCCTGATACTTCTACATATACTGAGTCCTCTACAAACCTTCTTAGTTGAAGAAAAAATCGGAATGTTCAGGTAACCAAACTTCCTTGTAAGCAAACCTCATCTTCCATCGCAAATTCAAAATGCCACATAAAAAGGAATTAGCTGGAATCTAAATTAGTGAATTACCCGCCGGTCAGCGCTAAAATGTTAAAATTAAGAAGTTAAAACGAGCTAAATGCCAATGGAAGAAGGTTTCGAAAGCAAAGTCAGCCTCTGAGCGCGATTTCTAGCGGATCCAAGGCCACCAGATATTTTACCAGCTTGTCGCCGGATTCCAGACATACTTTTCTCGCGAAACGGACACGAATTCTCGATCCCGATCAAGAATACAGATAGCCATAGTCCAGTTTTTAGACGCGGCGAGCGTTTAGGCTTGCTTCATCGACAGTCGATCGCGAACCGGTTCCCGTCAGGCTGATAATGAAATTTCGTTTCAGATTTCGTTCCCTGTGCTGGCTCGCTCGTCGAAAAGCCCGCGTTATGATTTATGCCGCGCTCTTGTTGTACCCGCGGTATTTCGTGTGACATTAGTTAACAAGCGGTACAGGTAATCTTGTGCAAGCCTCAATTAGAGTCAGGATAGCGGGCCCGATAAGCCGGCTGGGTAGATCGATCGTGATTTCTGTACACTGCATGCTCTCCACGGGGCTTGCTCGTATTTAGAACGTGGCGCGTTGTCGAGAACAATGGAACCAGTTTCTGATGAACGATCGGCCAGGAGCTGGGATTAACTTCGAGACACTTTGCGGTTCATTGAAAGTCAACAATGAGGGTAGGTAGAAAAATCTACAGGGAAAAATTGCACAACTCCTTCGACCTTTGAAATTCCTCCAATTTAAGATACGAAACTTGAGGAACGTATTGCTCATTTTGCATATGAAATTTTTGGGAATATCTCAGCAGAGTTGGGCATTAGTCGAAAGATCTTGGGATAAAAATTGAAAAAGAAATGAAGTTCAAGAATAACGAATAAATTTTTATCCAAATGATCTCGAATAAGTAACTTCATTTTATTCAAGACTCATATTTGAGATCACTAAAATAAAAATTTATTCGCTATTCTCGAATAACTTCATTTTGTTTGAAATTTTTATTCGAAAATTATTGGAATAAAAATTTATTCGAAATAAGAATTCGAAGATTATTGGAATAAAAATTTATTCGAAATAAGAATTCGAAGATTATTGGAATAAAAATTTATTCGATATATGAATTCGAAGATTATTGGAATAAAAATTTATTCGAAATAAGAATTCGAAGATTATTTGAATAAAAATTTATTCGAAATAAGAATTCGAATAAAAATTTATTCAAAATAAGAGTTCGAATAAAAATTTATTCGAACTAAGAGTTCGAATAACAATTTGTTCGAATAATGCCCAACTCTCTTTCAGAGTTAGACACTTCTTACTTATCGCCACGAGTACAATATGTCTGTAAATTCTTCCTCTAAGTCTTTTTACAGATGGCCCTGTATGTCCCGCAGCAATCACAAATCAACAGAGATCGTCGAGTCCAACGAGCACATTGTACCGAGGACAAAGAATAAAGAAGAACTGGAAAATCCTTCCTCGAAGGAATTCCACTGATAACTCAATCTGAAAGCTACAGAAGCGAAACTGCGCCAAGAAACCATCTGGAAATAAGCAACCAAGCAGTGGAGCTACAAGGAAACACTTCATTAACGCCTCTCAAGAAAATCGTTCTACATTGTATTATTACACCGTCAGTGCCTCTGTAATAACGTTACAACTATCAACCCTTTGCACACCAAACTGCACCACCCTGCGCAAGCAATGTCTGACGTTCTGCCCTGAAACGTGCCTCCCAGGCACCCCCAACTTTAAATTAAGTAACGTTACGAGCTAATTTCGTTGCAAACAATAATTCAAACTTCTTGATCGATCAACGTACAAATTCAAAGCTCAAAGGGCTCCGCTTTAACCCTTCTTGGTCACACAAAGTGTTTCGCACCTCAGGCTTTTTTTCTTCGCCAATATTTCTGTCCATTTTTGGACCTGAACATTAAAATTTAAAAGTTTGGCGAATTTTAACAATAAAAATCGCTTTTTTCAACAATTATTTTTCAATTATAAATTTTATCGATTCAAAAGTTAAAAGATTCAAATATTCTAAAATGGTAAATGTGATCAATTTGTGATTATAAGAAGGTGTGACCACGAAGGGTTAAAGTACCATAAATATATAGAATGTATCACTAGAAATGAAGAAATAAAATTCTTAAAAAAGCGTAAACCGACTCCACTGTTGTTTCACACATAATTTCCCTCCGCTCCAGGGTCTCCTCCACAAATCCCATCAAAGGCTACCTCATTTTCTCAAGCTCCCTCCAGATCGTGGAAATTAACCACTTTTCGCGGCGCGTCCGGCGAATTGTTAATTAATTCAGCCAGAATGCAGCGGGAATATGGGGGATCGGTGTCGGGGCGCACACGTTCGTCAACAAAGAGGCCAGCAATTAATTAACCAAAGTGGCCGCGGCGCGAGGGGGCCGGCCGGGGCATTGTTGCAGTCCACGGAGCAAGCGACCATTGTTGGATGCAGGACAGCTCTCGCGCGTCCACCTGAAACCGTGTCCTTGTTTCCGCGTCCTTGCGCCAGCACGAACTTCCTGCTCTCCCTTGGTCCGTGGCAGGAGGACCTGGCTCTTTCGACGACTCCGTGACCATTGTCGCGCATTGTAAACGCCCCTATCAATTACCCTTCGCGATTTATCGCGCGGGCGTAAAACCGTCGTCCCCCGGCTCGCCGATTATCCAGCCGGGACGCCGCGGCGATCGTAAAAAGGGCAATTTGTGCCCAATTATCCGCCACGATTGCTGACCTCGCGATTCCCCCACCGCGCTTTCGTTGTTTATCGATTCCACGGCGATCGGAGGGTGTGCGTCGAGGTTCATCGAGTAGATTTAGATCGCTGTGAGATTGAGGGCTCCTGATAACCCTTTTGCTGTTTGGAATGCCGCAACAAGGGGCGAGGTACACACCGCTCAAACGATTCTGGCTGATCGAGATTCGATTGTGTCAAATGAATAAAGTAAACTGGGCGACGCGTGGTTTTTTAAGTTGGCTTTCATAGGCATTATTGTTAGATGTATGTGGAGATGAATGACGCATATTATTTAGACGGTGCTACCTATCATCTCAAAAAATATTTAATTACATCTTACTGAGACCATCGGAAACTTAAAGGAACTACAAAGAAATTGGAATTAGAAGTTCTTTGCTTGTAGAATCAAAATTGAAAATGGGTATCCTGACGAATCCTGGGAAAACACACTCACTGCCAGTGGACCTGCCTGGGGACTTTTTTTTTTCTTTGCCAATATTTCGGTGAACTTTTAGTCCTTAATATTTAAATTGAAATATTTGGTGAGATTAACAAAAAAATGGCTTTTTTCACAACTATTTTCTGAATTACAAATTTCCACATATCAAAAGTTAAAAGATTCAAAAAGTCGAAAATGGTAACTGACAAATGACGCTGGAGGTGCAGTGAACCCCATGAAACCAATTTGTGATTATAAGAAGCTGTGACCACGAAGGGTTAAAATTCTTTTGCAGGTTTATAGAATTCATTTAACTCGGTTTCGTGTGTGCGATGAAACATCGTTTTTAGGCTACTCATATTAAAAATTGGGTTAAAAAATATTACGTAAATCGGTACCTGACACCCTCTCCCCCTTTGTAAGAAAACGTACGTAATTCGCGGCCTCGCTCCCCCGCCAAAAGCTTTACGTAATTTAAGGACGACCCCATACCTTGAAGAATCTCTACGATACATGGAAGCATACAAATTTCCACTTGGATTATTCAGTATCTGATGAATAGGAATGGCAAATAAGAATACCACACATTTCAACCGGAGCCAACTCCAGAACACTTCCAAATCACCATACGAATGCATTATCGTCCTCGCAATAAGATCCTCAAATGGATATCCTTAACCCAATTACCCGAGTCACGGAGGCCATCCGAAATAGAAGAAAACTGTCGCCGTGGATGTCCCCGCCGTTGTTCCCGGCGGGAAATGAACGCGTGCGCGAGGAATCTCTGGTATTATTGGCTCCGTTCCGGCGATCTGATTTCCGTTTGACCCGGTTCCGCGAGTCCGCTGGCTGCGAGTACAGGAAACGAGCCGAGGGAGGGTCAAGGTCGATTGTTCTATCAGCGGGAGAGGAAGAGCCCCGCTCCATCGTTCTCTGATTATCCCTTTCGTCGCCGATATTCAGCCGGTGTCAGGTTGAGGTTTGCTGAACGCGAAATTGCAGTTCTGCGAATCAACGGCCGGCAGACAGGCCCGGTGAACGACGACAGAGGGGAGTAACAATGATCGCATTCATCGTATCAAGCGCGCAGTCAGCACACCACTCTTCCTCTGTTGCCAGCCGAGAGTGTGATTGGTAGAAAGTGATTCCCTGACACTCGCCGGGGGCCCGGAGTGCTGTTGAAAATCGTCAACCGTTCATTCAGGCACCGTTCACCGATCCGCCGACTCACTCCAGCCTCGCCTGTTCACGGCTCCTCCGCCGCGGTGATAAATTAGGCGCGGGGACTCCGTTTAGAAAGCATTCGATCGAGATAGCGACGATTCTGATATCCTAGAGTCACAGAGTGTGGAACGTCTCGCGGTTAGCATCGCGAGGAGGCGTGAACCGTGACGGGTTTTGAAGAATCTTCAGGCGATGACTCGCTAATAGAGTTACACTGTGTAAGGGCCATTAGTTACAGACGAAGTACACTGACCATCGAAGGAATAGAATTGAGTAAACCGAATTTGGAATTGTTGCCACCGTGAATGCAACATTGTATAATGAATGCTAGTTCTCCGTGCTAAAACATAATCGTTTGATTATCGGGGAAAATCGATTATCCGAGTCCACAGTGTGTACCAATTAGTTTGGATAATCAAGGTTCGCCCTTAATGGCACCGAACCTCGATAAAGACATGAATTTTTCAGCCCCGTGTTTCCCCGCAATTATCGAGCTTCCACCGCTGCTCCAATCACACTTCCTGCCTTTCGACCCATATCTAAAAAGGGTGCAACTCGGCGCCACGTGTGGGCAGCCAATTAATAGCACGGTTCTCGTTTTGTCAGCGGTAATCGGAGCTCATTGTTGTTAGGCCTGATAGGGCGACTATATTTACCCCGAGCGGAGTGGCTTGATCGCCGATTGTCCAGCTGGGAGAGTAAGTTGCTTGCTATCTTACGCTCTAGATAACAGTCATCTTACGCTGCAAAACAATACACTTTTATTTATGGAAATGGTCGGTAAATAGAGCGGTACCTGTCCGCCTAGAGCGCATAAATCACCAGCGAGCGGCTAAAGTCGAGGAATGGTTTTTTCACCCGATTAATGCGATCATTGTTATTCGCTGGTTGATCGTGGCCTCGCTTGGTGACTACGAGAATGTAAAATTCCCAGGGCTGCAGGAGCAAAGGGGGTCCGCAGCAAAGGTTTTTAATCCTTTGTGTACCATACACACCCCACACCTTTGAACTCCCTTTTGGAATATTGCTTGCGAATGAATGAGATGAAATACTGAAATATGCAAGTACTAAAAATGTAGGTCACATACCGATGCTAGATCACCTGGCAACCCCGAATATAGTCACTGCTAGTCCCCCCCAAGAAAAATCTATTTAAATATACACGGAGAGCTGATTTGAGTAGATATAAGTTAAGTAGGCTGCAGCACAGAACGGCAAATTTTCAGGGAGCGACAAATTTGAGGAAACGATAATTTTTGGGAAGCGACAAATTTGAGGAGTGAAAAATTTTGGTGGACTGCAAATTTTTAAAAGCGGCTAAATTTGGGGAGTGGCAAATTTTGGGGAGCGACAATTTTTCGGTAGCGGCAAATTTTGGGGAGCGATAATTTTTCGGTAGCAGAAAATTTAGGGGAGCGGTAAATTTTTGAGAAGTGGTAAATTTTGGAAAGCGACAGATTTTGCAGAGCTTAAATTTTTGAGCTGCGGCAAATTTGGGGGCTGCAAATGTTGGGGAGTTGCAAATTTGAGGGGAAAATTTTGTAGGGGTTATGGGGCGCGGAAAATTTTGAGTAGCGGCAAGTTTGGAGGACCGACAAATTTGGGGGGATTGCAAATTTGGAGGACCGACAAATTTTGGGGGATTGCAAATTTTAGGAAGCGGCAAATTTTGGGGAGCGACAAATTTTAGGCGAAAGAAATTGTAAAAGGTTTAAACACAGAAATTTGCGACAACTTTTATCAATAGATAACCCATGTATGAAATGCTATATTAAATTAATTTTAAAATTGCCTGGACCCCTTTAAACTAAACTAATTCATGATATTTCTCAAAAATCGCAGGAGACACTTATTAGCCTGGCCATATTTCTGTATAATTTAAACAATTCCATTCCCCCGATACAAGTTCACGGAGCCCCCTTCCCAAGACCCATTCAAGAATTTCTCAGGTATAGGTACTACAGTGATCCACAAGTTAAGAACCCCTGAGTTAGGGGTAAAAAAAAGCCCCGATAAGCGCGAGTCATCGTGAAAGTATTAATATTGCGTGTTGACATGAACGTCAGTGTTAACCTGCCGTTTCGGAGCGCACGTCCACCTGCATATTTTACCATGGACACACGACCATCGACGATCACACCCTTCCGCTCGCTGCAGTGACGCGAACGCCACGTCCAACAATTATTTCGTCGCGGAAATATGCGAGCCCACGGTTCGACGGGTCGTGCACCTGGAATATAAAACGGCCAAAGGATGGACGGTGGAGCGCGACGCGTGCTGTATTCGCTCGGCGCGATTTGTTTTCCAGCCGCACTTAAAACGACGCGTGACGCGGAGATGCAATACGGTGTATTCAGTTTCCGGGTCGTTAATAGCGGGGATATGAATTTTTCAGCTGACCGGATTCCAGGCTGAACGTTGTCGCTCGCTGTCCAACAGTGCCAGCTGCACCGAATTCCTCTAACAACGGAAACATCTCGTCGATGCAGCGTTTGGCTTCTCGTTTTTGCTACCGGTTTATACTTTGTAGCTCGAGCGTTCATTATCACTTTGTTTCTACCTTTATCCCCTGTTTCGCGCTATTCATCGTGGCAACGGTTTGGCAGCGTGCGCATAGAAGGCAACAAAGGCAAAGCTTTAGGAATATAATTAGGGCTGCCATCCGTAAAATCATTCATCCAGGACAGAGAGCATTAAAACCATGGACATTTCCACTTGAAACCCGGACACTTTTAACTATTTCTTATATGAGACAGTGAGAGCAATAACGGACTAACCCACATTTTTTTCGAAATTGAGTTAGTATTAATAACGTATTCCAATAGGATCTACTAATCATAGTATAAAATAGGAAATTTTTTTTGAAGCCTCATATCAGGTACGATATCTCAAGACAAACATTTTTGTAAATTATAGACTGTAACCGCAATCAAGAAATAAAGATAAAATATTTTTGACTTTTTGAGCGAGCAGCATCGAAAAACCCGGATCGCTGTAGAAAATTCCACTGGATGTCCTAAAAAAGAGGAAAAATCCGGGGAAACCCGGACGGATGGCAGCCCTAAATATAGAATACAGTAACGGTGGAGCTAGAAATTGCCTAAAAGCCAATCAAATATTTTCCCCCGTGCGGGCGTCTTGTTTTTGCGAAATAGAAAAGGCGGCGCGGGCATCCAAGTTTAACGCGGCGTGAGGAGAACCATTCTTTCCGTTCGCCGTCGCGTTTAAACTGTCGACGAAGGGGGGCGAATTCGCCAAGTTGGCGAACAGGTGCGACGCGTGGCTGTTTGCAAATGGACGACGCTATTCCGCCGGGCAATTTGATTCCGCCTGTAACCCGGCGAGTTCTCGAAAGAGGCTGGGGTCGGGGTCCCGTGTCCGAGAAGTTAACTCGGGGACAGAGTTTCGCAAACTGAGTTTCCATATTCTTCTCGCCGGGGCGCAGTTGCAATTTCCGCGATACGGCTCGACGAGGGCGGGTATTGTTTGCGAGACGGGCCGGGATAGCTTCTACCCTCGCCGTTTCTTCGTTCGTCTCGGCTTCGTTTCGAATAAGATAACACTGCCGCGCGTATCGACAATTTCATGCAATAGCCACCGCTTCCATTTCCGTTCATTTTTTTGGGGGGGATACTATTTCCGAGCGTCACATAAAATTAGAAAATACCCTATCGCCGAGAGATTTAATCAAGAGGTTTTGGTTCGCTCACCCGAGTGGGGTGAATGTACTTAACAACGCGCAGGTTCCCAAGCACTAAAATTTATCGGTCATGAAGTGAATTAGTACCTGCACATACGTAGGAAGACATAGTGTAATTGCAGTATCATGTGATCAACGATTACAGAATGAGAGGTATTTTAGTGAATTTTAACGGTGTAAAAATTTATTGGACTGCGACAATTTTGCATTACGTTTGGAGAAGGTAAATCTAATAATTCTGTGAATGCAAGAATATCTACTACCTAGAAATACCTAATTAATGATGTACCTATCTACTTCAGGATTGTAACCGAATCAAATATTTTTCGTAATGAAAATAGCGTTTGATTGACATGGCTTAGTGGTAACAATGTTGGGCTAGGTTAAATTTTCTTAAGCTTAATCGTAATCAAAAAATTTATCAAAAAATATTTATATGGCAAGAAATAATAAAAACACATGTGAAAATATCTTTCAAATTCATATTTTTTCAATATTTCTTGAGTAGGTGACTTTAAGTACCATTTTTTGGCATCTGATTTTTGCACGTCTTACGTTTTTCGAGTTCCACTTAAAAATTTGTAGGTTTCAACGATTCTAACTTATGCTACACGAAACATAAATAATTTCTCGTTACCTTCACACAAATTGCATATAAAAATATCAAATTTTAGCTAGACGATTGTATTACTTAGGTACCGTTACCCTATTTCCGACATCTCTAAAGCGAACAGTAATTCCGCTCGCGTCAAGCAGCATCCCCTAAAAAAAAATCCACCCGACTGTCCACAGAAGGTCGGGAAAGCGGACGGGGACGCTCGATATCTTCGTCTGCCTCGGGTAAACGACTTCGCAAAACATCGATTAGAACCACTTTGCCCCCTCCCCCCGGAGCGACGGCTGGTTCGAGACAAACGTGCCATGTAAATTTGCTCGACGGAGTCTCGGGACGGCGGTCAGGGAGAACGGGGGCAAAAAGAAGCCCGCGAAGAGGAAAAGTAAGCAAGCGCCGGGTGAAATCGAACGGCGTCCACCGTCGAAAGGTATTTTCCCTTCGATTCCATTTCCTTTCAGGCTCCATCGGAATCGTAGTATCTCGCTAATGTAACTGCCAGCCGAGTGGAGGGGAGGAGGGACGGCGGCCGCCGACGCGAATGGAGATGGCCGGGAAACGGAGAGGAAAAAAAAAAATGTAATTACAACGGAGAATGATAATGAAGTTTACATTTTAATAACCCGCCGGTGTCGCCAGATGGTCTCGAATGCAATATTAATACTTCCCCACCCATCCCTCCCACGTTTCGCTACCGTCGGCGGGGTCCAGCGACGCGTGTTGCGCGCGTGTACAGGCGGCCAGAGAGGAACGCATCCGTGCACGGACTTCCCCGCACGAGGGGGCGAAAGCGGGGGCCGGGGTCGCTCACGTACACGCGGAGGGAAGACGAAGAGTATGCGCGAGGCGTTATTGCATTTCGCCAAGAATGCAGTCCACGGCGTCATAATATATTTGCGCGGACCGACGGACCCGGGGCTGCAACGTCGACGCGTCAACGCACCACCCCTTCCGCCCGCCCCGTCGCCGCGCGACACGAATCTAATTTATAAGTTATGAGTCCGTCCGTGGCCGGCGATCCCAACCGTGATATATTTTTTTCTCGACGCCGCTCGGACGGCGGATCGTCCGCTGGGCCCCTGGGCCGACTTTCAATTTGCGAACGCGATCGTTTCGTTGCGAATCGCGGGGCGAGTCGCACGGAGCGCGTCTCTGCGTCACTTTGTCTGAAAGTGCCTGAGCATTTCTGGGAAGAAGTTTGGGAGGTTAGGTTATCCGCAAAGTCAACGCGACGGGGTCTATAAATTCTACCGCTAACGACAGAATCGTCACCGTTCACACCGTTGCAACCCTCGGGCTTTCGTCAACTTGGGAAAGAACGATGAGTCATTGTTGCGGAGCGATCACGCGATAAGCACCGCGCGCTCGTTAACGCGTCGCGCTCCTTCCCCGAAAGCAATTGCCCGTGAGTGTCCTACCGTCTTAAGTCCCTCCGACGGTGTATTTCGACGCGATATTGCGCGCCGGAAGTTGCCCCCGGGCAAACTGAATTAACGATAATAATTTAACGGCACGGTCCGTTTCAGAGCTCACCGCCGCCAGATTACAAAATTGCAGTAAACGCTTAAGCTAGAGTTTAGTAAACTTTTGGAGAGGAGCTTAATTAGCATCAAGCCAGCTCGAAAGCGGCTGCACTGGAACAGCCCTAAATACATTCGCGCGAGTTCACGCGGAAAGGGGGGTTGGGAGGGATGGTCAAACTGCTGGCATTCAGAGGCAAGCGGTGATACACAGTAATGATCAAAAGAAACTTCTCATATATTTGCGTGTAAATAATATTGCCTTTGAAGGGTCCTCTTGCTCTTCCGGAAAGCCGAGTCTGTTCAAGGCTCTTGTGCGAGTAACCATTCCAAGAACTTTTAGCCTCGAATAATAGCCGAAGGAGTTGAAATTCTACTACTGAATCATTCAAGGATTTTTAAACCAAAGACTCGAATGTCTACCGCTGGGTACCGTTCTTACTCGCCCTCCTGAGTTATGCAACTTTTGCTACCATTCACATTTTTACGCTCTCTTTGGACCATCGCCGTCGACGGCGAGTGAAAAGCTGGAAAGCCGGTGGCCAAGGAAAAAGACTAGACAAAGAACGATACAAGTGGGACACAGTTGAAATGTAGAAAGGGAATTACCTGCGCCTCCCTCTGAGCCTCCGAGGGAAGCTAATGCCACTTTTTTTTACGAAAATGGAGTTGGCAGCCAGTTTGCTACGCGATGGGCAACTCTATCCCTTCGAGGGGGCGGAGAGGTTCGACTGTACAAAATGACTTAATGAACGGTATCTTCTACTACTGCTCTCTAATCATTCCGGGCACTTACTTCTTGCCGTCAGCCATTTACTTTCGCAACTGGCGCTGCTTCTTGCCCTCCCGCCCTCGCCGACGTCTTTCTTCCTCCCCCTCCGTGCCCCGCCGAGAGATTCGATAATTACGGGAAAATCTCGCCGGAACACCTACGTGGATCTAGTTAAGGACTCATCGCGTGCACCTACCTCTACCCCTTTTTACCCATCCTTTGAGATCCGAATCACCGATAGCTGGGCACGGAGCTGCCGAGATCTCGGAGCGATTGGACGACCGTCCAGAAAGACTGCCTCCGCTGTCCTCATTAAAGGTCGCCGCGTTTTGGATATTTTAAAACGTATCGCCGAATGCCATCGCCGATTTTCAGCTCGTTACCGTGAAAGTCGACCAGCGAGTCGCGCTCGATTGTGAGATAGTGGCGGAAGAAAAGGTGGGACGTATCCAGGTATGCGTATTGCACCGAAAGGTTCGACAAGAACAGTGACAGTTTAAAGGGGAACACCACTGCTTTTTAAGAATTTTTTTCCGGGAATAATTTACAGTTTTCATATAAAATTTGTATTATCTACCTTTAGTATAGTGTCTTAAGAGACTATTTAAAAAAATGAATTGAGAAGAAGGCGTAAATTTTAATATATTAATTAATCTTCTAGACCCTCCACAAAAAAATGTAAGCAGCTCTGAAATCAAATTTAATTTTTTTTCATAAACTATATGAGTGTAGTTTTTGTTACACATACAGATTGCTTGATCGAAAACAAATTTTTTGACATACGCTCGAAAAACTGTCCATCTTATTTCTTCTAAAACGCACCATTTTTACAAAATTAATTTGTTTAAAAAATTGATAGGTGCCACGGAAACGAAGTGTTCTTAAAAAAATTTTAAAATTGATTTCGAAGCTGCCATTCCAAATTTACAGTTTTTTACACCATCCACCAGCGACCTATATTTATTGTGAGGGGTCTAGAAAATTAATTAATATATTAAAATTCATGCATGTTTCCCTATCCATTATTTTTTTATAATATCTTAAGACATTATACTAAAAGTAGGTAACACAAATTTTATATGAGAACTGGAAATTAGCTATTCCTGCATAACAATTCTTAGAAAAGATTTAATTTTCCAGCCGTCACAGTCGTGTTTCCCTTTAAACCTTTCCCCATCCATCCTGCGCTTATGAACCCGCGACTTTGGAACAGGGGATAATAGCGATCAAGAATTCTCCGAATTTGCAATTACGTAGAAAGCACAGAGGCACTTGAATAATCTCGTGACACAGTGAATTTCGCAATTGCCCTGTTGAGCCGCGTTTGCAGGCCACGTCAAGCATCCGTGCAGTATTCCCTGAAGTTCCCAAAATGTTCGACGGCCCGTGTCAAAAGTGTCCACCGACGTCGATACCAAAGTACGCTCGCCAACTACTTGACATCCATTATCATATTCCCCGCGTATCATATGGAATTTATGGCTAATAAAGGCCGATCGAATAACAGGCTCGCCGGGCCCAGGAGAGGTTTCGACCCAGCGCGGAGGTAGGACCCATGCGCGGGCCCCCCTTCGTCCTTTTCTCCCCGGTTCGATTCCACGATGTGTTCGCCAGCATCCGAGTAGCTGGCTGGCATTATAGTCATGCCAGTTGGCAGTGGTGGCAATTGATATGCAACGCCATTGATATATGGGTGCATATTTCACTAGGTTGGCAGAGCCGCGTGAGCACTGCCGGTTTGTTATCGTCGTTGTCGCGGCTCTCGCTCTTTTCCGCCTTTCGAGGCCTGGCGCCGTCTTGCTCCCTCGCCCGGAGCCTTCACCCTTTCGCGCGGGCCAGGCCAGATCGGCTACCAATACCCGCGATGAATTATGCCCGCCCTTTGTTAAGATCCCTGACGCGTCTTTGATTGGAAGCTTCCGAGAAAAGAACGTAGCCCCGGCTCGCGCGCTCAAGATACGAGAAACCTTCGACCCCCGACCGGCGACCTCTCCAATAATATCCGTGGCGGAAAGAAATTTACCTTCCAACCGGTCGCGGGACTCCCCAGCAACTCTGTGCCGAGTATCGGACAGCGCAACACTCTTTTTCATCGGCCTGCCTGCGGTTTCTTTTTTCAAGTAATCTCCGCGTGAATGGCGGTGAATAAGGGCGCAGAAGAATGCGGGGGATTTAAGGTGAGATGTATGTACGTTGATTCATGGGGTAATAGGGTAATACTGTGTAAGCTTCGGTACTTTCTAGATAGTATGTATATAATTATAGAAACTTGGTTACTTTTCAAAAATGTAGCCTCTTAAAATTAATACAGTATTTCCTAATCTTTTTTAAGTCGCGACACCCTTTTCATAATATTCAAATAACCTGTCAAATACCCGTGTAAGGTAAGGTAAATTTAATAAGGGAAAGGATATACATTAAAAATATTGGTACATCATTAATGGAATATGGGAACGTAACCATATTAAAATAAATAAGTGCTAAGAATCGTCAACTACTTAAATAACCGCGCGACCGTCCAAAAATAACCCCCTTGGGGGGTCGCGACTCGCTGTTTGGGAACCAGTGAACTAAGAGATCTTTGCAAAATTGACACGATTATACTTTCAGCGAGCTTTGAGCACCGTCGAGGTGGAAATTTAGAGCTGTTACTACCCGACCCGCCGGGTACTCGGGTAGACAATAATTACCCGTGAGATACCCGGCTATCTCATTTACTCGGGTATCTCATGGATACCCGGGTAATTTTTGTCTACCCGGGTACCCGAGTAATTTTTGTCTACCTGGGTACTCGAATAATTTTCGTCTACCCGGGTATCGCACGGGTACCCGAGTAATTTTTGTCTACCTGGGTACTCGAATAATTTTCGTCTACCCGGGTATCGCACGGGTACCCGAGTAATTTTTGTCTACCCGGGTATCGCACCGGGAACCCGAGTAATTTTTGTCTACCCGGGTATCGCACGGGTACCCGAGTAATTTTTGTCTACCTGGGTACTCGAATAATTTTCGTCTACCCGGGTATCGCACGGGTACCCGAGTAATTTTTGTCTACCCGGGTATCGCACCGGGTACCCGAGTAATTTGTGTCTACCCGGGTATCGCACCGGGAACCCGAGTAATTTTTGTCTACCCGGGTATCGCACGGGTACCCGAGTAATTTTTGTCTACCCGGGTATCGCACGGGTACCCGAGTAATTTTTGTCTACCCGGGTATCGCACGGGTACCCGAGTAATTTTTGTCTACCCGGGTATCGCACCGGGTACCCGAGTAATTTTTGTCTACCTGGGTACTCGAATAATTTTCGTCTACCCGGGTATCGCACGGGTACCCGAGTAATTTTTGTCTACCCGGGTATCGCACCGGGAACCCGAGTAATTTTTGTCTACCCGGGTATCGCACGGGTACCCGAGTAATTTTTGTCTACCTGGGTACTCGAATAATTTTCGTCTACCCGGGTATCGCACGGGTACCCGAGTAATTTTTGTCTACCCGGGTATCGCACCGGGTACCCGAGTAATTTGTGTCTACCCGGGTATCGCACCGGGAACCCGAGTAATTTTTGTCTACCCGGGTATCGCACGGGTACCCGAGTAATTTTTGTCTACCCGGGTATCGCACGGGTACCCGAGTAATTTTTGTCTACCCGGGTATCGCACGGGTACCCGAGTAATTTTTGTCTACCCGGGTATCGCACCGGGTACCCGAGTAATTTTTGTCTACCCGGGTATCGCACCGGGAACCCGAGTAATTTTTGTCTACCCGGGTATCGCACCGGGAACCCGAGTAATTTTTGTCTACCCGGGTATCGCACGGGTACCCGAGTAATTTTTGTCTACCCGGGTCGCACCGGGTACCCGAGTACCCGGGCCAAAAGAATAGCTCTAGGTGGAATCTAACGGCACGTGAATCGGCAATCTTTGCGCGCGAATTGCCGAACCCACGTGCCGTGAGAACGCTCCTGACTCGCCGAATCGCGCTCGCTAAGCCGACTTGCCGAGCCCGTGCGAGCCGAGCAACCTCGCCAATTCACGTGCCGCCATATTCCACCTTTAAATATCCCTCTTTGACACACTTGCTAGTATTGATGCAGAGAGCTATCGACCGAGACAGAAGGACTACAGCTTCCCATTTTAGGAATCCGTGCACTCTAGAATGGAGGCAATGGGAACTGGATCAGATTTCAGATGACGTTCAGGTTCTCAAACGACCCTGAGTGAGGCAGGAGGCCGTGTCCCCCGCGTTTTCATTCACGTCGCTTGTAACGGCCACCCGAACATGTTTGCTTTAACGCGTGGCTGATCTTACGACTTCGGTATTGCTGCGCACAGCAAATATACAAACGTGAAAAAGCGAAGGAGGAACAGTGGGGGTCGTAAAATCAGTCGGGCGTTAAAGCAAACATGTTTCGAGCGTCGGGACAAGGTGTGAAAAAAAGCAAGAGATAAGCACAGCCCCACTTAGGGTCGTGTGGAGTAGCTCGCGTCCCATTCAACTTCCATTCATCCCATTATACAATGCACGGAATCCTATAATGGGACCCCGTACGCAGCTCTTCGTGTCCCTGGCTCAATGGACGCTGCGCATTTGCATCGCTGCATTTCTACCAGTGACTGTACGCGTTAGCAATCGACACTGGCGAGGGTCGTGCGCGAGGTCAGTGTCATCGATTCATACAATATAGGTGCATATAGAGACTCTGAGAAGGGTGAAATTTGCAACTCTATTTGCTTGAGAATTTTTTAGCAATAGGTGTGCAAGAGTAGAGCGAAATTGGTGACTCAAAAAATCGGGGAACTCAACTCAAACCTCCATGAATAAACCTCGTTGACAATGATGGTGATTTAGAAACTTTGCGACCTAACAGAAAATAAGTATATTAAGAATCTCTTTTCCATTATTATTCAACTTGAACCTCCGTTCAAATCTCTACACTTGACTTGATTTCGTAGAGGTTTGAGTTGATTTTCACCGATTTCTTCAGTCATCGATTTCGCTCTAATTTTGCATACTGCTGAAAAATTCTCGAGCTTCGAATCACCCTCATATTTCAAGGCACGCAGATATCTTCAAACCTTCCCTTAAAGAATTCAGCGACGTTCACCCCTGGAAAATCCGAAGCAGCTTGCAATCCTGAGCCTTTCCGTGCCCACCCCCGAGGAGGTGGACGATATAGGAAAACGCGGAACGCGAGAAATGCCCCCCTAAATACCGAATGTTATAGAAATCGCGGGCTCGACGTGTCCCCCCTCCGCTTTTCCGCGTTGTCCCGTATCGGGGACAGGTCCGCGGCAGCGAAACAAAACGCGTTGATCTAAGATTGCTGAACTTATAAAGCGGATTACTTACGATAGCGAGAGTTTCTCTTGAATAAATTCATGAGTTCCCGCACAATCGGCCATAAATTACGACCGCCGGTTTTTCCCGTCAATATTCATAACGCGGCGGCGCGATCGGCTCGAATCGAAACCCAGGCGGCCATTGTTGGTCACCGAACACACTGATCGTGACAATGTTTCATAGATCGGTATCCTAGGCCGCAGAGAAATGAAATACGAGAAATAGATATTTTAGTTGTCACCGAGAAACCGGTGATTTAGATGGTACTTGAAACAGTAGTCAGGGTAAATAGAATATCAAATATCAAACATTTGGTACGGTTGGTGCCACTTGGATCAATGGATTGTGGACCAATTTTCTTTTATTTTTAAGATCCAACCGAGATCTTTAAATTTCTAGGTAGAAGTGAATATAAATACCTCAAGAAATGTATCTTGAATTATCTTGAACTAACAAGGGAACATATCGAATCCTCACGCACCGATTTTGATGAAACTCTGCAGATTTGCAGAATAGTGAAAAATATTTCACACGTATTTTTTGTTATCAGCAATCCTCTATGTTGAAGGGGTGAAACGATCCCCTACAGTTGCAGTCGAAAACATATTTTTTGGAATATTTATTTATTTATTTATTTATTTATACTCGATAACTATTAGGTGTAGGGCAATTTTTTTAAAGTGTAAGTTTTTTAAAAACGAATCCAGCCTCCTGCCCAGTTTTTATAAAATTTCAGAACCGTTTTCGACCCTCAACTTGAGGAGCTTTTTTCACCCTCTCAACCTGGACGATTACCAATAACACAAAATACGTGTTGAATATTTTCCACTATTCTGCAAATCTACAGAATTTCATCAAAATCGACGCGTGGGTGTTCAATATTTTCGGGTTGCACCATATAATTCCATTTCGTTCTTCATTCTCTTCCCTCCGATATTCCAAGCACGGCAGCCGAAGAAGTCTATCGAATATACAGTCTTCAGCTGGCTGGAAATTAAAAAGCTGTCCAAAGGGTAAGCGACCAGGTTAAAATAAAGCAGCGTATCGCGTGCGACGTTAGATAATACCGGTCCGCGGTGAAACGATACACCGAATTCCTTTTCTCCCCGTTTCACCTCCTTTATCCCCGCCCCTTTCTTTCTAAACGGAGATTAAGCTACACGCTCGCTGTTTAAAATTATGTATCTCGCGTTACGCTGGCTCGCATTACGGATCCGCTAGCTTTTCAGCTTTTTACGCGGCCTCGCGGAGCACACGCGGCCTCGAGCGTATTCGCGTCTTCCAGCCATTCATCGGCGGGCGTGTGGCGCGGAAATACGGATACGTATTATCATTATGGCCTGGACGAACACAGAACGGCAATTATAATTAGGTCGGCAGCCGATGATAAGCAGCCTTCTGGGAATGCGTGACTGTTGATAAAAAGTTGGTGACATTTTTCTATACTCACGAACGCCCGGCCTCGTACGCGGCACGTGAAATAAAAGGGCGCTCAGCGTTTTCTCAGAATTTATTCAGCAGGCGAGCGTTTCTCCTTTTTTTTCGGCGATCTCACGCCGCGATTCGACGTTCGAATTCATCGATCGCTGAAATTTTTACAGTCTTCTTTTACTACTGAAGGGAGTGCCGCGAGAAAATGGAATTCCGAGCCGCCTATCACTTTCTGCTGACAGTGAAGCTAGAAAGTAGCCCGGTGGTACTTTAATTATAAATCGCGCGAAGTCCACGTTCCATTATTTAATGCCTCAATGGGATTTGTGAGAAGAAACACAGGGTTCGATCGCTGGAACGTTGGACACGAAAGTTTGACGTGGCTTCGGAGTCCCGAGAGCGGAGCTCTGCCATGGCGGACGCCGAAGGAACGATAACGCTCGTATAGAAGTCATTTATCGGATGAAGCCCGTTTCCCAAAGTAGGAAGGAAGAAGTCGGCCAGGAGGGTGCGGTTTGATGTGGTGTTTAACCGCGGCTGAAGGTACACCCATTAAATCAATGGCGAGCCCTCTGGCCTCTTTCCGCCAAGGAAAACTTCAAAAGACGTTTTTGCCGGGGAATACGTGCCAGAGGATACGGTACACATCGGTTGCGTTTTATGAACTGACCACGAAGATAGGATTCCCGTGCCGCTGATTCGGTTTCCTCGCTCCAACTTTGCCTTTTTCATTTACAAGCACAAAGGGAGGGGTTGAGGGTAAAAGCGGCGACTTATTTTCGGAGAAATCCACAGGGATAAGATGAACGGCGAAGGCAAAGGGAAGTCGTAGAAAGGATATCAAAGTCCAACGTTGGAGATCCTCTGAGTATCGATTCTCCAAGACCACATCTCCTCCATTTCCTCGTTATAAGCTCCTATGAGTCTCGATAATCGTGAAACACGCTTGGCACGATAAAACGAGCTTGCTGGAATAAACTCAATGCAAGGACCAACTAATACCAAAACACAAGTGTCACTTAATAAAAGAAACCCAAAATCTCAAATGTCACCAAATTCCTGCCATCACTACACACCACCTAATTCACTCAGAGTCCCTTCACCGAGGCTCACCCTCAAACCCACACCCCTAACCTCCCCTCTTAACCACCCTTATCTCCAATTCGATCCCCGATCAGCCACCCGATCGACAACGAAAAAAAAAAAAAAGGGACCGAGGATCTCGGTACGCCAGCTAATTACCATCGCGAGTAGAACAATCGCGTTTTATTGTCGGACGCACGGGTGGCGATGCCTGATAAATCACTGGAAACCGTCCGGGGGCCGGCAATTTGCCACCAGACTGTCATTAGAGCGGGCGTTGTGTGGCATGAATCACTGGCTTCATTCGCAGCCGTCCGATACAGGGGGGGGGGGGGGGGGGGAATGTGTATCGCGGCCGTTGCGCGCGGGGCATCGCATTCAACCGGCTGAAAAAGATTGAAAGTTTTAAGGCGAGCTGGCCGGGAGGACGGGAGAGCCGGGACCCGATCAGCTGAGCAACAATTTGTCGCGATGTGGGCGGCTGGAATCTTACATATCCCCCGAATACCAGCCGTCCGTGTGTCGCTGGCGACACGTGCGGGTGTACGTTGGTGTCGGTGGGTGTCTGCGTGCGTTCGCGTCCGCAGGGAGACACGGTGCACGTGCACGCACACAGCGATGCACGTGGACCGATTTGTCTGGCCGGATAGCGGAGAAAACGGAGTGGCTGTCTGCCGCTGGCTTTTCGCCATACGCCCACGCACGGCCCCGCTCCGCCCGACGTTCCCCAAACATGTCCCGAACTTAGAACAACGTCGCCACGCTAATCCCGCGGATATCCAGGCAGACGCGCCCGGGAGTGATTCTTTCCTGTATCCTCGCCAAGCCTCCAGACCTCCCTGCGTACTCGCGCCGGATTAAACGGCGCGGGGAAAAACGGAGCGCGTAGCTGCTCCGTCTGGACGCCGGGATTGCACCGGGGCATCGGGCCTCGATCGTCGTTCCGGCGAATGATACTTTAATTGGATTGCCCCGCGTCCCTTCTGCGAAGCTACTCGGTTGGATATGGTAATACGCTCGTGTGTCGGGGAAAGGAATTTGTCGGACCTGGACTTTTGAGATTCTTTTCGCTCGGGGGTGGGTTAATGGATTCGTCTGGGTGGGGTTTGGAATTCTTGGCGAGGGTGGAGAAATTTTTTAACTCGTTTTTTGGTTCTAAACGAGTGACTTAACACTTTAGCGCCAAACGTATCATATGTATATGATAGATTCCTTTTTTTTTGCCGTTTCGCCGTTTGCACTCGAATTTCGCTGTTTGCAACAGTTTAAGTGAAACATGTTTAGTGTAGTTTTATGCACTGAAGAAAGGTGGATCTATCTGAACCCTGTATTCTTCGGTTTTATGTATTTTGACTTCGGAAAAAATAAATTTAAAAAAAAATATAAAAAAAATTTGTATAGAAATATATAAATTCAGGCCATTTTTAACGATAAAAACAAAAGGGGGTATTTTTTCTTCAACGGCATCTAGGTGTGGGTGCTAAAGGGTTAATCATGAGCAAACGGCCCCTGTGATCAATTTTGTTAAACATTGCTTCTCGTCTTAAAGAAGACCACTGTAAAAAATCGGAAATTTCGATTTTTTCTTTTTCACATTTTCTGAAAGTCGTGCGTTTCAAGAATGATCTCTCCAAATTTTATGAAGAGATTCGTAAAATTGAGGGAGATGTAGTATTTTCCGCGAAGCAGTGTCAAGCGCGCGACTGAACCGAGCGGAATTTAAACGCGGTTTTCTCAGAATGACATTTTTCAACCGCGTTGACAGTATACAGAGGAAATGATACATCCAATTGACACGAGCAGGGCATTTATTGTACGAAAAACCCGTCTCTATAACGTGAAGATTAGTGTCTTTTTAACTAACGATCTCCTTGTATTTTTTTTTATCAACATCTTTACCTCAGAAAATGATTTTTTTTCAACGGTCCGCCATTCTGTTATGTTTTGCGATGTTGACTTTTTGTTACCGTCGCGTAATAGACGTAGGCTTCTAGTTTCTAAATATTTTTGTCTTTTTGAATTCAGATTAACCATAGGTACGACTAAGGGACTGTCAGCGCTACAGGAACGATTTTGCTGCAGCGCACATTTTGACGAAGAATATACCGGAAACGGATTTATGAATTTAATTGAGAAATATTTTTTACCGTATATTTTTACCCTTCAATATGTACATATTAACTAGGTATACTAATTAAAACTACCTGGAAGTAGGGCGTATCCGTTCAACTTGCTTGATAGTAGGTACCTACATAAAAAGCAGAATATTACATAATAATCAAAATATTAAATAAAAATCGGTCCTGGCCGTCAGAGTATAGAACTATATATGTATAAATATATATACACATTTCTTTTGTTTCATTTATTTAGCTTAAGTGGTATTCGATTAAAAAATGCTAATTAGTATACTAATTAAGGTCGGGGCCAGATATATTGGCCGGTGAATTCGTATACACCTATTCTGATGTATGTATTTCTACGCTAAGAACTCGGTTTGGCCTACACGTCAAGAGCTTGGCGCTATCCCCGCCACTTCTGGTTCACTCTTTTTCTGGCAAGGCGAGAGCGAGTCAGAAAACGTTGAGAATAGAAGAATACTCCTTACAAAACTCACCGGCCAATATATCTGGCCCCGACCTTAGTATAGTTAATATGTACATATTGAAGGGTAAAAAATTGAGCAATACATTGATTTACTTGCGTTGTTTGTTTAGAAAAAATCCCGAAAACACTCTTACTTTCCAGACCATTACAGTGGTCTCCCCCCTTAAACACCATTCCGCGAAGTTTCAGATTTCTACCCTCTCGTTGAAGGATAATATGGGGGTAGAAGCCTTAAATTTAGCATCTTTTAATCGAATACCACTTGAGCTAAATAAATGAAACAAAAGAAGAAAACTAGGTATACATATATATTGTTATATACTCTGACACCCCTGACCGATTTTTATTAAATATTTTGATTATTATGTAATATTCTGCTTTTTATGTACCTACTATCAAGCAAGTTGAACGGATACGCCCTACTTCCAGGTCAACCCTATCATCCATATGGGAATCTAACGATGTCAGCCACGTATGGCTGGCATAGCTATTAGGATATTAAACTATGCACCAACTTGAAGCCGAGTTATGGGACACAGCCATGATTGTAAAGTATGAATTACGTATGTCCTACCTAATCCAACGCTTTGATGGACTCAGGAGGCATCCATTTTAAAATTTCCCTTGCCTCCAAGTGCCACGGATTCTTCCTAGCGGACTCCACAGGTCTCTGTAACAAAGGAATTAGACAGAAATGAAACAGCTGTTCATGCCCACGGCTCTCGCGTGGATATAATACGCAACCTGGAACGTAAAACTTCCAAAATCCACCAGCAACGGAATATTTGAAACCGAGCATTCCATTACGCGAGCAAGCAGTTGAATGCGTTTCCGCAAGCTGTAATCATCGCTCGAAACCAATCAGCTAACCCTGTAAACGCTAATTTTACCGCGTGATTACGTCTGTGCGCCCCCTGAATCGAAATAATTACCCAATATAATTAAATTATTCTACCACTTCGACGGTAATTAGGTTGCCTAAACGTAACCACCCCAGCCGTTGTTTCCGATATCTGTAAACCAGCAACAGCCGAATAATAAATAACAAGTGGGAAATTGATCGTTCACGATTTCAACGATCAGAGACGCGACATCTTAATCGTCGTTGAAACCCGAGGGACCCTGAACCGCTCGATAAATGCGCCCTGAACAAAGAGGGAAGGTCGACGACGCTGATCCAGGATCTTTGAACGCGAACGTTCTAAGGAATAATTCCCACCGTTTTTGCTCGTAGTTACGCGGGGATTAGACGGCACTAATTTATACCGAAGGGGACAAGAAAAAGCCGCGGACGTACTCGAACAGCGGCGAACTCCGCCCGCCGTGCAAGATAATCCGTTGGCTTACGAAGCCGACGACGGATGACGAGATATATTTTACGACCTCCCCGTCAAATTCTGACGGCGTCGGCCACTCCGCCGCCAATGTGTATATTTTTCCCGGCCCGGGAACATTTATTTCAACGCGGTGTCTTATAAATACGTTCGAGACACACGCAACCACCGGCCATCCGTAAATTCAGCCGAGTATAAACGATCGAACCGTTTGGCCTCTCCTTTGTTTCCGGAAAAAAGCTTCGCGAAATGCGTGAAATTGAAACGGCCAAGACAAATGCTAATCTGTGATTAGAACGTGTTTCAGAATAGGAATGAGTGGGAAATGGTGAGGGATTGACTAGAGTCATTGAAAATTGAGGGGCTCAGTGGAAAACAGGCACATGACACATGTGCATAAATTTTCGTTTCTTAGGGATTCATAAATTTTTTTTTTTTTAATAAGAATCATACATATTTTTGAGAACTCTTTATTCTATAGAAGTCTATGAACTATAATCCCTAGTAGCATTTATTGTTGGCATTTTGATGGCCAACTAATTCCCAACTTGGGGATACTGTGGCCCAACCAGCAATGCTACAAATACGAAAATTTTTAGGCAAAAGAATCATGAAACGATATCATGTGCCTGCTTTCCAGTGAGCCTCTCAATTATAAAATCGAAATGAAAATAATAAAGATGTTTGCGGAAAGGAACCCCATACTTTCTCCAATAGAAACATCCTCCCCCGAACGCGCCAGAGATTAAAAAGTGTCTTTCCTTGCCGCCAATCAAAAAACCCTCCAATCCCACACCCCCCTCGTCACCCGATACTCTGAAACTGCCCCACAGCGCGGAGAAAAGCTACTGGCGCGAGAATTCCGTTTACAACCTAACAGATCCCACAGGAGCGGCCCACACGACTCTCGCAGCTCGATCGTGACAAAAGGGCCAGCAGCCCCGAGTGTTCTCCACGGAATAACCAGGGTCTGAGGACTCAATTAGCAGAGACACGGAGAGCAGTTCCGAGGCGACGACGAAGAATTACTAAAACGGCTGGCAGCGCGGAAACGTTCATGGCGCGACATCAAAGACGTAACTCCTCCCGCGGCGTAATATCAGCCCCGATGCCCTGACACCCCCGACTATACAGAGCTGCGCGTGTAAAATGGGTCGGAGCCGTTAAAACAGTAGGTGGACGACTTCAAAAGCATACCGCGTAGCCCCGGCTTGTGCACACGAAAGTCTGCATACTTCCGTCACAGTATTCCACTGGGGCGTCTTCTCCGTCTCTCTCTCTCTCTCTCTCTCTGTCCTCCCAGGCCCGAGCAGGCACGTCGGGTTACACCCCGTGAATTACAACCCCTCCAGGATGCGTCAGCGCCTCGTTAAAGTCCCGTACGACACCGTGGCCCGTTTGCTTTTTACCGGTGACCAGAGGCAACCGTTAAAAGGGAGAGCCACGGCCGGAAACGAACAGGAGGATCACGCGAGCCAACGTGACAGTGAGCGATCGCCATCGATACCGCTGCATCGATACGTCGCGGCTCCGCGTCCGCGATAAAAACAGCCCTTGATAACAGTAGACGGTGTCGCTTTTCGAATAACATCGCGTCCTTGCGTGGGTGCGCCCGTGAGATGGCTACCCGCGATCAGGAAAGGCGGAAGGGGAGGTTTGTCTGGTAATAGGGTTAGAGTTAGCGGTCGGTTTAATTCCGAGAGTCCGTCACCTTTTGTCACTGGAGGACGGGGACCGCGGGTGGTTTAATTTTATGTATTTCTGACGGCGGAACTGGGGCGCTGAAGGTTTAATTAATTTTACTCCGATGGTATTCAAAGGTCTTGGCGTGTGTGCTTTATGATTTAAAGTGCATACTCGATTTACGATGAATTAGTTACGAAGGGGCTGAATAATTCAGGTCTTTCCGCTGTGTATTGTGCGAGACCTGATTTCCACGCCGTGGATAGAAATTTAGTTTCGCTCATGATGAGTTAAAGGGGAGCGGAATATTTAATTGCGAATCGTGTTGGGGCTACGCTGCTCCCTTCGGTAATCCACCGCACTCTGAATTCTGTATGGTACATTCGTAATAAACAAAAAGCAAGCGCGAAAGAGCGACGCGCTCGTAAAGCCTGCCCGTTTAAAAACACAGCGCGCCGTTTGAAACACTGAAATTAATCCCGGCGCGAAGCAGTCCCTCGTCGACGCGCAGCCAAGGAAACAGCGCCGCGAGCTAATGGATTGAAACTGAGCGTCTCGGTCCCAGCGTAACGTCACAATGATCCACAGAATATACACAAGCTTTCGTATAAAGAGTCTAGCAAGGTGAGCTCGAGCAAACGACCCCCGTGACAAATTCTGTTGTTATTGTTTGCGAAACAATGCTCCTCGCCAATCTGTGAAATTTCAGGTCTCTACCCTCTTGTTTGAGGATAATATGGGGGTGAGAGCCCTTAAATTTATCTTTTTTTTAACCGGATACTATTTAAGATAAATAAATTAAACAAGGGAGGAAAAATAGCTATCGAATTGTAAATCAATTATTATGGCAGAGTAATTTTTCGGTATTTTAGGGTTATCGGTAATAAAATATAACAGTGTCGATTTTATTTGCTTTAGGTTGTTAGTTTAGGTTAAATTGATAATCGAAACGTGTTTCCCTTATTATTTTTAAAGATTCAGCTATTTTTAGTAGTTAAAAATTCATAGTTTTTCGTGATATAACTTTTGTAATACGTTAAAGAAACTCCGTGTAATATTTCTCGACCAGAATAGGTCACATTCGACATAGCACTTTTATGCGGGATTGATAGCGCTAAACTATGTTTTTAATGTTAAAAATACAAAAATACCGTGACATCTCAAGGCAAATTATTTATTTGTTAATAACAAATCTGATAATCCAAACATATTTGTGGGCTTTTTACTCTTTAAAAGTTGTTTTACTCTAAAAATTGTCATTGCAAATTTTATTCACGGTGACAACTTTGCGTAAGGTGCGACAACTCTCCCATAATTACCTAGGTATTCTTTGCGGGTGGATTTTGCAAACAACCCACTGAGTAGCACCCATCCAGAAAATCAAGAATAATCGGATCGATAATACTCGGCATGCTTATCTCGCTAGATTCTTTCCATATTCGTCCGGCGAGGGCCGCGCGTATCATCCGCGAGGGCGTACCAGCGCCGAGCGTAATGCGCGTGCTGCAGAAAGTGCACAGAGTGCTGCGGCGTGACGCAACACCGTTCGGATCGTTCCCAGCGAGCCTCGCGAATGATCCATCGCCGGGCGCAGACACAGACGGGGCGCACAATGCAAATAAGCCAATTACGTCAATCCTGAGAAATCGTCGAGTAAGGGCGGCCCAGGCTGGGTGATCCGTCCGGGAAAGAGTGAGAAGGGAGAGCAAAAGCAACAGTGGAGGGGTGGGCGAAAAGGGGGGCGCGGGGAAAAGAAGGGGGGCACAGGGGACGGGGACGAGTGGCGGGTTGCAAGTGGGTGGAAACGAAAGACGACGGACGGGTATCGTGAGGCCGTGGGCCATGGCCAAGCCGCATGCAACAGAATGCATCCGCGATGCATTAGGTAATGATATCGGCATTATGGCCGAGCGTGGAACGAACGAAATGACGAACGGGCCGACGGATTGGAACCGG
This sequence comes from Andrena bicolor, assembly GCA_960531205.1. NCBI lineage: Eukaryota > Metazoa > Arthropoda > Insecta > Hymenoptera > Andrenidae > Andrena > Andrena bicolor. The sequence continues at coordinate 12,482,612 of OY482668.1, read as the reverse complement.
GGCCCATCGGGGGCCCCATCGAAGGAGGGCCAAGGGGTAATTATACAAGCAAACAAGGGGCGGTCCTACCGAGATTATAGGGTTCCTCGCGCTGCCCTCCCCTGCCCTTGGCCTCCCCCCCCCCCCCCCCACCACCACCCCCTCTGTTTGCCCGTAATTACAGGGCCAAACTGCTCTCCATGGCATCCCCCTCTATCTCTCGGGGCCTCACGAGAAATGCCACCCGCTAGTCTCCTTTCCGTCTTCTTCATCTGCCCCCTTCCTCCTCGCCTCGATCCACTTCTGATCCTTCCTTTTTTTTTTGGCTAACCGTCGATATACACCCCGATCTCAGCGACTCTCGAATTCTCGTTACCAGGGCGGTTATGATTTTCTTCTCGCCAAGCGGCGCATCGCGATCGTCGCTTTATCGCCGTCAAGGGTTAAGCTGGATCTGCTTCATCATATGTTAATTCCACGGTGGAGAATGATTTTTCGAGAGGTCACTCTGTGGCGGAGGATTCCCAAGGGAGATTGCGCCTGCAAGTAGGTTCACGCTGGAGGATGCAAGGACGTAGGGGAATTCAATTTGTTCCTCCGTCGCAATTACAGGACCAAATTGTTCCCCGCTGGATGCCAGCCGTGCGTCTTTCGACGTTCCCTTGGAAATACCACCGGCCACTCCTGCCTTTTTCATCTCCCACCCCTTCTATTTTCGCCCCCCTACCCCTTCTCGTGGCGCGGTTCAATTCATCAGGGCCCGGGCAACTTTGTCAAACGACCGGGCACAAGGAAAAAGTTAAATGAACCACCGCGATGGTATCGTTGACGTTTTTCGCTCGGTGCAATTGGAATTTTCCGCGGGGAATATCGAGGATAGCCGAAATTTCCAGTTCAAGGGGAGTTTCGAAAGAACCCGGGGGACTTGAATCTTGAGATTTGTCGACCTGCTCATTGAATTTTGCTATTCCATTTCTGACCCCGTTTTGTGGAGAGCATTCGAGTGGTCCTCGGGGTTTAGCTTCCCCAAAAATAATTGGCTATAGGTAGTCGATATTTTATTGTATTTTATGGTAATCAATCGCAACCTACTTTCCCTATACTTTACACCAAACGTACACTCCTAATATAACAATTTCCTCTGAATTTTCGGCCCACGCTTCAAGTGTCTTTATTTCTCAAAAATTACCACGCACTTTTAATCGACGACAGAAGTTCCGGGGCTGACTTATTCTCTCACGGTGGTCGTCGGTCGTCCCCTGGACCGTTTCAGAAGATTAAAAAAGGAACAGAAGCGAACTGCCCCCTTGGCGAGCGACAGAGCATGTGACGATGTTCTCTGATGATAAAGTCCAGCGAGATTTACGGCGAAACGTGCCCGGTTTACAGGAAGCGCAACAAAGTTGCGGGCACCCTGGTAATCGCTGGCTGGCTTAATTACTTTTAATTCGCCAACGAAATTTACGTCATCTTGCGCGGGGGGGAGTCAGCGATCGGTTCGCGCACGGCACGGCCGTCAGTATATTAATTTTAAATCGTACAACGCAAGCTTTACGATTATTGCATAATGGATCGGCCGATAAACGAGCGGTTGATTTACGTGCCGCCGGTAATAAAATGCATTTTATAGTTCGCCGAACGTCGACAGCTGCGCTTGTGTTTCGGGGAACGCGAGAGGGGGATAAAAACTCGATGACAAATAAATGGCGAGGGTTTTTGCGGGTTGTCGTTCCCGTCGTAAAAACCCAAACGCCCGGGACCGTGCCTCCGAACATCTTGATTAAATATTCATTCTCATTGGAGCGAGACACTTGTTGCTTATAAATAGCGCGCTAAACGGGTCGACGCTCGAATTCGGAGCCGCGAAACGAGGGATGCCCCGGCGACAAATTGTATTCCGAGCCTGTAATTACCATATTGGGAGCCGCGAGTGTAAAAGACTTCGGCGCAGGCACAGCGAGCCAGTTAAAAATGAATGATCGAAGTGTGTAACGATGAAAGAGAGGAAGTGTATCTGCAAATGGGGGTGCAGCCATGGTGGAGCCAAGCTTTTCCGCTGGGCTCGTTAGCATGCAAGACATCCTACGAAGCAAAAAGCTTCGCATTTACGCGAAAGTGCAGGCTCATAGCGAAAAGGAGACTGATAATACTTTATTCATGCACGCATCCGACTTCTTATCCCTTTTAAGTCCCGAGTGCTCCCCTTATGAACACACAGGCTCCCCTTTATTGGCCGCGTAACAACGTGAAACACGCTGCTCGAGAATTCTGCGCCATAGAGGATTCAGTAAATACTATTAAACCTTTCCGGGAAGAAACTGCGAACTGTGCACGGCGAAAGAATTAAGTCCCCATCTCGATTGCGATTACATGATTGCAGATCGCGTTGAGCGCCGTCGGTGATGAAGCTGACGTCAATCTGTTAGACGTGAACGGGAGGCACTTTGAATTAGAGAAGCTGAATCCGATCCGTCTGGCTAGGAACCATCCGTCGACGAAAATGGAGGCTTCCATTACCCCTTTATTCCCTCGGATTTCGCCTGGCATCCGCGAAATCTGCTCCCGCATTCGGCGCACGTCGCGTCGCGTGTTATTTTAACCAAAATTGATGGCGGGGCCATGGGTGTTTCGGCCGGGATCCATCAACCGGCAACACCCGTCCGCGACTCGAGTTCGACTTAACGGCGGAGACAAACTTCATCGAAATGCCGCATCACCTTCGCGGTTCCTCTGCGAGGGCTTCCAGCTCGCTCACTTTGCCGCCTACTTCGACCCAGTTTCAGCTCCGCTTCAGCCCAGCTGGTAGCGCGGCAGTCACGAGACCGACGGCGCAATTTAAATATGTTATACGCTCAGGCGAACATATTTTTAAAAAGTCCACTGATTCGGATAATCGGTCCACCAACCGGCTGGAAAATGGTGGCTACCGCCAGCTCAACGGTGAAGAGAAACGTGCAATTGAATATTGGATTTCGAGTCTCTCGATGGCGGATCCTTAAAGCTTAAGTTTTCTGGGTTTTGCGATAACTTGAATATATTCTTTGCAATTGACACTTTTATAAAAAATAAATGCACTTTTTCTTTGCATGTTCACCATTTCGAGACAAATGAATGTTTGTGGATTTCCATACGTACTTCTCTAGTTTTAGGCATGTAGAAAATGAATTTGGGTTTTTGTTCTAAGTCAAATGATATAGCCGTGGCATTGAACATCGTGGAAAACGTCGCTCTTCAAGATCTTACGTATCACGGCTCTGGAGAGTTGTACAATAACAGGCTTCGTATTGAATTTTCTGTTCATTTCATTATCTTTCACAAAAAATACCGAAAATGACTGCAATTTTGCTCCGTCCAAGGTGGCCTAACCCCTTAAACGGGGAACCTGGTATAGGACGCTGAAAGAATGGTGATTTTTGGGAATTATTTTCTCAACAAATGTATGTAGCAAATCTGTTCATAATATTAAGGGTGTTTTATTCTATGTATATTCAGACAAGAAGAATTTTTTTATTCAAGAATAATTAATTTAAGGGTCTCCCTACTTCGATGGCCTGAAAAGGAGAGCGATATTGGGATTTTTTTTAGAAGAAATCCTCAAATTATATCAATTGAAAAGTTTATGCCTATATTTGTACATATTTAATCAAAATTTTAAAACAGATTTATTTAAAAAATAACGGTACCTAAAACTTTAAACGCGTCTTTCTCAAAAAGATGTTTTTCAAATTTGTTAGTATGATATCTCAAAAACCAATCACCCGATTCACTTCAAACTTAAGTTCCATAACTTTGTCAACTTTATTATGATTATTTTCTTATTGTTTTAGTCCATCGATGATATAAATTCATGACAATTAAGAAAAACTTGGCTTCTTTATTCCAAGCAAAAATTGGATTCGCTAGAATGTACACAATTTGACAACTCCGACGGGCGCTTCATATTTCCATAGATAAACCAATAAGACAATACAGTAAAACAAACACCCTTAACGTTTTAAAAAGATTCGCTTTATATTTACCGACAAAATAATTCTTAAAAATCCCTAATTTTTTTCAGCGCAAAAACCCAAGTCCCACCTTTAAATCCTCGTCGATCGCGACGATTGAGAGTCATGGTTGCGCATCATATTAGAATTGTAACTCGATAATTGTCCCCCATGACAACGGCACAAGTGGCACGTCGATAAAATCAGCGCAAGGGAATGAATATACTCCGGAAGGAATTAATCAAGCCGCCAGGATAGATCGATAGAAAGGGCCATTATCCGAAACAAAAGAAGATCCCCGCGATAAACGATAAATATCCCCGAAGTCTGCCGTGAATATTCGCCTTGGCACAGTTAGCTGGCAAGTAACGAAGCCAGCGAACGTTTATTTTTGCGCTTCATGGGCCAATAAATTCACGGCGGCCCGCAGGAGCCCCGCCATGGCCCGGCACCAGGCGCGTTCCTCCCTCGCGGAAATCGCGTCGTTGAAATCGCGATCGCGATCGATCTGCCGGAATCGCCGATGAATCACGCGGCCCCGGGACCATTAGAGAATTCGAGCGGTCCCGATTATTTAATAACGATGGGCGATATTTATCCCCGCTGCATTTGCAGATTGCGGTGCCCCGACCGCCGTCGGCTTGCCCCAGTGCGGGATAAAACATTCACGCGTCGCCTGCTAGAGTGGCACTGTGTCTCGCGAGGGGGTGACGTCGCCGGGGAACGAGGGGCGAGGTAAAAGTTGCGTGTAAAGTAGGAAAAATATGGGACGGGGATAAACCGTGCAACGGCGAGACAAGCCCGGCTCCTCTCTCCTTTCCAGCGCGCGGAGGAGGCGGAGGAGGAGTAGGGGCTCGTTCGGCCGGCGGCGGAAAACGGCCACGGGGAGGAGGACGAAGAGGGGCGCGGAGGCTGAGAATTCCGGGATGAAATTTCCTTGTCGCATAACACGAGGGCTTCGACTGCGCGCACCGTGTGCCTGGGCGGTGAATTCCCGAATTACATGTCTCTCATTTGAATAAACGTACCCCGAACGACACGCGGGGCCCGCGCTCGTCTTTGTTTTACGACGGAGGACGGACTAGTGACAGCGGAGACGGTGTCCCTCCGCGGGGCTAACATCCGATGGAGGCGTTTAGACGTTGTGAAACACGTGAAATATTAAATGAAAAGATGCTCGAGGGGCGACGCGGGTAGAAAGAAGGAGAGCGAGAGGGTCGCACACGGGACGGGCGGAGCGACGACCACGCGACTCGATCCCCGCGAACGACAAAGTATGCGCTTTCTGTCAGGGCGACGCGGTACGTGGGTGGATCATTTTGTGCAGTCGCGTATCCAGGCTCTGCCTTCAACGCCGCCAGGGAACAGGGTATGTTAAGGTTCAAAAACCGCATATCGGAAATACGATTCACCTTGTATTCCCTGGTCGAGCGGGGTATAGAGGGGGAGGACGCGCGGGATCCTATGTGATTTTCGAGAAAGCAGGATCCACGGGCTCGGGAGATACGAGCCTGATGCGCTGCAGGGATAGTATGACAATAAGATTTCCAGAAGATACAAGGGATCCGTGTCTCATGATCGAACGTGGCCCCCGTTATTCGTCGCGAACCAAATATTTCTCAACCATGGATCGAACGTGCTGGATGAAAATGTTTTTTCACGGGATTCCCCGGGGGAGATTGAGTTTGGATGTTCGTACCATGTATGTGCGCCTTATTTCAGTTTTCGTACAAGAATTTGCAGAAGAAATAAAGAGTTATCAAGGTGGTATTCTAGTTTAACTACCCGTTTTTCAACGCCATCTTGGGGAATTTATTTAACAACAATTGGAAGTTTAAATTGTCTGGCGTTTTGCCTGCGGGTTAAGGCATGTTTGAAGTAATACTCGGATTTTTTTTTGTTTTTTTATCCATAGATATAATCGGTGGCGCTAGCTTCTTCAAAAAATTCTTTTCCGACAGGCAATCGTGTGGGGACTGTTATAGTTATCTAAAATGGAGAAACTAAGGTTTAAGTTGTCGTTGTGGTTTGAACCACAGAAGCCCTCTAACATTTTGAAAAAGATGTTCGATTTTTGCTAACGAATTAGCTGTTTTCGTTGTGTAAAATTAATTTTGTACAAGAATAGAAACTCCCCCGTGGTTGCAACCATAGCGACGACCATAATAAACAAAATAAACGTTACTTTTTACATTTTGGATGACTATAACAGTCCCCACTCCATCGGTCATCGAAAAATAATTTTTTTGAAGAAGCTTGCGCCACCGAGTAATTTTATGTATAAAAATACGCGATGGAAAAGCTCAAAAAATTGTGAATATTACTTCAAACATACCTTAACATGCAGACAAAACGCCAGACAGTATAATTTTAAAGTTTTTGTTAAATAAATTCCCGAAGATGGCGTTCAAAAACAAGCAGTTCCATTAGAGTACATTATTATTATTATTTCAACTTTATTACCCTTTAAACGTGACAGAAAAAAAATAAATAAAAGTAAATGATTCCCCTTAACGTAATTTTGCCCATACGTCTTTGGCGGTATAGATACTGTTAATACTACTGTGACTGCAGAGTCGCATTTACAACAAGGAGAATGAGGCGCCAGCTGGGGCCCCACTTTCCATGGGGATACATTTTAAAAATGTGTATGAATTTTTAACACTAAACCTACCAGAGCGATCAAATGACCACTTTGAGGCTTTAATCATAAATGTTTTCTAATTAATACATGACAATTATTTTGTGTTTCATTGCCCCTGCTAAATTCTGTATTATTTATAAGTAATTGAAAAAAAATATAACGTTTAGTTGAAAAGCCGTCATTTGACCGCCATTGGTAGAAACAGGTATATATAAAATCTCGGTAGGTTTAGTGTTAATTAACTAAAATCGACTTGTACATTTGAGACCTCATAATGATGTTACACCTAGTTGGCTCCAAAAGTCTAAATGCTGCCTTGTGTCACCGGTCATCTACGTTCATAATCGAAGGAAATGGTAAGTTATACGAGTAAACGAAAGTGAATATGCGATCTTTATCCCACCCAAGAACATAGACACCCTAAAATCCACCTTCAAATCTCCTCCTACCTAAGAGTCCTCAGTAAAGATAACTCCTAAAACTTATTTTACGGGTCGCGTACTTGGACGCATTTCCACATTTCCAGTGTCCCCAAATGTCTCCCGACAACCCCCGCAGCGTCTCGACAACTCTATACAGTGTTCCATTACCGCGCCTCCTCCCGATCTATCAATCCGGCCAGCCGCCTGCTACGAGTCTCCCCTTTTATAATAACAAGCAGGGCCGACAATTTGCATGCGAAGCTCCGCATTATGGAAAGTTGCGCGCCACGCTCTCCCGAACCTGACCGGATAAGAAACCGAACGCAGACCGTTCCGCACCGAAAACGTCGAGGGTCGATCGGAATCCAGAGACCTCCTCCTCTGGACTTAATTTTTCGTTACGGTCCCCGTGGCACGCCGCTCGATTCCCTCGGTCAGACGAATTCCCATCGAGAGCAGCGAGGCTTCCCGCCGTAACGCTATCCCTGAAACAGGCCTGGAACCTCCATAACCGTGGAGCGGGACGCGGCAATCTCCCAGGCGTTCCCCGGGAAAGCAACCGCGGTAGAATCGCCGAGGAACTTTACGACGCCACGGGTTACGCAGAAAAGCATTTATTATTTGCGGTCTTAGAAGCGATCCTCGTTATCCTCGTTACCAAGGCGAGCGCCTCGACAAGAAGCCCGGCCGGCAGAAGAGGAGTCCGTGAGCCAGCCGCGAGAGGAGGGAAGAAAGAGCGGCTGCCCTCCGCGATCCAAACGAGCGAACGCGAGCTGGATGGACGCAGGGGCACGGGCGGCGAGGAGGAGGGCACGTGAAAACAATAAGACGAACAGAGGAGGAGGTGGAGGAGGAGGACGGAGAGGAGCTGGAGCGGCGAAGCAGACAAGGACCAAGGCGAAGAGTAGATAGGCACTGGCGGCGGAGTAATAACGGACTGCTCACCATGATTATAGAGCACGAGGCAGCCGGTACGTTGCTTAAATCAACAGAGAACAGAGCCGGAGGTTTCACCTGCCGAATCAATTTTTACCTCGTTTCAAGTCGTCCCGTCCCCCTTCTCCCGCTCCCTCGCGGCCCTCCTTCTCTACCCCAGTCCTCTTCGAGCCGCGGTTACACCGTGACCGGTTTCCCTGCTTACCGATTGCTTTTTCACGGATCCGATCTGAAATCCCCTTTCGATCCGCGCTCGGCCTCGCGTGTTTCCAACGCCTCGCCCCGCCGATGGGAATCCTTCGCCCTTCCAGCCGGGGGTTGGTCGGGTTTCAAGGGCGGGTTTAATTTTCTTAACGCGGGGGAGGCCGGTTTATTCGGTATCATCGACGAGGCAACGGATTATTGGACGGCAACGGCACGATCTTACGGCGGGAAATTAAATTTCCTCGTTCACCTGTAGCCGACGGTGAAGCCGGGCGCGCCGGATGCCGAACACTGTGTACTGGGTGATTCAGGTTAGGTGTGGAGTGGTTTGTAAGTGGACTCGGGGTTAGATGGAAGCGAATGGTGCAGTGGCGGATTTAAGGAGGGATTCTCGTCTAACAGAACCAAAAGTGACTGATATTTAAGATTTTTTGTCAGAAGACTGTTGGTTATATTGGATTAAACTGTTTTGGGATATAAGGAGGCATCTTTAAGCTTGCAGAAAATATTTTTTTTATGTCAATCCTTCTTATTATTTATTCATTATTGTGGAATCTTGCCAAAGTCTTCGAAGATGTAACTCCTGTTGGCGAAATGTGTAGCACCTATCACAGTCATCTGATTGCCAAAAAAAAAAATAGAAGTTTCTTAAAGTTAGATAGTTTACGCTGAGATTGGTCCACTTTAAAGAAAAACGATGAAAAATTGAAAATTATAACGTTTGAAAGAAAAAGTAAGTTTTTTCAATAAACAAATCTGTTATATTATTCTTTATATCAACGAAAAAAGTATTATAAATAAAAACGAAAATTAAAATTTTAGGTCCAGTCCAAGTGTAAATTATTTAACTTTAAGAAAATTTTTTTCTTTTTGGAATCAGATGACTGTGACAGGTGCTACACCTGACGCCCACATCGTCAAAGAGATTAACACAATTCCACAATAATTAATAAATAATAAGGATCGACATAAAAATACAAATTCTACTAGTTTAAAGATGTCTCCTTATATCGCAAAAGAGTTTAATGCAATATTAACAATAGTTTTTTAAAAAAAAAAATCATAAATTGCGGGGGCTGTTACACGAAAATCCCCCCCTAAGGAAAATGGCCCAGGAGGCAAACGTTCTGAGGGGAAATGAAGGAGGTGGTTTAATAAACACGGGCCAAGTGTAGTAGTAAAGAAGAAAAAATATAGTGTTGAAATATAAAATCATAAGTGATTTAAGCGGCAACTGCCCATCGCGCGTTAAATCCGTCACTGAAATGGTGTGATAATTAGTTTTCACTTCTGAAGCACTGTCTTGTCGTTTTAGTGTATTTAAATTCAAGCATTATTTTAAGTTAAACAATGCCGCAGTCGTTGGAATACAGGACGCTCCATTTTAATCTACAAATGGTTGTTCTTCTAAAGAGATCCATATCCTCCCTAATCTAATTCCACCCCAACCCCAAGAACTCGCATTTAAGAAACAGAGCCACCCTCAATTTACATCCCCAAAATATAAAAATACAGCGACGAGTCTCGCGACAGCCTCCCTGAACCACCCTGTACACTCCCGTAAACGGGATATACATCTTTTTAATCCAATTAGCTTCTGTTCCTCCGGCACAGTCTCTTTCACATCAAACGCATCCCGTTCCCCCTGCGGGCTGGTGCGCGTAGCAAACTACCCCGAGCATTACGTTTCATTTTCATTAAACAAAAAGGAAAGGGAACCGGCTGCAAAACGAGGAGCGAAGGGATCAAAATAAAAAACTCCGACGGTTCAAAGTTATCGACGTCACAAAGGATCGGCGCAGCCGTGCATACGGGGCGCCCTCTCTTCCCGGTGTTTTCCCAGCTCTCCCTAAAAATCTTCCGCGCTACATTATCCGGGAACTTGGAGCGCGTCGGGGCATTTTCGAATTTACGAACGGCTGTATTATTCAGGTGAAGAGGACAGAGGGCGCGGGATGTGCGAGCGCGGTTTCCTTATTCTCGCCGAGCCGAATGACACCGTGAAGGAGAATCGACACTTTGCTGCCGTCTTCTCGTTTCCTGGCTGTTGGCCCCTGTACAGCGTAGCAGGCAACACCGGCCAGGTTTATGCGAGGACATCAAACCGGCCGTGGGCCGGATATCGACGACTTTGCTACAGCGAGCCAGCTTTCGTGCGGACGTCTTCCTCTCCTCGTCGTACGCGGCCATGAATTTCGTCTATCCGCGGTTTACGACCTCATCCCTTGTTCCAGGAACAACGGCGCTTTTCACGTGCTCGGTGCAGCAAAGTATTCGCAGACTTGCCTCCCCCTTCTCTCTCTTTCGAGTACGTACTCGAGTTGGGTTTCGTGGCCTCGTCATCGCACGAGGAGCACTGGAGAGCCTGCGCTCGGAGAAGATCTTGGCCATCGACCAGACGTATATTCTCGCAAATTGATCTGGACCCAGTCGGTGATTTCGTTGAGAAAGGGGCCGCGCTACGGAAATCCTGTACACGGTATAGTCTGTCGCCCGATCGTAAATTGGGGCGTCGGCTAAAAACGTACGATAAGTCTCCGCCGTTAAGGAATTTATGCCCGTCGCTGGGTCTCCGCGCGGAACGGGACCCCTTTGTCACCGGGAGGGGAAAAAATCATTTTCCACGTGGCAAATTATGCGCAACGCCGGTGGCATCCTCTCGTCCGATTATACACGCTGATACGGTTTATCTCCAGCTCTTGGAATACTTCTGTTGTTCCCGGTGGGACGTGGAAATTTCCGTGGGAAAAGTTACTCGCCTCGAAAGCACAGACACTAGGAATTCTCCATTTTCTCTATCTTAAGAATCTTTTATGAGAAAACGGATACTTTATGTCTCTGAATCGCGTCTACGCCGATTCTATTGTTCCCGATGATTTCCCACAAAAGTGAAACGCGTGTTGAATTAATAAGCGGGGTCACTGGCGTGGCCGAAACGCAACGAACCCGCGGCGCAGAAATTTCGCGGGAATTAGCCGTAGCATCGGCTGCTGCAAATTTAATTCCCGACGATTATCGCCAACCAGATTTTCCCCGGCGACATTCAGCGCAAACAACCCTGTAAAATTCATGCGGATGCCTCCGCAATGCTATTATCGCGTGCGCCGTGTGCAGTCCGGATCGATTATTAATAACACATTAACGCGCGTCCACGGAACGCCGAGCAGCCCGATTTCCGCTCGGCCGAGCGGCTGGACGCGCGCAGATCGGGTCGGAAGTGAGAATTCGAGGTGGCTCTCGCGCATCGCGGGGCAACGTTGAATCCGCTGGCTGCCGGTTATATCAGACAGGAGGAGCCCGACGGAGGTGCATTAAACGAGCATTAGCTTTCGCGATTTTCCCCGTCGTCAGCTCCCATTCACCGGCAGCGCCGTCCGCGGCCGCACACGCGAGGCGATTCGATCCGCTCGCAGCTGCCGAACCGCGGCGCGCCGCGCCGTCTAGCACGTGCAACGGACAGCTTAAGCAAATTGAAGCGCGAGTTGCAAATTTGTTCGAACTGGCCGCCGCCGATTCTGTGCAGGCACTGCAAGAATTGCAAGCCCGGAATAGTCCTCGCAGCTGTCGCGGATGGGCCGAAAGAGAGGCGAATTGGAACGCGCGTGTGATTAATCGGCCTCGAAGGCCGGAAGGGCTGTCTTTCGCGGCAAAGGGTCGTTCGGGTGCGTTGCGGTAAGGTTTTTGAATCGCTGGCTAATTACACCTTAGACGTTTCAAAAGAATTCTAATTCTAACCGCATAGGAATAGGCAAGTTACGTTTTTCAGTTTTCGATTTTTTCATTTTTGCTTGAATTAATTACTTAATAACAAATATGCTGAAATATACTTTGGTCCTTCCTCTTTAATATATTGTAAATGAAAAGATAAGAAAATACATACAAAATGAATGAAAAAATGTTATTTGGACGAAGGTAAACTGATAAATATGTTTTATGTCAAAGCTCATAGAACGAATATGCTTATGCGCGACCCTATTTCTAGGCTTTGTACGCGAGGCAATGAGGTGGCTGACCATATCAACTTTTTTGGTTCCTCTGTAGAGACTTTTAAACGGTCAGTTATCTCCTGGATTCACTCATCCTAGTGGTACACCTCTTGTTTGATGTTATTATCGTGCAATTTTGTATTCGCTTTTGTCTTATGTTTCGCGTTCTGTACAGTACTATGTTAGTTTTTGTTGGGTTCAGTAGTGGGGTTAACCCCGTCTGATATTAATAAATAAATAAATAAATAAATAAATATTTAATGAAGGTAAACTGATCTGGAGCATGTTGATACATCTGTAAAATATCCGTTTAATAAGTAAAGGATCGATGTCTGGAATATCCCACTTTAGCATGAGATGCTTGCTTCTTTTTATTAATGTACCTTAATAAAGCCATTTTATCTATTCCGTATATTCTCTCGCTTTGACGTAACGACATTGACTTCTTTTCTACACCGACACACGCTTTTAGAAAAATATTTTGCGGTGTTTTGCCGCGATTTGTTTTTCTGACATAATTTCGTATTATTTTTCTAGAAATGAAAGGAAAAATCCAATTAAAAGTAGTCGGGAAAAATTGATACACTGATACAGAGAAAAATTATCAACTTACCCCACAGGAAGTCATTATGTATAAACATCTCCATAAAAAAAATGTAGAGCATATAAACAAAATAACAAGACGTACCTAATTACCTTACCTTCAAAGGACTCAATGTGATGCCCAATTAATTTGATTGATAAAATTCTCTATCCCGTCTCAAGATGGATTGGAAAGTGAACACAACTAGGGTAAAGAACCCAATTACTGAGACCTGAGCAATTACTGTCACCTTAAGCTATTTTACTTAAAATAACAAATAAATAAACGTTGTAAAGTCATACACCAATAGAATTATGTAATTCAACCTATAATCTATGCTATAAATTATATTCTATAGTTTATTTATTCGTTATTTTAAGTAAAATAGCTTAAGGTGACAGTAATTGGTCAGGTGTCAGTAATTGGGTTCTTTACCCTATTTACTTTTTTTTCTATAGAAACGAAAACAGTGAAAAATGGTTTGCTAATGTTAAGATACAACGTAAGGTATAACGTTCAGGTAATGTTGAGCTACACATATACAGTCTCGAGATAATTCGTCTGTATCAACTTGCCCCGGTCTCCCCTACGATATAAACATCTGCGTTTCTCATCAACCACGAAAGATTTAAAATTCTGAGATTCAAATTCAGCGACTACTCTCCCGCCAGCGAGAAGCACATAATTAAAGATTACTTATGCATCGAGTTCCACTAGACTTATTTCCCTCCACAGTGCAGCGTATTCTCAACACACGCCCGTTCGTGTCCCCCAAAACTGCACAAAGGATCCTATTAAACCCGTGATTAGAAACAGGTAGACAGAGTAGGGGCAGGGCAAAAAGAGGATTCCATGGCCGGCGAGACCTAACCGCGCTGAGAGGCGGTTTCTCTGGGGTTTTCGGAGGGACACGACTAGGCGAGCTTATGACGGTCTCCGGGCAGAACGAGATCCTCGTTGCGGGACGGTCGAACGCAGCCTCCCGTGAAATGCATTACGTATGCATCTCGCTATCACGCCGGGAATCCGGGGCCAGACACTCGCTAATTCGCGCGGCACGCTGCCCCGGGATTTCCTCGAGCGGAAGCTGGGTCCACGCCCGGAAGACGACGCGTACGCGCGAGCATTATGAATTCCGCCTGGGTCGGTCTCGCGCTCTGTCCCTGGCCCCTCCTTTTTCATTCCTTTTCTTTATTGAAACCGACCTGCAGCGAAGACTAGGGGTGGACGGGCGGAGGACGAAGGAAGAGGATTAATCGCGAATGCCTCGCGCCACCAACGGAGATCGATCGCCCCCATGGTGTAACCGGGGATCCTAATTAGTCAGCCGCCCATCGTTCCACGGGGCCGTTCGACGTGGAAAATTTAATTCGCCCACGGGAAACTCGCGACGCCCAGAGTGACCGATAACGATGGACTTACTGGCGTCCGGGATGATTTACCAGGCTTGATTCCCACAGAGATTGGATTAGAGGTGTCCCCCCTCTCTCTACTTACCTGGTAAGTCACAATCAGCGTGGAAATTAAGGTGATTATCAGTGGCGAATATCGTGCAAGGGATCGATACGCCCGTTCATAAATCAAAGCCAAGGCTGGGACGAAGCCGTGCAGAGTCTAAAGTCCTGTAAATCAAGATCAAAGGGAGGTGGTCCACGGATTTCTGCAAGTAACCTGTTCTGCAGCCCGGCACCGGTCATAGTGGCTAATAATTAATCAGATTAGGAGCCATTATGCCTACGTGGATGCGCGTCCATTTCGAATGCAATCAGAGCACACACACGGAGGATCAATATGAAGGTGCAGTATAACAGCGAGGGGTACGCTCTCATTATTCACCAGTGTTTGATCGTTTTAATGCGGTTCTTAGTAAACCCCACCGACAATTCCCAGTAACCTGGAGTCCAGGCTCCCTCCGACGGCTTCAAATATTTTTCTTCAATTTCACCGAGCTTCCCGGTTCCTTTGATTCCGCGCTCTGTGCACACGGACGCGGAAATGCCTGTATTTTCAAATACGTTTCCGAACGATTTCGATTCAACATTTCGAGACAACTGGGTAGGTGACTATGGGAAACTCGAGACAGAGGTTTGTGGATTAATAATTGAAACAAATTTGGGTGCTGGTTCTAGCCTTCCAGAAATTTGTTAACTTATCCAATATGTACGGTGAGTCAAAAAATTATTGGGGCAATCTTTGGAACGGAATAACTTTTTTCAAATTGGTCTAAAGGATTTGAGTTCTTTTGAGAAGCTAGAAGGATTAGTTTGGTAAGTGACGTGTTTCGTCGTTTTTAAAAAAATTTCGATTAGTCAGAATTGCGAAGTAAACAGTAAAGATCGCTTTTTAAATTTTTTATCTGAGCCTGTAATGAAAAATTTAAAAATCCCGTTTGTAGATTTAAATAAGTTGTAGAACTGCTGAAATTTTCATCGAAATCCATTAACGTAGCTATCAGCTACAAACAGTTAATTAAAAGTGGTGGAAATCTCAGTTTTTGACCTACAGGGTGTCCCAGCTAACACTGGACAGAGCTATATCTCCTAAAGTATTGTTATTAAAAATCTGAAAAAATTAGGGAATGCATGGTACGAGGGGACCATCTTTTTCGCCCGAACGAATTTTTTTTTCGATTATTATTTTAAATGATACGATGGTCAAGTTCGGATTTTCAAATGGCACTAACTTTTTGGAAGTCCTGAGTTGATAGTGCGTTAAAAGACAAAATCAATAAGCTATAATGTATACACTTTATTTCCACTGGTTTTTAAGATATTTCGCTTGCAAATTTCCTGATTTTCAGTGGAAAAACCGTCCCTGGACTGGCAAGGACCGGGGTCAGTTTTACTGTCGTCACGGGTAGCACTGCCTTTTGAAATAGATACCTACCTGCCAAAGGTCTACCCCGGCCCACGGGCTGGACAATTATTTTCCGTCAGAAATGCCACTTAGGAAGGTACATCTGCAGTATGGAGAAGTGCACCGTTACTTTTATTTCGCACTTGCTTCTACGCTCGGATGACCGGTTCTTTTGGGAGGGATGCACGTTCGATTGATTAGGTTAGAAGGTGTGAAAGTTGCTAGACAAAATATCAACCATCGGAATATCAGAACCAATCGGATTTGCATCCCTCACAAACGGCTGCTCTCTTGAAGAGGCCTTCTTCACAGAAATACCTCCTCCCCAATGCCCGCCTTCTCTCGCACGGAATACGTCAACGCATGCTTCTGTTTTAATATCGGAGCTCGTGTTTATACTCGAGAGGACCACGCGTGGACAGCGGGTTACCCCTTTTCTTCCTGTGTCTCTCCACGAGGAGTATTGACGGTGGATTGTAGGAGCGTAGATGTCTCGATGCCAGTTATTGAATTCAGGAGAGCATAGAAACATTTTATTACAAAACACACATGTACAATAATTAAAGTAAATCGTATTCCTCTCGGGCAGGAGTCGCCCGACGGTCGTCGACGAGATGCGGCCTGGTACCCCGTGGCGGGGACAGTCCTTCGCAGGGCCTCACTCGATTTTTATGGCTTTTTCCGGAAAAAGGTACGAATCCTGGGTCGAGCGCAGCGAATTAGGGTCGAACCCCGGCAGTCGAGGGTCTAATATCCATTACAACGTCGTAAGAAATTTTTTTCTTCATCGTATCGAAAGGGAAATGACGCCGATGGATTCCTTATGTTTTTCCGATGAAAATCATACCAAATATCATGCAGATCGGACTACTTTGACACAACTTTATGTAAAAATTGTCCGATTTACGCGAAATTTTGTATGATTTTCATCAGAAAAGTATAAGGAATCCATCGGCGGCACTTCCATATCAATACGATAAAGTATAAGGAGTTATTTTATTTCTTAAACAGATACAGGGTAATTCTGGAGCAACGCCCGTCAAGGAGATGCGGCCTCTGGTACCCCGTGGCGGGGACAGTCCTTCGCAGGGCCTCACTCGATTTTTATGGCTTTTTCCGGAAAAAGGTACGAATCCTGGGTCGAGCGTAGCGAATTAGGGTCGAACCCCGGCAGTCGAGGGTCTAATATCCATTACAACGTATTAAGAAATTTTTTTCTTCATCGTATCGAAAGGGAAATGACGCCGATGGATTCCTTATGTTTTTCCGATGAAAATCATACCAAATATCATGCAAATCGGGCTACTTTGACACAAGCTACTTGTATTCCTTATGTAAAAGTTGTCCGATTTGCACGACATTTGGCATGATTTTCATCGGAAAACCCCAAGGAATCCATCGGCGACACTTCCATATCCATACGATAAAGAATAGAGAATTATATTATTTTATAAAAAGATACAGGGTAATTCTCTCGCTACGCCTGTCACCCCGTGGCGAGGACAACACCCCGCAGTGCCCATCGAATTTTATGGCTTTCGGTCCTCGGAGGGTTTGGAATATCATTAACACGTGAGATTTTTATGACTTTTTCCGGAAAAAGGTACGAATCCTGGGTCGAGCATAGCGAATTAGGGTCGAACCCCGGCAGTCGAGGGTGTCACATCCATTACAGCATATTAAAAAATTATTTTCTTCGTCGTATCAAAAGGACAGTGCCGCCGATGGATTCCTTATGTTTTTCTGATGAAAATCATACCAAATGTCGTGCAAATCGGACAACTTTTACGTCAGTGTGTACAAATAGCCTCTGACAAAGTAGCCCGATTTGCATGATATTTGGTATGATTTCCATCGGAAAAACATAAGGAATCCATCGGCGTCATTTCCCTGTCGATACGATGAAGAAAAAAATTTCTTACGACGTTGTAATGGATATTAGACCCTCGACTGCCGGGGTTCGACCCTAATTCGCTGCGCTCGACCCAGGATTCGTACCTTTTTCCGGAAAAAGCCATAAAAATCGAGTGAGGCCCTGCGAAGGACTGTCCCCGCCACGGGGTACCAGGCCGCATCTCGTCGACGACCGTCGGGCGACTCCTGCCCGAGAGGAATACGATTTACTTTAATTATAGTACATGTGTGTTTTGTAATAAAATGTTTCTATCCTCTCCTGAATTCAATAACTGGCATCGAGACATCTACGCTCCTACAATCCACCGTCAATACTCCTCGTGGAGAGACACAGGAAGAAAAGGGGTAACCCGCTGTCCACGCGTGGTCCTCTCGAGTATAAACACGAGCTCCGATATTAAAACAGAAGCATGCGTTGACGTATTCCGTGCGAGAGAAGGCGGGCATTGGGGAGGAGGTATTTCTGTGAAGAAGGCCTCTTCAAGAGAGCAGCCGTTTGTGAGGGATGCAAATCCGATTGGTTCTGATATTCCGATGGTTGATATTTTGTCTAGCAACTTTCACACCTTCTAACCTAATCAATCGAACGTGCATCCCTCCCAAAAGAACCGGTCATCCGAGCGTAGAAGCAAGTGCGAAATAAAAGTAACGGTGCGCTTCTCGATACTGCAGATGTACCTTCCTAAGTGGCATTTCTGACGGAAAATAATTGTCCAGCCCGTGGGCCGGGGTAGACCTTTGGCAGGTAGGTATCTATTTCAAAAGGCAGTGCTACCCGTGACGACAGTAAAACTGACCCCGGTCCTTGCCAGTCCAGGGACGGTTTTTCCACTGAAAATCAGGAAATTTGCAAGCGAAATATCTTAAAAACCAGTGGAAATAAAGTGTATACATTATAGCTTATTGATTTTGTCTTTTAACGCACTATCAACTCAGGACTTCCAAAAAGTTAGTGCCATTTGAAAATCCGAACTTGACCATCGTATCTTTTAAAATAATAATCGAAAAAAAAATTCGTTCGGGCGAAAAAGATGGTCCCCTCGTACCATGCATTCCCTAATTTTTTCAGATTTTTAATAACAATACTTTAGGAGATATAGCTCTGTCCAGTGTTAGCTGGGACACCCTGTATAACTGTAATAAATCTAAAGAGTTTACATACTTCAAAGCCTGTCGGTTGTTTCTGCATTTAAATGTTCATTACAGGCTCACATAAAAAAGTTGAAAATCCGATCTCCACTATTTACATCGCTATTTCGATCAATTGCAATATTTTTCAAATCTCAGAATCACAACACCTAAAAAATTAATCCTTCTACCATCTAAAAAAAAAACTCAAATCCTTTAGACCAATTTTAAAAAAAGTTATTTTGTTTCAAAGGGTGTAAAAATAATTTGTTGACTCACTGTAAACGTATACTCGACATCCTACTGCACCAATTTCGTTTTTAAGAAGAACTTGACTCTGAGTAATATGTTTACGAACGATCCTACGATTCTTTAAAATTATCGCACGCGAGGAAAATTGAATCTTCCGATCGTAATAATATGCCGAAGCATAACAAGCCTACACGGCGTTGCGAAAAGAGCGGCGCAACGTCAACCGCGATCGGTCCCGTTGCATTTATAATCGTCGGACAACACGAATTATGGGCGTACTCGATCGGCGGAATTATAGGTGAAACCAGAACGTTTCGACTGCCGTGGAAATCTCGGCCGACCTCAGGACTGACGTCTGCTCGGATCGAACCAATTGCGGTGCAACCACCGGCTGATTGTAATCGCGGCGAATTAAATATGCAACGCGAACGATCCCGCGAGCCTGGACATTTTATCGACTCGACCCGATATTAATAATCGACAGAGGGCGGCGGAAGATTGGGATGCCCAGAGGCCCCGAATGAAATACCGTAGTCCATTATTCGGATGCTGGTGCTGCTCGAGCACGTAATTGTAAAACGTCCCTTCTCCTAATCAAATCTATTTTACGGTTAGCAAGACTAAATTAACCATTCGTGGTTACATCAGGTGTAACGCACCCCAACAGCCATTTTCTAGTTCGTATGTCACGCCTTTACGACTTCCAAAAAGATTTTTATCGCAAAAAAAATTATTATTATTGAATTAACGGGAGAACCCTTTAGAATACAAAAATATGAACAAAGTAATACAGTTGGCATAGGTTATAGTAAAAAGATATAAAGAAAAATGAAATAAAAACAGAGAATGTACAGAAGAAAAACACAAGAAAAACATAGCAGTCTACAAAAAGCGCGAAAAATCAAAACAAATGAATATGACACGTAACACTTTAGACTTAAGACTTAAGGAGGCGACAGTCCCATAAGCACACGGTTCCTGAAGGCAGCTAAGGAGCCAGTTGCGATATTTTTAATTTAAATAAATTAAAAATATCGCTTCTTCCCACAATCGTGGAAAATCGCTCTTCTTGAACTACAAATTTTATCACATCAAAATTTGCATCTCAAGAAAAAGAATTATTAGAGCATTACGAATGTACAATTATCACTGAAAGTTAAAAGTTACAAAAATACGAAAATGGTAATTTTTGTTTATCTATTGGAAGGTGTGATTGAATATGAAAGTGAGTATGCGAGGCACGCAATAAAAGTCACAATACTTACGCTGGTAATAAGTGTATTAACTATGAAAACAAGGTGTCAGATAATAAAAAGATTGAAAAGTGGATGAATGTAGAACAGCGGCTCTGTTATTCGAGCAGCAAAGTCTCCGCACCACTTGGAATAATAGAGGTTCTGCAGTATCGAGATCGCGATTACGCACACACGGCCTCCTCCACAGGGGAACGGCGGGCGGGTCGTGATATCGAAGCGAGACGAGGAGGGGAAAAAAAAAGGAGAACCATCTGGCCCGTGTACGAATATCACACGGCCTCGTAAATCCCCGTGGCTTAACCGTCCACTTCGAGAGCTATAAAACAGCGCTATGCAGGGTAAAAAGCATCGCCTCGAAGCGGCGCGATAAACCGTCGAGATGTTTTCACCGCCTTCGTGCCACGCGCCTCCCCTACCGTTTCATACTTTTGATAAATCTCTATTTTTTCCCCCACTCTCCACCCTTTTATTTTTCCCCCGCCCCTTTCACCCTCCCTCTTGTTTCTTTTTTTTTTTTTTAATAAAAACGACAGTTCCTCGCCGGGGCCCGGTTAGGTCACGAACATCCCCCTCGCGGGCGATATTTATGCTCTTACGTCACGAGAGAAATATCGTGCGACGAGAATCTTGCGAGATCCCTCGCGCACCTCGAAGACTATAGGCGCGTGTGTCTGTGTGTCACGTAGCTGCCCGTACACGTTAACACAGCCGAGTGAAAGGGGTACACGTGTACGAACGGCTACAGGCAAGACTGCAGCGTGTTTTTGTCCGTGCGTTAATTAAACTGGAACTTGAGCGACCGACTGCACCGGGCCAGACGTAATTTTCCACTGCGTGACCCTTCGGCCTTTGATCCTCCGCGGCCCGTGTATGTATTCAGTTTTCGAGGCCAGCCTCGCTCTGGTTACCCGTGAAAATTTCGCAGCTCCGAGGAAAACGCCATTAGCGTCGGCCATCGGCCGTAACTTGGCCGTTGCGCCGGAAGCGAAGGGCCATCAGCGTTGACGCGGTCGGCAGAGTATTTTTGGCAATGATGGATGCACGAGGCGGGGTATTTGCTGCCAAATCGTTGCACTTTTAGGCGGAATATTTCGTGAATATATTCACGAGTATTTTGGGAAAAGTAGGGAATGTCCACCAAACAGCGTTATCGAAATAATTAAGTTTTAATGCTTTAGTCCATCGGTTCGTAAATAATTTCTTGATTTACCTTCACAGAAGAAGCTTATGGTTAACCAAGAATGGGGACATTCCGTATTTTATTACAGTATAGAGTGGACATTTCCTGTTTTTAATCAGAATACCAATAAGTCTTTAACGTTTTCTTATGGAAAGTACCGACCAACAGACTGTCAACCAGTAGAGACCAAATTTTTCTTATCTGTAAGTTCAATCTGTTAGCAACTCAGATTAATTTATAAGCTAGGATTTAATGTTAGGAGTTAATTTAAAAGATTTAACAGGAAGCTAGGGTTTAATGAATAAGTTGTCCAGTGTGTTATTTGCAAGCAGAGTTGGGCATTAACTAAATAACAAATTATGTAAATAAGGAACAAATAAAAGTTACTGTAACTTTAGATTATTCGACGAACAATGTTAATTTTTTTATTCGACGAATAAAGGTAATTTTTTTTATTCGTTATTAGAAATTTTATTTGAATAAAAATTTTGACCATCTCTGTTCGCAAGGAATCATTTGACAAAGATTGGGTGCAGTGTACCGGATGTGACAGTTGGGCACACGTCGAATGCACAGATCAGGAGAATATTAATTATTTTACTTGCGAGTTTGTACAAATAAAATTTGAAAAAATCTTATATCGCACCAATTAAATGTCTTTTTATTAACATTGTTAATAATTTAGATCTAAAAATCTACTAATTTAATAGTTGCTCGGTACCGGACGACAATTTTTTGTTTTCTAGAAATTACAACTTTTTTACTTTTGCAGATTATCAATTCTTATTATTAAATTTCACAAAAATAATTTCCCTCCTTTTACTAAATTCCATCTATGCTACAAACACGTTTTTAAATTTCTGATTATTATCAATTCTATCTCAAGATATAACAAAAAAACTTAGAGCGATTGATACTGCACGACTCTCCCCTACACGTAGATGTAGCGAACAAAAGAAGACACGTCTAACATCACTTGATAGTGAGCGAATGAACTTTTGCACCAACCTAATTAACTAGTTTACTCATAATTAGACACTGTAGTTATGTAGTGTTCGAAGGTCTCGATACCCTAATTTCCAGTGGCCATCTGTTTTCAACCGACGAGTTAATCGTCGTTCCCTGATTAACGAGTTAAACGACGTCCGTTTCAGCCCGTATTGAGAGGTTTGACCACAGCATGGCGGTGCAATGTGTATTTTTTTTTCTTCGCGTCGTATTTCACAGAATAAAGAGAGGGCCATAATCGATCAGCCGGATGCTGAAAAGCGGCCCAAAGCAATTTCGCGGAGAGATATATACAGGTCGACCTCCGTTGCTCGATGGAGAGGCCAACTTGCAGCGTCGAATGTCGGGTCAAATGCAAAGGAGCCGTTGCGAAAGTGCATCTTGCACGACTTTCTAATTTCTCAATCCCGTAAAAAATACTAGGTACGGTGGAAAGTTCTGTCATTTCTATTGATACTTTCTCGTCGCGGGTATTGAAAGACTAACAAGAAGTATTACAACACTGCATCCTAAATGAATCTAACTTCGCCATTCCTACAGCACTAGTAACAGTAACGGATTTAAGAAAAAAAGGCCCCAGTGACAAACGTTCTGGAGCACCCCGCACACACAACAGAATTACAAATAAATTTACCCACGTGTGATACCTATGAAAATTCTGTGAAACGAAAAAAAACACTGTTTGGATAAATTCTTAATTTTCTGTGGAAGATAGGGCCCCAAGGTGTCCCAGGCAGGGCCCAACTGCTCATCGGCCGCCCACTAAATCCGCCACTGACTATTAGGGTACAGGACCCAATTACTAACACCTAACCAATTACTGTCACCTTAAGCTATTTTACTTAAAATAACGAATAAATAAACTATAGTATATAATTTATAGCATAGATTATAGGTTGAATTACATAATTCTTTTTGTGTATGACTTTACAACGTTTATTTATTTGTTATTTTAAGTAAAATAGCTTAAGGTGACAGTAATTGGTCAGGTGTCAGTAATTGGGTCCTTTACCCTAGAAGTCTACAAATCACCACAAATCTAAAACAGTTTGAACTAAGTAGCAAAGGACAGGTGTGTCTAATATGTAGGTATACCTACGACTAATCTCAGGAACACCTTGCGAGAGATATTTCCCCTGGAGCCTTCGAGGCTAGGTCTCGTAATAAGATGTCTGGCTCCCAATCAGACCCGTTGCACGGTGAACGAAAGAGAAGTTTCTCATGTCGATACGACCGAAGGCAAACGTGCCGTTCACGAAAACAAATTCGAACGTCCGACGTCGATAAAGAGGAGAAGAAGAAGAAGATCGTCCCTGTCCGGGCTGGTCAAACGAAAGAAGCGGCCGGGCAGGAAGAGTAAGCAGGCAACATTTCTCAGGCGGACCGACGCGCAGCCATAATCAATCCGTTGGATGTTGAAAAGAGGCGCGAGCTATCTCGCCCAAGGATCCAGGATGGTTCCAGCTCGCCCAGCGGGAAGTCCACCTTACGTATCCCGTTTATATCGCGGCGATGCCAGAAAAGTGTTCACAAAGAGCCTCCCCACCTAATCCCTGCCCCCTCCCACGCCGGCTCTGCCCTATCGCCTAACTTTTTCCATTTTCTCGGAGTCGTGTTGCAATTAACAATCGCCCACGACCCTGTCTCTCCTCCTTTGCCAAGCTCCGCGCGCAATGGTCCCGATTTCCCCAATGCGTCTCTCCGGAATCGGACGCGATATTCCGCGTAACCAGGCGAATGGGGAATACAGATTCCCGAGCGCGCGGTATTTTCGCAGGGAACGCGATCGGAAGAATAATAACAATAGACCGGTTTTGTTTAAACACGAGATTGTAATGGGTCCGTTGGATCGCTCCTCCGTCGACCGTGAACGATTCCTATTTTCCGTGTTTGTACGTTCCCTCTAGCGGGTTCGATTTTTTCGTTTTTAAGGGCGGCGCTCGAGCGGGGCTCATTCGGAATTCGTCCGGAGGAGCGCAAATATAAAATTTCATCGTCGATGGAATTATGTGTCGTGACGGTGGTTTAATTTTAAACACACGGTTGGACGAACGTTGCGCTCGCAACGAACGGGAAATGTAATCCCGACAAAGGTAGGGAAGTTTGAGGGGATTTTCTCTGTTAGTTATGGCGTTTCGGTGTTATCAACTATACAGGCCACTCAAAAATTATGGAACGTGCGACAGATATTCGAATTTTTCGTGTAAATGGAACTTAAAAACTTACCGTTTGGGAGTTTGGGGCTTCGATTTGCAAATGTGGGTCGTTGGGAGGCACGCGTAGACACTAAAGAAGAATATTGCAATGGTTTTTACTTTGCTCGTTTTAAACACGATTAATAATTATTTTCAGTAATGTTTATACCAAGAGCGCCCGCAGACTTCTTTGTGGGAGGGATGACATCGACAAATCGGATCATGAAACACGCGGAGCGAGTACAGTAATCCTCTTGCTCTTTTGAACCCACTTTGACACAGCCACTTTAATTAAAAATTTAAGACCGAAATTTAAAAATTCCTATTCAAGTTTTTACTATAATCTTGATAAAGATCAGTTTTTAAAAATAAGCGATTTTTTCTCAAAAGCCATGGGAAGCAACTGTTACAAAATAATTCTTTCTGTTTAACGACTTTTAATTATCTATAATAATGATTTTAATTAATATTGCTAAATACTTTTGCATTGTGGTACTATTTTTCGTTTTTAACTACATTAAAAATTAAGCTTGGAAATAAATAAAATTTACATTACTGTTCAGGTACTGGGACATGGCCGGGCACTGGTACATTTACCTCACATAAATAGCTCCGACTTAAAGTCCACAATTTAAAAAAAAAATCTCTAATTACAGGAATATCCTAGTAGCCGACTAAATGAGTAGCCAAATAAAATTTAGCCCCAAAAGCTACCTACTCTTTCAAGCCACAAAACTCATGCTTCCCTATAAATCCTGTGGAGGGCCAAAGATCCTCCCCATTCCCATCCAATTAGCGCGCCTAATCCCTTTCTATTACCACGCGGAGGCTCCCTAAGGTCGATCGACGACGCCCGCGCGAAATCGATCGTCCACGGGGAGCAAGATATACGCGGAAGGGGCGTCCCGATAAATCCTCGAAGCGGGAAAGTGTAGGTACAGCAGAAGGGAAGACGGAAACGAAAGAGAAAAGAAGGGGTTCCACGCGGAACGAAGCCAACAAGGCGAGGAGGAGCGATAATCGATCCGGGGCGCGCTGAAAGAAAGGAGGCGCGAGCTATCTCGCGCTCCGGCTCGAAAGGAACAAGGTGAAACGGTGTCCGAAGGCTTCGGGGATGGTGTTGGCGGCCCTCTCTCGCAGCGGGAAGTCCCAAGTTCGTGCAGAAGGGACCACGTCGGCGTCGTTCCCGGTTAACTAGATGCCAGCCGAGATTCCACGGTGAAGGGTTGGACGGACGGACCTGGCGGAGGTAATCATAAAGCTACGACGAGCAGAAGAAGAAGAAGAGGAAGGCGAGGAGGAGAAGGAGGAGGAGGAGGTGGACGAAGGAGATGGCCGCGGGGCTGGCAGCGCGGCCTGGAAGCGTGTCAGTAAATTTAACCTAACCGAATGCCAGGGCATAAACCCCACTTCTTCTCTTTTTTTTTTCACTCGCCGCTTCTTCTTCCTCGTCTGCATCCTCCTGCGTGGAAGCGAGCACCGATGCTCAT
This sequence comes from Andrena bicolor, assembly GCA_960531205.1. NCBI lineage: Eukaryota > Metazoa > Arthropoda > Insecta > Hymenoptera > Andrenidae > Andrena > Andrena bicolor. The sequence continues at coordinate 12,456,593 of OY482668.1, read as the reverse complement.
CGATGCGTCGATCGTTGGAACGTTCACCGTTACGAGCTCGTTCCCATCCGTGGCGAATCCCGTGGCATTTTTCAGTTAGGACCGTAGGAGTTAACGTCTGATTGAAATTTCGACATCTCTGAATATTCTATTCGCATACAAAGAAGCTACGGTGTCTCGTAAAGTGTTTCCTTAGAAGGAAGGTACGCCTACGGCAGCTTATTACTCCGGCTAGTGTAAACAAGGTGAACCTGTTGGGAGGTAGAATACAGAAAGGAAATGATCGAAGGTGGAGGACCGAGTGACGGTCAGAGGAAGATTTATAGACTGAACAATTTAACAAAGGTCCATTGTTAATTCATTCCCGCGGTGTTAGCTCGGCCCCGAAGGATAATTTATTCAGGCAATCGGAATCCAACCGAAACAGAAGAATCTACGCACACTGCATCACCGCTGGGCTACTATCGACGTCCATGTACGCATACCACAGACCTCTTCTTGTAACTTTCAACGCGAGTTCGCCCATTCTATATACGCCTATCCCCGTAATGTTGCTCGGGGCTCTACCACCGGGATGCCTCGTAACGCACCACCGAAGAGGGCCGCGAGCAACCCGAATTACACACTCCCCCGGCCACGATGGGAGCCCCTCTCGCCTCGCTCGTACTTTCTCACTTCGGAGATCCTTATCGGGCGACGGCTGGATGCCTCATCGACGACCTACGACGAAGGAGGAGCGCGCCGGTTGCTTCTACCCGTGGAAGGTCGGAGGTTGAACGTTGCTCGATCGACAGCTGCCACGGAGTCACTCTCCACCTCCGACGTGGGTGAGATTCCACCGCGCGAGCTCGATCGTTATTTGTTGCTTACTTTTAGTTGCCAACGAACGCGCCACGTCTGTCGATATCGGGGGCCCCCATCTATGTAGGTATCGCCTGAGAAATTTCTTCCACGGCGCCTGATACGCGGACGCTTCGTTAATTCCGTCGGATTTCGACTGACCCACGGCGGAGCAAATTCCATTAAGGGGTTTCGTACACCTACAATGCTTCGACGCAATCGATTTCCCCAATAAACAATTCACAGAAGCTACAACGTCAAAGGGAGGGCAATTCTGTGGCCCCGGTATCGACGATTTGTTGTGAATTCAAAAGAACATATAGTCTCGCTGTAACATGCGCGTTAAGCTTTACATGATGCTTTCTCGAAACTACGCTTTTCAAATCGGTGCTATTGATGTTTCAAAAACTACTGAACCGATTTGAATGAAAGTTGGCGCGATTATTTTGCACATCGATAGCTAGTTTTTATCATACGGATTTTTGGTAACAACCACAGTTTGGTTTTAATCATTAAAAAAGTGATGTTTGTCTGAGAAATTTCATTGCGGGGTTGAGTTAAAATTCAAACACTCACATTTTTCTTAAAAATGAAAATTTTAAAAATAGCGTACGACAAAGACTAGTTTCTTTCACATACTTTAAGGAACATTTTACTTTTTTTCTTTTAGATGACACCCAGAGGAGATATTTTCAGCACCGCAAACTCTTCACATGACGGCCCTACTTTGTTCAACAGCAGCAGACCCAGCGAACAAGTCAAATTATCGTCAATTTTTTTTTGTCGAAAATGTTCTTTAAATTCCAAGCTTTCGAATGCATATTACGATTTTTGATTAGCAAAATTACTTGCAGGTAAAAAAAAATCATAAAAAGTCCCCTCTTTTCACAGTGCTGGGTGTAAGTAACCCCTTAAAAAAGAAGCAATTTAGGCAGAGTGCCTCTCACTATTCGCGAATAATAAACTAGAAATAAAAAATAACGATACTTGAGGGTTGATTCCACCTTCCACCGTCCAAACTGCGTAAAATACAAGGAAAGATCCTGAAACATCCACGGTAACAGTTTCTCGTAAGTATTTTAAGAAGAGCCATTGTCCCATCCTACGTATCCTTTGATCATCCCTATCGTTCGATAAAGATCAACAATGAAAAGTACAGAGGCGGTCGACCAGTGGAAGGTGAAAAAGCGCGCGGGGGCCACGAATTTCGCGCGCTTTTAATTACTTGCCGTGAGAGCCCGAGAGGCCTATCGATTTCCGTGCCGCTGTAATCGAGCCCTCCCCCTACCTTCCTCGCCCACTCGCTCCCCCTTCCAACCTCGCCGTTTTTTAATCCCCTTAAACCGGCCGAAGAAATAGGGTTTGCGGTTTGGCGTGTTTGCTAAATAAACGGGACGCTCCCGCCTCTTTTGATGGTCCCCGCAGGAAGACAGCATACATTCGTGGCCCGTACATCGCGGTCCATTAAGCGGCTAATAAGTGGACAGAGCCGGGTTACCGGTTACACGCGCTCCTCCTCCTCCTCCCCTGTCCTCCCTCAGCATCCCTCGCCGACGAGTCCCTTCTATCTCGCCCTGTATGCTTTTTACACAGTTTCTGCCATTCTTCCCTAACCCCCGTTCTATATTTCACCTCGTCCTTCTCCCTCGCAAGCGATCCTACCCTTGACTTTCTCTCCATCGCGCGGCACACGCACACGCTGGATCTTTCGCTCCTCTCGTTTCCGCGGCACCAACACGCGCGCCGGTCGGGCGACGTTATTTGTACGCGATACCACGGTCGGAAGATTAGGGTGATCCGGGGAGGGGGTAGGCGAGGAGAGCAGGGTTTGTCGACAGGACGGGCAGGGCGAACGAGAGGGTGAGAGGGTAAGAGGGAGGAAGAAGGGGACAAAAGAGGAGGAATGGTGGTTGGGATCCGTGAGATCGTGTTCGAGAGGGCCCCGTGGTCCCTACCCGAAGTTTGTAACTCCTTTTGCATCCAATTAAGTCTCGCGCAATAACTTAGCCTACACCGGGCCGCCGATACCGAACAGCCCCGTCCCTCTTCGCCCCCTGTCCCCCGCACCTGGATGCGGGACAATGTATATTCTCGTTCTGTAATTTCGGCGCAACGCGAGTTCACGCGACTGTGTGTATATCAATTGAAAGTTTCCAATAGGCTGTGCATCGGCTCTTCGTATTAATTGCGGGGCAAGGGTGGTTTCGCGGGGAACCCCTATCCTCGCGCAAAGAAATTGCCCGCCGGGTGGAATGATTAGGGGACCTGGCTGCTGGGCAGTGTCGAGGGTGCGCTGTGAAAGTACACTGTCACTGTTGATTTATAAAGGGTTGCAGGGACAGCCGGGGGTGGCTTCGCCAGCTACAGTTGGGGAAAGTCAATTGGCTGCTTAAAGCTGCTTTCTATAATGAATCGCATCAAACATGATTCCAATCGGTATATGTACTTACATTAATGAATTGCAGCGTAGGGGTAATGCTTCTTTTTAATAACCTTGAACCCCCAATCGATTTTCCCCGGACTATCCTAACCACTGTACTCATTCGTAAGTACTTCAGAAACCCGTCGATCTCGCGGCTGCACGGGTCGCGTTATTTTCAAGTGGCTCGCAGGGGCAGAAGGGACACGCCAATATGTATTGGGGGATCCGTGGCCGTATTTTCAACAACTGATAACACATCCCAGTTTGAAAAACCAATACCCTCTAGGTTTTGGAACGATAGTCCGCCACGATTACAACCGTACGAGGTTCGTATTCGTGGATCTTGCACGCGCCTCCTGGCCAATTTCCCGCAAGTTTAACGCCCACTCAGATGAAGTCTCTGCCTCTTTTCCGACGGCGGGACGGTATTTCAATTATGTACATAACGAAACCGAACGGGGAACTATTCGCCAGGGGGGCGCATCGTCGCTTTAAGATTAGAGTATTCTAAGTTCATCGCATGGAACCGAAGGAGAAGATAGTAGGTCAGTTATCGGCACCTCTGGTCCGCCGTTACTGCGAGTTACGAACATAGTTGTTGAAGCTCTCGCGTTGCAGTTCTCGTGCAATAATTTAGGGTACGCCGGATACCGATACTGGAGGGACTAACCAGCCCTCTCTCTCTCTCTCTCTCTCTCTCTTAGCCCCCTTGGCACGGGGAACAATATGCCCTAACCGCTTCGAATCTTATCCTTAATGCCCGGCTTAATGTACATCGACGTGCTCGTATATCGATCTCGTTGATCGTGGCCCGGGCTGGTATGCGCCAGCAATCTCGTAAATTCGTGAGAAAGTTAATTAAACGATCCTCTGACCGCGGGCTACCGCGGTCGGTTATGAGCGCATGGAGTCATTCGATGGGTTAGGTGAAAGATTAATGACGCGTGGAGCACTTGCTGCGACCCGGCTCATCAGGAGCTAGCACCGGGAGGAAGCTTAAAGCCAGTGCTGAATTAAGCATTAAGCAAAATAAGCACGGCTCAAGGCATCGGGAGAAAAGAGGGCGCCATAGAAATTTTTCTGAAGTTTAAAATCTAATTTTTGTTAGAAACGCTTTTCAGTCAAATTGTCGGAAACGCCTAAGAAATCATTGCGTTGAAGTGATCACTCTGCATAAGGGGCCTGAAAATCTTTTAAGGGGGAATCCTATTTTATGGGCTAAAACATAAAAAAAAATTAGGAATTTTCTTCTAAGAAACTAGCATTTCGAAACATCGGAAATTTCGACTATGTTTTTATGCATCCTTGAAGAAGTTGCAGTTTTTTTCTTAATTTTTAATAATAAGTCCGCTGGTAGGCATGATATTTACCTTCCAGGTGATCTGAAACAGAAACATGAAACGACGTTTCGCTTTGTACATATATAGCTTCAGTTTCATGAACCAGAATACCGCTAAGTTCTATATTTTTTTTGTTACATGAGAAAATTGGCGGAAAAATGGATCGCAAAAATTAAAGGTTCCGACCTTTCAGTTTGAAAACTCTCCACACCGCTCAATAAATTTTTTTGTTTTTTCTAGTTTATCAATTTGAAGCTATCTGAAACAGATGATCGAAGCTGAACAAAATCGTTTAATAAAATAAAACGTCCTTTCATTTTTCTGTTTCAGATTACCTGGTATATAAATGTCATGCACACCAACGGGCGACGAATTTCGCTTGGCGTGATGGTCGATCATGCATAACTACTATATTTATGGTTAAAAATGAATAAAAAAAAACCTGCAACTTCTTCAAAGACGCATCAAAACATGGTTCAAATTTCAGATCAATTGAATCGCTGGATTCTTAAAAAAAAATTCCAAATTTTGCTAGGTTTTTAGCACAAAAGAATAGGATTCCCCCTTAAGTACTTAGAGCCTCTGAGGGTCTTCTGACGTGAAATCTTTGCAATTGGGGATCATTTAAATTGATGTCGTACCTAGAAATATAGAAGATGCAACAGATATTAGATATGCTATATTTTGTACACTTTAAGCGATATTTATTTCCCTTTTAAGGAGGCAGTGCATTTTGCACATCACGCACCTTTTCCACCCAGATATTTAAAAGATATTTACTCGATGGTCGACGGTCGTTCGTTAAAAAATCCCAGCGATTAATTAACTTTAATCGTTCTTCCCGAGGAGTCAAAGGCAGCTGCCTCTGAATTTGTTCTGAAATCCGGTTAAGCGTAATTCCCGGCGATCCGTTCGCCGGGTTAATTAACCATCCCGAGTCGAAATCCATTGTTGAAGGACGCGGCGGTTCACGGAGCGGGTCCGCAGGGTCCCGCGAGACGCGGGTAATTCGAATTACGGTCCGCGGCGGTATAAAGTGGCCATATTCGGCGGCTTTTTCCGAAGCCGCGGGTTCGCGCAACCGGTTCTCGCATTAATCATTTATCGTATCTGCCCGCAACAAACGAATGCAGCTCGGGCCCCGGTGTCAGCGGGCTCGACTGGCAAATAAATTGCTCCCGACTGCATTAATTTCGACGTCAATTAGATCGTTCGACGTGCAATCGCTCTTACATACCGGCGCACATCGGCGAAGGCGCAGGAACGCCGGCCGCGCCGCATCCTGCCGTGAAAACGTCGTCGTCATGCTTTCAATTTAATTTCCATGCAGGCACACACGCCGGGCAATTTTTCCACCGTTTCTTCCGAGGCTCGAGGCTTGTTCGCGGTTACACGGAGGCGGTGTCCCATCTTGATTTTTTTCACGCGACTCCGCCGGTCCCATTAATGATCCTGATTTATTCTGGTCGCGGCCAGGATTTATGTAATAGACGATGACCGCCGTCGTCTGGGGAAGAATGACCGGCGAAGATGACGTCGCCAGTGGCTTTTATCACGGACTATTTATTTTGCCTTCACGAGGAACGTCACGCCAATCTGTCCCAATTTAAACAACATTCGTGGACGGCGATGTTGCGGTTAATAAATAACACGGAGTGCCATCGCCGCGCAGGCACGCATACCTCTCTAAAGTGAGGTTAATTTCGCGGTCAGTTGCCAGCTATATGGGTTCGTTGCCTCTCATTGTCAGCCGGCCAACTTTATTGACAGCAAGAAAAAAGATTAGGGGTAAGCCGTTGCCCGTTCATCAGCGGTAATAACGATTCCTATTAACCGCTACGAATTCAAACCTCGCAATGCAGTCAGCGTTGTTACGCTCGCGTGCTGTACACCCGCTATATTTAGATTTCACTCGGCGAGCAATTAAAAGTCAACGGTAACGGTCCAATTCGGGCGCGGAGGAGCGATAAAATGAAAAACGAGACTCGAGATTGATTAAACATAGAATCTCTCGTATTCTTTAATATTTGGAAGAATTGAGAGGCCCGGTGGAAAACGGGCACATGTCACTGTTTTAGAAATTTAAAGGAAAGCCAGACGAAGGAAAAATTATTTTCATAGGAAATGTGGTGCGAAATTATAATTATTTTAAACGGTGCTTGAATTAGATGGTAAATTACAACTATTGAAAAAATAATTTTATTAGGTCTGGGATAGGGTTTTCCACTACGCATTTGTTTTGTCTCAGCGTGAAGAAAATTTAATACAATTCTGCTCGGTGAAACGTAAATGCTATTATATTAGGAGGTGGTGGAATTACTTTACACTGCAGAAAGGAATTAATTGTACAAAGAAAAGAAAATGTATGCATATGTGACCTGTGCCTGTTCTTCACTGAGCCCCCCAATTTATTGTTTATTTCAAGAAAATCTGTATTATTCTTTCAAATTGAAATAAAATGCATATAACTATACCCCTTCGCTTTAAATAAAAATTTCTGTATTTCTGCTTGTCGAAAAACGATAATTGTGGAGGACCCAGCATCATAGTGGTGTAAATCACTCCGTTTACCGTTATAAAAAACTCTACATATACATTTAAGTTGTGGGAACACATCTAAAGGCTCAAAACACTATCACAATAAAAATGTGCACGCTTAAAAATTTAAGAAACTTCAATTTTTAATTTTTTTTTATTTTTTCACTTGTCACCACAACACATAAACAGTAACGAAACACTCGGTTCTTGTTAGTTTATTGGTAACACGACATATTCTCATTTCTGAGTCAAGAATGAAGTTATAACTTAACTCACTATAAAAGAAAATAAATAGAGCCTTTACGACTTAAAAACTGTTATTACCCCAAATTATCAAAATGTGGACTTACACCACTACGATCCTCAGCCCTCCAACTATCACCCATGAAACTTCGACCACGCTTCATGTATCGCGCTGTACGAAGCGCGTAAGAAGGATTAAGAGCGGTAGAAGCGTTTCCCAGAATGGAGTAACGTCAGCCCCAAATTCGGCGCGCAAACATAATCCCCAGCGATAATTCAATAACCGCGTTCTGCCTGCTCTACGTAACCGCCGAGACAGAACGGACAGTTTCCGCGTTAATTAGAAAGGCCATTCTCCGCGTGGCTCTTAGCGCTCGTAACGCACAGTATCAGAGATAGAAACGTCAGATGCAGCACGTCGACCAATCCATCACCCGAGTCGTTTCCCCGCCCATCGCGTATCGGCCGCGATTAGTCGCGGCAGCGCTCGTCAGAAAAAGGGCCCCCGTATCGTTCCGTTCGCTCTTTAATTGAACGGCGTGTTAGCAGGGACCCCGCGCTCCTGGCTGATATGCATAACGAGGTCATTCGGTTAAACACACTCGCAACAACCCGGACGACCGTTTTGCTGCCGAACCGCTTAACAAGAAACCACCGCTGCTTTGCATCGAAATGGTCCCCGGGCCCGTGCTCCAGGCTTCTCGCATCGGCCACGGAAAATCGCGCCGAACACTTTCCCCTCTTCTTCTGTCTCGCCCCGTTCGTTGGCCCCATCCCCGCAATCAAAACGCTCCCGGACTGACGCCTGGACGTGCTTAAAAACCCGCGAGCGTGTCCTGGAAACGATAGCCGCGCGCGATAACGGCGTCGAAAGGGGAATCCCTAATGCGAGCCGGAGTAAACCAGTCCGCGTGTAGTTTCGCAGTCTCGCAGGGCGAAACGCGCCTCGAACAATCCCGAGTTCGGCGCCACGGAATGGCCCGCGCTGAGCGTAAACAGGGAAAAGGGATTAAGAAGAAGTTGGGGCGCGTAAACAAGGAGATTCATTCGCGGCCGCGCCACCCCCTGTCGGATATATCGCGAATATTCGAGGCGGCGACACGATCCACGGAGGCGACTCAAGTGTCGAAGCATCGAAGCACTCCGGCGGCTGGCTCTCCGCAAATTTCCTTGCCTGGCCCGGTCGCCCCCGCTGCCGGGGCTCCCGCCCGCCAAACGGCAATGCATTTTGATAGCCCATTGTTAAAGGAATGACAGTGGGGGGAGGGCTGGGCACCATCGAAAAGTTTTCGAGAGGGCGTTTCGGAATGGAGACATAACGGCCGAGTTTGCGTTATTCATGAGCTCCGTGGTATCCAGGCTGGTATAACTGATGGAAGACGGGGTTGCGAGGCCACGATGGCCGTGTACCGAAGTTGTATCAACGAACGGCCTCGGTCCTCACCGCGTAACGATGATAATATGCTACGTGCCTCGTGTCTGAAACGACAACTACCCGAACTGAATACACAGCCTCCTGTAATCATATATCCCCCACCAGGCAAGCCTGTTTCGTCGTCTGGCCTCGCCACCCGCCGGAGAGGATACGCCACGACACCCACTTCGTATATACGAATCTTCGCGCATGCCACGACCTTTTTACGAGACGGCCACAATGCCCTCTTCTTCTTCCTCCTCTTACGACCTCCTATATACTCCCCCACCCCCCTCCCCCCTCCCTCCCGCCCTCCTGTCATCTGGCTCTGCTTCTCTGCGAGCTGTCTGGTTACGTGCTCGTCAAAGGGAGGATGTCCAGCGCCAGCCGCGTCTAGGGGAGCCCGGTTCGTTGATCCGTTCGTTAGGAGCGGACGAGAGACCGGACCACGGTGCCGGTAGTAGAGCCGAGTCGGATCGATCGACGCCGATTAGACCGAGAAATTGCTCTCGCGAATACGAGCGATTCTTTTCCGCTGAATTCGTCCGCGCCGCCGGGCTCCGTCCGCTGCCCGACCACCGCCAGTCCAATTACACGCGCGCGGTTTTAATGAATCGGGGCTTTGTGCCTGCGGCGACCGGGCGCGGGACTTATCGACAGTAAAATCGCTGAATTCGTGCGATTGTTGTATCACAGTACAGTAACGTGTACAGGGTGTTCAGTGAATCGCGGTATTTACGATCGACTGCTGTGGCTTCGCCTTGGGCTAGTGCGTTCAGAGCGGCGCGCGTGCCGCCGGAAGTGCTCGAATTTGGGGGATTATTCTAGTCGACTATTGGGGATGATAGTTTAGCTAAAAGTCTCTGCTTATAGCGTTTTACTGAAGTAGATGAATTGAAGCTTGCGTTAGTTATACCGAAGTCTGAATTGAGCATAGTTATGCAGAATGCTGCAAACTCTCAAAATGAGAATAAATTTAGCTAAGCATAGTACGAATCTGATAGGTAATTTCGTGATCTTTATTTTGCAAAAAATTACTAACCCATAGAAGGATTCTTACATTATAGGGGAAAGGTGGGATAGTTGATCAGCGGGGATACATGATCACATCAGTTTATATCACAACTCAAATAATTAAATACAAACAAAGCAAACCATTATTATTATTTTAATAAAAAAGAAAAACTGTCATCAACTATCCCACCTTTCCCTTTCAATTTTATTATTAAAACTACCATGCCATCAGTACTGGATTTACCCCTTAGGCTAACAAGGCTGAAGCCAAGGCCCCGTTTAACCGGGGGCCCCTCATTCTAAAGTTTTTCTTCGAAAAATTTATCAAAAAATCTTGCCGAGGGTTAATGTTATATTTAGTTTTGATATTCAATGATAATTTTGAAATTAAATTCTTATTTAGATTATACGAGTATTATGATAAAAAAAAAAATCAGCGTTATTTTATTTTTTATATTTAATCGGGGGTCCCCCGAATATTCAGCCTAGGGCCCCTGAAAAGATAAATCCAGCTCTGCATGCCATAGTTTCATTTTAGGCTGAAAAAGCAACAGCTACGGAAAATTCAAACTAATATTAATTAAAAAGCGTTACAAAACACTAAGAAGAAATAAAATATACCCAATAGAAATAAAGCTACTTTTCTTTAGCAATTAAAACCTTCAAACTAAATTTACATAGTTTAAGATCATTGACGGTTGGTAACTTCCTGCATAACTAGCCCTGATTAGATTCAACTTAAGTAGCTACAAGTTACCTATGCTATGGATCAGTTAAATCGCGCATCTTTTCCACACCGAGCACCCAGTACGTGTCCATTTAAACACATCAAATCACCGTTACACCGATAAACCCGTCCCCGTTATTTTTCCCCCGATAAATTGAATAATTGCGCGGGCGCTCGGGTAAATACGCGCGAATCGAAGAATAATATCGAGCCGAAGCGAGGACGTATCGGATGCGCCGACATCGCGACGTTTCCCTCTTTCGATCGCAACTCCAGCGACCCCCTTTTTTTTTTATCTGTACGCTGCATCCTGCGCGGCGAGCGCGGGACGCGATCCCCGCTGCAAGATTAATTCCAGATGCAGCCGAATAAAATCCAAGCGGCTCGATGGTAACCAGATTTCTCGGCAGCCGCGGATGAAGTATGCATGGGAGCCGCGCGCGCTTCAATATTCCTTGAGCTGGCGGGGGCCCTTTGATCGCATGAAATTTTCCACCGGGGGCCCCACGAGAAAAATCGGTCCGCGGAGCCACAGAGAATCGAGCAGAGCCGCGGCTGATTCGTATGCCGCGGGCGTCCATGGATTCTTAGGTGGCTCGTTCTTAGCCACACGTCGGTAAGGGAATCGGTACGTGACATTAAGCAGTAATGTCAACGCGTGGCGTCGACCGTCCGCGGGACTTGAAACAGTACTATGGTACGGTTGCTCGCGCGTCACGACCGCCTTGCCATCTTTCCCACCGCTAAACCTGTCCACCTTCAAACGAGCGTGTACCATATACATAATACGCCACGGGCCGGACGACAAAGGGGGAACCGTCAAAAGGGAATGAGATTACCACCCCGTGAATTTTAATTGTCCACCACTCCGAAAGAATAACAAACATGCCCTCCGGGCGCGAGGCACCAAAAACCTGTCGATACCCCGTGTTATTTTTCTGACATTTATTTTCCGCCTCTTTTTCCCCAGTTTTTTGTTTTTTAGTTAGTTCGCAGTTTAATTTATAAAGTGGATAACGGGAGCCCCTCGGACGTGCAGTGACAAGCGTCCGAAACTCTCGCGAAAAACGAGCCACGGTGGAAGCTGTTTACTATAAAGCCGGTTGACCGACCTGTGTTTACTTTCGACAGAGAGAGAGGGAGAGAGAAAGGAGAGGGGCGGAAGTGAAAAATGGTTTTTCCAATATCGGCCGAATGATCGTACCGCGCGTGAAATTTACCTCGCCCCGCCGTGTCCGCGGCCTCGATAAATAGATCTGCCGATATTCTCTCGATTTTATATGCAAACAGACCAAAAATCAACGTCCCCCGCCCACCCTTTGCCAAGCGGACCTGCTCTTTACGAAACTTCGACAAACGAGAATGGATACACGGGCCCGCGCGGCCTAAATAACGTCAACCCCCTTTCGACTGCGTGTACCTTGCCTAATTCCCTGGAGCCTGGCAAATATGTGCTTCTAATTACCACCGATATTAATTGTGTGTTTACCCGCGGCAGTCGTTCTGCCAGCGCGGAAACGCGCCCGGCGCGCCTGTATTTTGGGCACGCAGAGTCGCCGGGAAGAAATGGCAGCAAAGGAAGCTTGGAAAAGAAACTTCGTACCGAGAGAAGAAAATTACCGTAAATGGCTGGAAGGCAGGGGGTCCTTCCCAGGGAAGCAAAGGGGTCGGTGGGCACAACAGCAAGGGATTGTCTGAAAGGAGAGAGAATCCAAGAATTAAAAATAAAAGTAGCAATAAGTTTACTTATCTCCGGGAAGAAGACTATAAACGATGAAGTGTAATGGAGTTCAGTAACGAATGTGCGAAAGTTTTACAAGAATAAAAAGCTAGAAAATGTGACGTTCGGTGGACACATCTTTAATCGATTAACTCGAGTGTGAAATATATTGGAATCTCCCTCCGCACTTCATATTCTCAAAAGTGGAAACGTGGGGCGAGATGTTGCGGGACGATGAAAAATCGAGGACTCCACTATTTCCAGAAATTCGTTCCATCGTTCCCTCTCGGAGAGACGCCGCGGCGGAAAGATTAAAGTTTAAAAAAAAACCAAGCGTCTCAGTCGAGGAAATTGCTTGCATCGATGGGATGAGGCGGGAATGAAGAAAGCAGGGCGCGAAGAAAGCGAGCAGCGTCCTTTGTAAACAGGAAGGAGGTTCGATGGATGCTGGCTCGTGCTTTGCATGCTCGGCGAGTGAGATCAAATGAAATGAAATTTCAAACAATAAATGATACAAAAATTATTGTCCCTTTCCGAACCCGATCCGCCGAAATTCAAATAAATTCGCATCCACTTCGACATACGTATTTCAAACAGCCCGAAATTTAATAACACAGAAATATTAATAAATAAACGCAAAACATTTTCGTTTCGAAAATGTTTATCTGTACCTATATTTTTCTCTTCCGTTATACATATAGGTTAATTATTATAGACTGCCTCTTTATTATACGCTTCGTTCTAAGCAAAGGGTACTCCCCGTTGAATAAATAAATATCATTTTACGCTGTTTCGTGTTTCCATTAATATTTCACACATTCAGGCATTTTCGCGTGGGCTCGTTGCATGTGCCTCGCTTGACAGAGGTCTTCATCCAGGGAGCAGAAAGTATTTATCGCCGTTGCCCACCGATAATGAACATTCTCCCTCGGTCTCTGGAAGCTTTTTAACAATGTGTCCCGGGCGACTTACGGGCCCGGTACGTTTTAACTTACTCAGTATTCGCTTTGAAGTAGCCCGCATACTTATCGCCTTGATTGACGTCCCCTTTTCGTGGTGCTACTCAGCGAGAGAGGCATATTTACATGAAAATAAATGCACCTTGCCGTGGCCGGCCACGAGGAACGTCCAGGCGGAAGGGGAGCGCGAAGGGTGGATCGGAACGAATTCAGTTTGGATTGCGCTGGAATTAGGCACGTTGACTGAACCTGTTAACTGAAACCTTTTGCACGTTTCAGCGATGATGGGTCGTTTTTAATCCCGCGGTCAACTCCCAGGGTTAACGTGGCGTGGTGCCCTGCGTCCGCATCAAAGTTACAGCAATTAAAAGAGTGAGGAGAATTATGAGACTATGTGACGAAATTTTATTCAAAACGTACCCCTCTAAAACTCTTTTTCAGTGGTTGAAACTGTATATTTATGCATCCACTGCGGTACTTATTATGGGAGCTATATTAAATTTAGAATAATTTCACAACACTTTATTTCTCTGTAAATATCTTTCGTGCTAACTTTTGATGTAAGAAAGATGGTAATCGTGAACGATCCCACGGAGGACGTTTCGAATGGGGTTTCGTAATTCGTGGCTCGTCGTGCGGTTTATCTGGCGTGCAGGATCTCGCGACGAATCGATTAAACGCATCGCGGGGTAAGTCAGCATACCGAAAAAAATAGTCGACGTGGACGAGTTAATACGAAGTGACACAACGCGCCACGGTAGGTAGCACCGGCGTAGACTAAAAAGCAGCCCGAGAGTTAATCCTGAAACGACGCAGAACCTTCGCAACGCTCCGGGGACGACTAATTGAAGGAACGAAATTAATTCATCGACGTCATCTCTCCCCGGAGGATTTCCCGTAATCCGTCCGTGGAATATGCCATTTCCCCCCGCGAAACGCGTTAACGAGCAGAACAAAAATAATTCCATTCGAAGGGAGTCGCGTAGCCGTTTCTAATCTTCCACTTGAAGAAAAACAGAGTGGCTTATCCGTCGCCGTCGGTGAAAAACTTGGCGTTACTGGAATTCTTGTTGGATAAACGTGACCCCCGCTGAGCTCCCTGTCGCGACGGAGAAAGAAATTATTATGATGGCTGGAAAGCCCGTATAAATCCCGAGGGGACGAGACTTATCGCGATCCCTCGAACGGCCACGCTCCATCGCGATCGCTTTGCACATAATGGCACTCCGCGAGCATCGCCGAAAATAACGCGAAAACTCATGCAGAAACCGCTTACGACTGTATTGTCTGACAAATATAGTGCGCCGCGACCATAGAACACCGTGATTCCATTTACATATCACGGCCGTCGATTGCCATTGTACGACGCTCGGAGAGCCCCACGTTAATTTATAGCCGGCCACTTTACGATCGAGCAAAGAGTCTGACCTCGGGCCAGCGATCCGTGGAAATGGACGCCGGATGCCCGTCTATTTATTTATTTATTTCGATTAAACAACGGGCAGGATTTACACCGCCGCGCGGCTACATAAATCGCCGAATCGAGGGGGTGAAAGCGACCCCCATTAGCCAAATGTGTCGTCCGTTATCACGGGCGTCACACTGTTTTCGAGCCAACCGGAATTTTAATTATTCCGAACGGATTCGCGTTGCGTCGATGATCGCGGTAACAAATTATCAGGGTGAATTTCGCGGATGGTGCGCGGGGTGCGCGAGTTCCTCTTTTAATCAATTACGCATGATTTTCTATCTGTACGACCGAAAATGTACAACGAATAAGGGGAAGTTGAAAGGTTTTTGCGTTTTCATTTTTGTTTAATTAAGTACTTAATAACAAATATGCTAAAATATACTTTGATTCTTCCTCTTTAATATATTGTAAATAAAAAGTTGAGCAGATACATACAAAATGAATTAAAAAAATGTTATTTTGACGAAAGTACCCCACTGCGGGGCAAGTTGATACATCTGTAAAATATCCGTTTAAAGAGCAAAGGATGGATGTCTGGAACCCTTTCATTAGGGTGATATAGGGATAACAACGTTAAACTTTACACTGTATTATAAATACATTATAATTAATGTTTAGGTTGAAAAAATTTTCAGCTTATTATTAAAATATGAAAGAAAGAAATTAATATTTTATAATGAAACAACTCTTGTGACATTGTGTTATTTTATTACCACTGAGATAAGTTACTAATTACATTTTCTTAACTGATTGTAGCTACATGTAGTCAACCTACCCCTTACTGGAAGTCAACCAACCCCGATCAAGGGGCTTGGAAGGTGTTAGAAAAATATAAACTACCTTAATTGTTGTCACATTGAATCAACATTAATAATTTAATCAGACAGCCAACTGTATGCTCTATCAAATATACTAACCTCTTTAATGATATTTTGCCCACATAATTTATTAAAAATCAAAAACAGAAATACTGGCCTACCAGCCCCGGTCTCCCCTATCCCTTACATATCCCCAAAGTTTCATCATTTTTGGAAGTTGTGGGTAGGGAATATTCCCTTGTTAGTATTAATACATCCCCTATATATCCCCAAAGTTTCATCATTTTTGAAATTTTTGGGTAGGGAATATTCCCTTGTTAGTATTAATACACAAAAAGTTCCCCCTTTTATTTTCATTAAGCCCAATGAAAACAGTTCCCGTCACAGCGTCTACTACCTTGAAATCAAGTGAATCGATGCGTACACGTATAGCAGTCGGGCTGGAGGGGCGTTTATCAATCGAGAAATCGGCTGCGTCGAATTAAAAAGGGATCGAGAGCTCGTGAAATCCGATGACACGGCCGTTGGTCACGGTCCTTCCGTGAGGAATTAGGGGCCCCGCGCACGGGACGCGAATATTTCGGGAAGGTTCGACCGGTTCCGAGAGCGAAACATAAGCTCGTAACGCGTCGCCGTGACGAGAGGCGCCGGAGCAGTGTGCCGGGAGCGTGTGTGAGCGCACACGTGCTGGCGTGCACGGGCACAGAGAGAACGGCGTGTACGTACACGAGTAGAAGGAACGAACACGAGCTATCTAGGCTGAACCTTTCGAGGTTGACTTCTTGAGACAGTGGAGCGGAAACACGAGACGTATAGCATGGGCTCCGCGAGGCGAGTTAATCCCTTGAGACAACTGGGAGCCACGGCGTGGAATGGGAATGCCGAGGGAAACCTGGCGGTGTATTCTCACTCGCTACTCGACAATGTTATTATTACGCCTCCCAACACCCCGCGCGAATTACTCGGATAATTTATGTCGCTCTTTACGCGTAGCCCAACCGGCGACTTTCCGCTGCGCGCGTGCCCGCCTGCTCGTAATAAATGCATACGATACCCTCTATGAGCGTAATCATCAATTCGCGTGATAAACAGCTCCGGGGACGCAGGGGCATCCCCGTTTGGCGCCGACTCCGTCCGGGCTACTTTACCGGCGCGTTGACGAATTTCACTGCTGGGACGCGTCAGATTTGATCTGCAGTCGCTCGTATAATCCGTCGCGATAATGGAATCTCTCTGATCTTCATCTTTATGGTATTGTTACACTGCCGAGCGAGTGTACACATCGAGGACAGCTGCTATGGATCGCGCTAAAGCTGCTTAGCGAGCTCAAGGCGCACACTGTCACCAGCGAAACTCAAGTCCACACTTTTTACTCGCCCTTTTGCCAGGGATCACCTTCTACGTTCTAGCCAGTTGTAGGCGATTTGCGTCCCACGCGGGCTCGTAATTAAAACTGTTTCACCAGGCGGACCCTCGGAACCAGCTATGTCCAACGTCCGTTTGTACCCGACCCTTTGATTCGATTCGCGCCAGCGAATTCATTCCGCTCGCTTTAGTGCACGCACACGTACGCTCGCGGGTGTCTATTCGCGGCCGAGATAATAATTCTTATCCGCGTAGCAGCCGTGCCGGCACCACGCGATATTATTTCATGCGCTTAGGCGTCAACAGGATCGTAAATAGCGACGTCTGACACCCGCCCCCGTCGTTTCGACGTGTCGCGGCGAGGCGCGCGGCGGGTATCGGACTACCCCCCGCGGCAGACGGAGGGAATCGGTCGGTGGGGAGACCTAGGGTCGCTCCCGGCGAACGACTTTTCCGCGTAAAGCGCCCGATCTCCGGTCGATCCTAGCCAGGCGAGCCGAGAGTCGACCCCGGTGCTTTTCGCGGCCGCATAATTCCTCCCCGTGTTGAATGTAAATTTATCCCTCCCCCGACCCCAACCCTCCAGCCGCCCCCGCGCCTGCCCCCGAGGGGCACGATGTCCCCGTCTACGCCGCTGTGCTCGCGTGACTATGACCGCGCGGCCGCGAGCGAATTTATACTGAAACCACCAAAACGTGACAACGAGCAGGAACGCTGACGACGGGCTCGGCTCGAGGGGGCACGCGGGGACGGAACGAGTCTTAAATTCACATTAAACATTCATCGGGATAGAGGCCGGTGACAGGAGGCCGATGGAACGGAGATACGGGCATTCCTGATCGAGCTAATGCGATACTGAAAACTGGTCGAGGACTTTGCCGTGGACTTTTCTCTCTCAGCGTTCTTTCTTTCCTCGGGATCTTTTTTCTTTTCTTCTTTTGTCCGGCTTCCAACTAAGCGGACGCATCGGCTAGCGTTTCCTCCTATGCGCTGGCCTCGGTCTTCAGTTTTTACCGTACGGCGTTGCCTTGGCTTAGGCCGCGTTCCCACTTGCGCCACTCGATGGGTACCTAGATCACGGGAAGGAGGGACCCTTTTCGAAGACGATTTGCTTGTGTCTTTGTTTACTTTCGTTCCTTGTTATTTTCTGTGTTTGCAATAAAGATGCTTAATAATAATAATAATAATAATAATTTGAATATGACATCATAGTGATAGACGACGAGTTAAGGATGTATCGGACGTATGATATTAGACAAAAGTATATGAAATTTTAAATACTTGAATATCTACGTCGTACGCATAGTAAATCTAGATGTAAGGAACTCGAACATTGGAGTCTTATTTTTACTCCTAGAAAAGTATTTTTCACTTTACAAATGCTTGTTCAAGTATTATTTGCTAAACTTTTGGCAGTGAAAATGCTCTAAATTCATTATCTCAAGTTCTAATTTATTCTAACGGTGTAGTGAAAACAATTGAAACTCGGCAGATATTTTCCTCTATCCATATACTACGTACACAAAAAAAATTGAAAACTTTTCTTCAACATTTTTTCAGCTGTTTTATCTGTCAAGATCGTCTCTTTCCACAAGAGTAAGTACGTGTAAAATCAGTGAAAATTAAAATCGTTATAACTCAGCAACCGTTTATTGAATTCGATTAAAATTTTTGGAACACATCAGAAAAATTAAAAAGAACAATCTCACAAATTTTCATCAACTTGGTACCATTTTCAAGATACGTCCTTAATGGGCGCCTAAAGTGAATGTGTACGGGACTGTATATCCGAGGACAGTTTCCCTCAGCGATCTCTGCCCAAGTGGGGACGCGGCTTTATGCCGACAATGCAGTCTCAGCAAGAGTTGGCTAACAGCGACACCGGGAGTGATAGTGCGACGAGAGAATTAATACTATTCCGTAAACTATTTCGTATCGAATAGCTGCAGAACACCCGTTTGATACACCCGTTCTCAAAGTTACCAGTCTGTATCAACCACAGGCGAAATGAGTATGCATTCGATGCCATCAGGACCCTAGCCATCCTCAAAGTCTCTTTGTTGGGAGCATACGCGTCTCCACGGGGTGTTTCTAGAAACTGGGGCGAGCTAAGAGAAATGCAGCTTTGTTTAACGAGGTTTAATGATTCCGCGCGGTGCATAACTCCCGGATGCATAAAAATCTGCGGCGATCTACATATCTCTGTTTAAAAAACAAGTCACACCGTTTTCAGAATCACAAGTGGCTCCATCGGACCTCTTGTTCCCCGGAGTAGAATGTGGCTACGAATCTCCATAAATATTCAAGCATACTCCTACAAAAACACCGGAACGCTCGCGCTCTTCAAACTCAGAAGCAGAACCTCCAAGCTCCTCCTTTCTCAAAGACCAGAGAATCGAAGTCATCACGAAATTGCGACGCTTCGAAGCTTTGGAGAAACACTCGAATGACGTCACAGCGACTATATACGCACGCAGTATAACAGCGTTCCGAGAGTAATTCGCGGCACGCTCGGGCGGATAAGAAACAGCGGAGTTCATACATTATTCGTGGCACAGATCCCTCAGAAGCAGCCTTGTGATGTTGGTAACGCTTACGTCCATGACGACTGAGGCGTGTAATAACGAGACGCGAGCTATCACGGGGAGTGTAATACGAAGTCGGAGAGGGGGACACGGTGTGGCGACAAATATCACGAGCAGAGCAGACACAAAGGGCGCGGAAAGACGAGCAAAGCGGAACCGAGGCTCAGATGGGATATACTCGTCGCGGGCGGATCGTTTAGCCATCGCCCGAGGCTTTTTCTGATTGCTTCGCTGCCTTCTTCAGCCGCGATATTATGCCGAGCAATTGAATTTCTTACACCCCGCTAAGTACTACCCGCCCTCCAATACCCCTCTTCTTTTGCGTTACATCCGCCGGAGTTTAATCAATCGGAGCCGCGAGTGTCCTCGGCGCACAAACGGGAATTCAGAGCAATAACTTCAAGCATTCAACGGCGACTACACAATATTCGCGCGTAAGATGAATGGTATTCGGCGGGGAAATAATACAGAGCGTACTTTAACGCCGAGCTTGGTAAAGGTCCTCTGATTCACGGGCCGCTTCAACACCTGAGAATATGAATGATGAAAAGTCAGAGAAATATTTGAGAGATGGAGAACTGGAGCTCACTTCACATTTCTGGGGTTTTGTATTAAACATCCTTCTTCCAGTATCAATTTCTAATAATACAAATATGTAGGCGAGAAAACAGAGGAACCTGGAACGGTGAGACTCGAACCCCAAGACCTGCGGGTCCTCTGCGTTATTAGCCACGCGCTTTGTCAATTCCCCCAACTCTGATTCCCCGATGTGACTCTTTTCAGAACTCTACAAATACCCAAACTAACGGGACGCCAAACAGTGGAGCAAACTGCACTCTTTTGTGTAAAAATCGTAGAACTTTTGATACAAAAAAATAGAGAGATGGTCAAATAGGTACCGGAAAAGTGTGACACACAACTTTAACACAGACAAAGTGATATTTTTTAAGAAAATTTCGGTTTTCCAGTTATAATGCGTGACTGAAGTTTTTTCTTCCCCGCGTACTCGATTCCAAAGTATGCCTAATAAAACTCCCAACAGCCCACGCAATAAAACACAAAAAGGAGGGGCGACCGCCTGCATCCCACGTTTGAAAGAACCAGCGATAAGCTCGCTAGCCCTCGGCATGCACCAAATTCGTGGATCATCGGCTATCGTGGAAAGAGCAATTATTTGCACGAACTGTAAAGATACAGAGGGTCCCGCGAAGCGGCCGAGGAAAGGTTAAACACACCTAACGGCGTAACCGGCACTAAACCAGTCGCCGGAACGTCACGGTGCTGTTATCGTAGCGTCACAGGTAGTAAAACAGCAAGCGGGGGTCTTTGCGGGAACGCCGACTCGCCTTGATATATACCCGGAACATCAAAAGCTCTCCCACCGTTCTCAAATAAGAAGCGATGGTCGCCTTCGACTGTTGCTGAGGAGGAGGATCGACGCCTCGTCGCGAGTGGCATCCTCCGGCGGGGGCCAAAAGCGCGAACCCGATAAATTACAGGCGGGACAGGCGTAAATACGCTCCGCAGCTCGATTACCTTGAACTTAGAGGGAGGATGCAAGCGGAGGGGCAAGCGACGAACTACTTTTAGCGGGAAAATAAATAGGCGCCATATCGTGCAAGGGAAACGCGGTCGAAAATAGTCCCAGGACTATCCTACGGAGGCGCTTTCGTCGTGTAGGTAGGTGCACCGGTCGTTAGCTCCGAGGCAAAGGCTAATTAAAAAGCTGTAAAGGAAGTGACGCGCACGTGCTCCGCGGAAATCCCTGGTGCTCCTTAAAACCTCGTCTTCGAGAACGACCCGCGGCCATACGCTTCGCGTAACGTCGCTCCGCTCTTGGTAATGGGACCCGGCGTCATCGCGTTCGAACGTTGTCGGTCATTTTCCAAGGGTTCTCCAGCGTGCATCGCCTACGATCGGCTTAATTACCTGTCGATAACGGACTCCGGGAAAGGAGGCGATTAAGGGCCGTTTCCGCGAAGCCGATGCCGGATGACGATCGAAGAGGGGCGACGCTGAGGGACCGTGGTGTATTTCTGGAACGGCCCTAAATTTCGGCGCTCCTTCCCGCACGATTAACAACACGTTTCGAGCGATTTGTCGGCGTTCCAGCCGCGGAGAAGCATCGCCGCGGTCCCCGACGAAAACGAGCGCTATTTTTGTGCGTTCCACGGGACGCCGGGGCCGTTAGAGGCGCGATTAGCGGGCTTCCAGGGGCGACAGCGTGCGCCGCGACGCTCGTCGTGTATTTAAAGGATCAATTTTACAACGGGGTATTATGCTGCGCGTGTCACGTTCGAACAGTTGTCCTCGGGGCGGGGAGAAGGGTAAACTGGGAGTGAATTGTGAATGGGGGCTGTCGCGGGGGAGGAGTATTTACGGAATAATTTATTTCTGGAATAATCCTCATCTAGCTGCAATCGGGAAGAATAATTCTGTAGCCTGGCTTTGGGTATTCATTAATTCAGAGAAACAATCCGCGGATCAGTGTAACGTGGAAAACATCGCCGGGTTGTTTCAATAAGCATCCCCCGAAACGCTGCGGGTTCTCGGAACGGCCAGGAGTTTCGCGAATCCCCGCGCAGTGTGCACGCGTGCAAGTGTTGCACACCGTGCCAGCCTCGCAGCGGGCTGCCAGGAAGTTGGACACACGCGTGTGTTGGTTGAACTTCTGGTGGGTATCAGAAATTCATTTGTCCCACATAAAGTTGCGGGCGTAATTACTTTCTATTAACGCGGCCCGGGCATGTAATATTTATTCACCACTCGACTCAATTAGATCCTCGTTAGAGCCGCGCCAGCTTCCCACGTGTTATCGTATCATTTAACAGGATCAACTCCGAGGCAACCAGCTCCCATATTATCTCGTTCTAGTCCATTGAAATCACCTGTTTTATACGCCCCATTAACATTTCGGGTTGAGCGTGTCCTCGTCTCCGTTGTCGGAAATAATACGGGAATTGATTATCGTTACGCTCGGCGTGCATGCCGCAGATTGAAACGAGGAGAAAGCCCGTGGTGTTGGTGAGGGTGCATTAAAATTTCAGATGCACCAGGAACCTCCCCGATATTCACCTCTGTCCCGAACGAACAGAGAGCTCGTCCCGCGCGCTCCAAGGACGCTTGTATAATCGAAGACTCTGCCATGGGAAGTTTAGGTGCAGCGCGGCTTCCATCATCGCCGGGTTGACAAACGAGCCCCGATGACGGGGCCCCGCGCCGCGAGGCCCGCTAATTGGATGCGTATTATTAACAAGATGGCGCGAAACAGTCTCGCCATGCGAAGGAGGAAGACCACGTTCCCCCTAATTGCCACGCTGTTTTTACCCGCTGCCCCCTCCTTCGATGAGCCGCGGTTAAACTGAATCCATTAGCCATAAATCACGTCCGCCGCGATAGCAATCAGAAACCAGCGTCCTTTACGGTTATACGAATTTATTGCTACCGGAACAGAGGTCGATAGAGTGGCACCTGTGCGCGTAGCAGCATCAACCACTTCATTTTCAGTTGGGAAGTCTGTACCAGAAATTCCGTAAAGTTGAGATTTAGAAATAAAACCGCGTTATGTTTTGAATTCGAACCCCCAAAAATTAATTCCTTTATTTCCACCCTTAACGATTGATCTGCAATTTTGAAAAAAATACATGCAACGGAGGTATAAAGATTAAAAGAACCTACTACATCCAGTTTGAAGCATTCACGTATCTTAAGGATTTGTTGAGAAAAAAATGGTAAAGTTTAGGGTTGTTATTCCCATATGGAGAGGTAGTAGAGATCTGAAATTTCTCTCAGTGTCTTTTTAGGCAAAGAGCATTAGATATATTTGGTACACAGATACCAAAATTGGTGCTGGGACCATTTTCCACCCCCTCCGCGGTGTTTCCCCTTGTCCGCAGAGATATGCGCGGGGAATTTTCGCAAGAGCCGCGAGGCGGACGCTGGTCCCTCTCGAGCATGCCTAATAAACGCTCGTCCATCCCCATCGCGTGTTCCTCGGATTCCAGCGAGCTCGAAGGGATTCCCAGATTCCACGTATTCCCTCGCGCGCCCGGCAAACGCTCCCAGCCTCCCAGAAAAAGGGGAAAAAGTTGAAACGCTAGGCTACACCTTTCGGGGGGACGGTTGGTCAGGAGGGAGGGAGAGATCTCGCCGACAAAAATCGTCTGAAGTCCCGGGCCCGAAGGGGCTGATTCCTGTCGGTCATTTGGGGTGTGAAAGTGAAGATAAGGCTGGCCCCGAGGCCGGGGCTGTCGTAAATTTTTACAAGTATGCCGTGTCAATGTTCCACGGAATTCCTGAAACACCGGCGAAAAGGAATCAAACGAGCCATCTCGTGGATTTCGACGCTTCTGAAGCCCGTTCCACTGATCGTTATCGCCGGGCCCGCGATTATCTCGTTTATTATGCGGACGGGCCCGTCTAATTTCGTCGCTTTCCCCCGCGAAAGGGGAGAAGAAAGGAGCTTCCAACTCAACACCCGAAATTCGACACGGACGAGGATCGCCGAGTCCGACAACTATCACCGGCTATCGGCTTGGAAACCAGACTTCTGGATGAGTTTCGTGAATACCCAATGCTGGTCGGTTTTGTACTGTCAATATTTCCAGGAATAAGCACGCGAGGGCAGGATACTCCGCGAGCTTTTATCGACAACAGGGTGGACACGTTAAAAGGGAAGGGACGACGTTATATCTGATCCCGATGAAAATCTCATTTCCAGCGTGTAGCTTTTCCGGTAGCCCTTGGTAGATTTCGGGTCGAGGGAGGATTGCACATCGCCTCCGCAACGGCGGAGATATCAGGACGCCCCGATATTATTGGGCAAGATGAAGTTATTTGGGTTAGGTCGGGTCGGGCTGCGTTATTGTCTGTCCGGCTCGAAACTGGCGCACGTAATCATAGAGCAAAGCTCCTGATCCTCCTACTCGCGGGTATACACGTAAGACGCAAAATGGTACGTTTCCTTGCCGGCTTTTCCCTCTGCGCGCGGACCTCCGGCGAAATTGAAAAATGAAATTGATTCCACCCGGGCCTTTGCGGCCTCCCGCGACTCGAGGCTCCTTGGATCTATTACCTTCCGCGTAGTCGTGAACTTAAAAGCGATTAAAGCTTCTTCCACTGTTCCAACGAGCTTCTAATCGCCTTCTAACTTTATCCCGCTGGTATTTAGAGAATGGTGCTATAAATACTTCGTGGCTCGTCGAGCACGCGTTTTGTAGATTATTATTATAGCAGCAGGGTTAATAACGGAGGAGCGGAGGTGTGGGGGAAAATTCTGTGTAGGATGTTGGTAAAATATTGATAGAGAAAATGCCCCCGAGTATCGACACTCGACGGAAGATAGTGAAGGAACGTGAAGTTAATAAGAAAGGATCGCCGGTAAGAAATTTCAGGGCCGGTGCTCGGCAATCGTCAGGTGTAAAAAACGAAGCGCAGGGACGCGTCGAGGTCCCCTTCTGATCGAGCACGTAAAAAAGCGAGAACACCGATGCGACGTACAAAACAATACCCTTACAGCAAAACTCGAAACGTCGCGTCGCGACCACCGCGGGCATTCCCTTGGAAAAAAGAGACGAAAAGGGAAGGGAGCCTCCTGCCGGAGAGAACACGGCAACAATTTATTAAGGTATCCTTTTCCACCGAGCCTGACAAGTCCCGGACAAATTGAGCGTGCGTTAACTCGATGGATGAATACATTCCGGTTGATGCGAGCGGAGGACTCAGTGACTCTCAGCCCTGGGCATTAATATGCCGACTATCTCTCCGCGACACGACTATCGACACGTGAATTATCTCTAGCCAAGGTAACCACGCTCTCGTAGAGATACTAGCGACAGTTATCGGCGAGATACCGGCGACTATTCGATAAGTCCCAATTTACGAACGACGTCGCTGCGCTCCTACACCGAACTCTGGCTTAATAAAAAGCAGAATTACCCCTAATTAGAAGCTACCGTAATAACTATCCGAGGATTTCAACAGCTTGCTAACGAATCGACGCTTCTGTGGGAGATACGATCTTAATATCATCCCTGGCCTCGAATAACAAATTCAAGCGGGCCAGAGGAGCCAGCCGGTGTCTCCTGAAAGAGGGCATTTATGGCATTTAATCGAGCCCCCGTAATAAATCCGATAAACCCCCGTGGGACAGGGGGGAGGGGAAAAGCGGCTGGAGGATGGAAACTCGCGGCGGTCGGTGGAAAAATCGCCGCGCCCCGTGACATGTGGCCCCCATTTGAGGCGGATCGGTGGAAACATCTGTCCTTCGCGTGAGTCCTGTCCGGAGAGGATCGGGTGTACCGCGAGGGCCATATTTATTTCGGTGATTCCCTTTCGACGAGGAGGCTAAAAATTGAATGCCGCCATAAATCATCGCCGATAAGGGGAACGAGTTCTTAATGCGAGGACATCACCGGCTACCAAGGACCCCGAAAACATCTCCTCCTTCGCCTCTCCCCACCCGGCCCGCCGTCCCGGGCCAGTTGTGTCTTTCTAACCCCTTTTCCTGGGACCACCTCGCGTCCCCCCGCGGTCTCTCACCTTCCCTCTCCGTCCCGTCCGCGGCTATCGGCTCGCCGCATCTATAACCCCTCCCACGGCCGGTTTGTGTCCCTTGTGTATCCTTCGCCGCGAGATCAGATAAAAAAAAGCGGGGCGCAGAGGGTGGGAAACGCGGCGGTGGAAGGAGCTCGGTTTAGTTTGTCACCATCGTTTAAGGGTAGGGCGGAGCGTGGTGCAGGGAACGTGGCCGAAGGAGCCACGGAGGATTTATTGGACTTGTCTCGGAGAAGAATCAAGACTCGTTGTGCTGCTTGCCACGAGACCAGTCCTCCGCTGGAAAGCCAATTAAATCGGTCGACAGTCCCAAAAGATTCTGAGAGAGTCCTCCCGGCTCCCCTGCATCGCTGGCCTTCGTCCCTGGTTCCACCGTCTCCTCTCCCTCACTCCTCTTCCTCCTTCAGCCCTCCTTCCCCAGCCCCTGACCTTTAATCCTCTCCTCTCGCGAGGCCGCGCGCGCGCGCGCGCTCGCTTCCCTTCTCGCGGGAACTTAAATCGGACGTCTTATCTCCCGACCCGATACGACATGCCTCGCGACTAATGTCCGGCCGCTCCGAGAGGATTTCGTACAAGCCAGCGACGTCCGTGCGCGAGAGGAAGGCTGGATAACTGTCCGTATTTTTCGAGAGATTGATCGGCGACCTGGCAAAAAGGCGAATCCTCCTCACCGGCCAGTAAGAAGGCGGAGTCCCGTGGAACGACTCGCATTCGGAATGCTCCGCGGTCGAAAGAAAATGATGGGGTTCGCTCCTAATATCTCGAGAAACACATCTTTATTTTTATACCCGCCGCGGATCAGGTAAATTGCCCAAAGAGTTGATGCACCGAGGAAGGGGGGCGCCGAGTCCCAGCGATAGTTGGACCGTACGAGAAGATCGTCGCTCATAACCGTTGTTAGCGGTTTCCAGCCGAGCTCTGGATGAGGCTAACGGTTGTTCCACGCCGCAAAACCGCGCCGCTGTCCACTGAATGTCTAACGCGTGCTGGGATAGAGTCCGCGCTTCCATAGGAATGCTCATATCGCGGCCCATCCGAGGGAAAAACTCGCGCAATTGCACTGGTGTACACAAGATGATTCATCCGACCCGGCGAAGCTTAGATAAATCGTGATCCGTTCGTTCTATGAATAAACGATTCGGACAAAAGCCTCGCGATACCGAGGGGGGTACAGAATGCGATAGACTGCTCCCCGGTATTTTGCCCTTTTTATCGAGATATGAAAGTCAATGAAAGCTGGACGGAATAGTAGCCCGTAGAGGGTACCTAAGGCGAACGAAATCAAGTACACGCGCCGGCTAAGGAAGCCACCGATAACGGGAATGAAATCTGTTTTAGATGAACGGGCCCGTCCAGAAGCTCCGGGTCCGAGGCTTCAAAGGATCCAGTCTCCGGGAAGATGTTATCTCTGGAAAGATTCCTAGGTAAACAGAGTGGTCGGAGTGTTTCGTTTGAAATCAGTTGCGGCCGCAGTGTTTTCAGTATGCATCCCGGTTGTAATAGGCGCGAGTATAACCCTCGAAATCCCGTTCCAGGGACGGGGCTGCTCAATTTTTTAGCGAGCAACGGAGCCTCAAAGGGGGATCGCTCAGCCTCCTTTCACGGCGGACGATAGACACTTTGCAGAAAGGTGCGTAGATTTTTTTTCGCGAGGTCGTTTCGGCGCATTCCTTTGCGTGGCGAGGGGCGGGAAAGGGGGGTGAGGGGAGGCATGGAGGTCGGCGGGGGGCTTTTGAATGCGAGACCGCGGAATAATTTATATGGAAAGTGAGAGAGAGACGCTTCTTGAGGAAGCATTGTGCTTGGACTTGAATTAAACATCACCCCCCTCGTTGACTGTGAGGTTCTGTGCCTGTGCCTCTTGGCGATGTCGTGACTAGGAGCTCCGGGATAAAGGGGGATCAATAGGGCGGCAGGAAGTAGGGCTGCTACTATACGAACCGGCAAGGTATTCCGTATACCTGTGCAAGCACGTATACCCCCATGGCCCGTGCCTGCTGCGTAACTAAACGGAAACCACGAACTTGGTCTCGTTTCGGACGTTGCTTTATCGATATCAAGTCTATCAGACGGTTCAAAGTGGCTTGAGTGTTTCACAGAAACGTGAAATTAATTTGGATCGATCAGATTTGCGATATTTTGCCACGATTTGACTTTGTGGTATAATTTCGAAACATTTTCATAGAAATAAAAGGACAATTAAAAGTAGTCGGGGAAATTTGATACACTGTATCAACATGCTTCACAGAAAACGTATCAACTTACCCCACAGGAAGTCAATATGTACAAACATCTCCATAAAAAAATGTAGAGCATATGAACTAAATAACAAAACGTAATTACCTTACCTTCAAAAGACTCAATGTGATGCCAAATTAATTCGGGTTATAAAATTCTCGTATAGATACCGTCTCAAAACGGATTGGAAAGTGAACGCAATTATTTACTTTTAGACGCGTCGCTATCGGCGCCGTCAGGGAGAAACGACTTCTTCTGAATTTTTTTATTTATTCTATTGGAACCTGTAAAACTTAGGTTGATTCACAGTTAAACTGAAAGACTTATTACCAAAGAATGGTTCAGGCATAAAATTGATTATGAAACTCTATGTTTTATTCATCATCAAACCTTAACTACCCCGTCCTGCCCCACCTTCCCTGCGCTGGATCGTAGTAAGGAATTGGACAACAAACTTCACATATCTCGTTCAAATGGAACTGCATACATATACGTACATAGGTATACGGTGTCGAGATAATTCGTGTGTATCAACTAGCCCCGGTCTCCCCTATATATAGAAACTAGGTCAAATTAGACTTCGGATTAATGCCGATTTTCTTTCACATTTACCCTTTCGCCCCCTTGGAATTACGGTCGCTAATAATGGAATGCTCTGCATAAATGCGCGGATTAAAAGCCGGCTGAAAGGCAATTAAAAGAAGATCGTCGTGTTCGATTTCCATTTGCGGCGCATTGCGAGCGAGTAGCGGTAAATACGATAACAGCGAAAGCCGGTGGAAAGGAAAAAAAAAAAAGAAGGAACTTTCCCTCCCCCTTGCGAGCGGTCGAGTTTCCTTCAGGAGTCGATGCACGGAGAAATGAATGCGCCCGATGAACCGCCGCAGTACGGCTCACGAGAAATGCATTTTTCACGTTAATAAGAGATAACTCAGCCCCCTGCGCCACGCGTTTGATTTGCATTTACTTTCTTCTACGAAAACTAACTCCTTATCATTTAAAGCGCTTTCCAGCGAACGGCCGGCCACGAGAGAAGGCAGTAACCGGCCTGCACACTTATCGTTGACCTGAATAACTGGGGGATTTACGTTGTATGCCCGCCCGTAATAATGGTATACCGTTGGGACACGATTTTCTGTCAAGCTTAAAGGCACGTGGCAAGTATGCACGGGCCCAGTCGTGTGGCACCCCTGGCCACCAGGGTGTAACTTACCAAGAAGAATATATGACAGCGAAATTGGCGAGTGCGCGGCGAACGCGTACGTGGATTCCGCCGGTGAAGATCGAACCATCTGCCCGGGCCGAAAAAGTAGCCGCAGCTTGGGCCCCGTGTCTTAAGTTTCACGTGACTCCTTTTGGAAGCTCGTGAAAGATAAAGCTGATTGACGATCTGCTCGTGTCGCCGGATCCCCGTCCTTTTTTACTTGTAAAGCGACACTGTGCCCCTCCCCGCACCTTCCTTCGCATGCGCCAGCGTTATCTCGCGTTTTTTGAAAAATGATGATCCCCGCGGCAACTGAACCGTGCCCATCGTCCCCTCGGTCTAGGACAATAAGACATCCAAGTATTCTAAGACCTTACATCGAGCGATAGAGTGACTCGAGTGGACGATTCCTCCGTTACTTCGAGCAGCGTGAAATCTGCGGTATAGTCGGGAAAGATTTCGGAAGGAGATCCAACAAATCCACCCCAAGTATCAACAATCTTGCCGTTTCAAAGGCCACATCGGTATCGTGAGAGCAGCCCACGGTTTTCACGATTTCCCTGGCCCCAGGCGGGTTTCCTCCTTTATACGCCGGTTGTCATCGGCAACCTGTTCAAATACGTGGAAGAGAGTTGACGGGGTGTGACGCGTCCTCGAGGCACCAGGAAACTAATCCTTATTTGAGCGTCGAATAGCGTGGGGCCCGGCGTTCAAGACCGCTTCCGTGGATGGCAGAAAGAAGGGCCCCATCCTGAAATAATATTTGAGATGTTCGGTTGCTCGTGGATTCGTCGGACGGCGAGACCGAACGCGCAGGAACAAATGACCAACAAATATGTATACAAGTCACTTCGGGACCCGGGGAAACGAAGAGGCGAGCAGCTGGCCCAGCGTCCTTCCTTCATTTGCATCCAGCATGTCCGCGGTATCACGTCGCACGTTTCGTATCGGCACCGATTGCCCGGCGCATCGCTCAGGTGCAGCGGAATGGAAATAATAAAGAGCAGGTGTCGGGCTAATTAAATTTCGCGCCTAACGACGCCGCCCCTCGCGCGGCAATCTGGACAATTTCTCGAGCCATATGCCTCGGCACGCGATATTCCGCCGTGGCGTCGTGTTACAATTTTTTTCCAGCCGCGCCCCGCGACGACAGATTGAAACGGAGACGATCGCAGTCGAGGATCGGGGACATCAGCTGCCTTCGAATGTTCAAGCGACTGGCTAAATGGGGTGGAACGGCGGAAGGGTAGATAGCCGAGGGAGACCTAGCTTCTTGCTTCTTGTGGCCAGATTTTTCCATCGCACGTGTCACTTTCGATGATCTTGCAGTAAAGGACGCATTTAATGGTCGATGACTTGACCAGTGGCGGATTGAACAGGGCGGCTGATGAGCAATTGCCGTCTGGGCCCCTGCCCAGAAGGGGCCCATCTCCAAAAAATTATGATGAAATATAGTTATCCAGACACTACATTTTTTTCTGTACAACTAAACTTAGACCGTTTTTTATTGAACTACCAGTTCATTTTCCCGAAAAAAATGGACCCCTCAGAACTTTTACCACCTGGGCCTTTTTTCTGAGATCCGCAACTGGACTTGACCACCCTGCATACAATGTTCCTGTAAGGTTGACTGCCATAACCGATCCCCCACGACGCCAAGAAGGACACCAATCTGAATCGTTGCCACCCCACCATCGGGGGGTTAAATCGTCGGAGGAAGAACGCCGAAGTCACGGCTCGTTCGCGTAACTCGCCGCGGGAACACGGAGGAATATAAATTTATGGAAGATAAAGTTTGACGACGGGGAAGAGCAACGGCCCGGCGACCGTTTCAATGCGCCCCGGAGGCGTTTTACTTCTCCAAGGAACTTTGTTTTCTCACCGAAATTCCGGCTGGCAGCTGCAACAACAGCATCCCGAGACTATGCCTATCCTTTCACTGCAACTTTTACCTTTATAAAACCGTGCCGAAGCTCGAGGACAAAGTCTGCGCGCAGGAATAACACGGAGATACAGAATCCCGCACGGCTAGCCGTCCCGCGTATATAGCCCTCTTCCCATTTTTTTTTTTTCTCAGATAAGCCCAGGCAACCTTGGTAGCAGAAATTTCGAAAGTTTACTTTCGCTGACGGCGAAGCGGCCGCGTAAGAAGAGAAAAGTAATTCCGCCGTGCGCCCAGCGAGGACGAACAAAAGCGAAGGCGCGCGAATGGCCGAGGAATTTAAATGAGAATGCGTCGCGCCTAGGAGAGGCCCGCCGGTGACGAAACCAAAGGACGGTATAATCCCTTCGCCGCGATAAGCACGAAAATTTCGTTGACGCCGTGCCCGCGTCGCCCTAGGTCGATACATGGAGTGATTATATTTGAAAAACTCTTCTCATAATGCCGAGAACATTTGCTCTGCCCCGGGGCCAAATATTTGCCGCGAGCCGCGGGACCATTTTAACATCCCAAAGCACACACGCGCTCGGTCCGCGGCGCGAGCTCTGTGACGAAGAGTTTCATCCTTTTTTCCCCTCTTATTTGGAGAAAACATTGTTGCCATTGTGTGCTCAAGAACGGTGTACACACGAGTCCCGTGTATAGAACGGGCCAACGGGTGGCCATTGTTTCTATTGTTTGTCTACGCGTCGCCCCGCGTTGTCTACCTACGGATCTTTAATTTAAAACACGAATCTCCACGCGGCCCTGCGACGGCCAACTTTCTAATGGAGCCTCCCTATCTCCCAAAACGAAACTGTTTGCTCCTCGATGGCCAAACGAACCCCCTTTCTTCCGACCTCTCGCCCTCCTTCGATCTATCCCACCCCGCACAAATCATCCCCGTCACCTAAACGAATTCCAGCCATTTACCGTGTCGTTAAACACCCATTCTCCGCGCGTCTATGGGCGACAATCAAACCGCCAATTCCTAAACCGCCCCATAAACCAGCGTCTATCGACGACGGACCACGTGGCCAGCGGGTACGCGGCACAATGCGGCAACAAAGCCTCGTCCCGGGGGCGAAGATTCGTCGAAATCGAGGACGAACAATCGGCACAATCAGCGAGCAGCTTCTGCTTCCCCCCTCCGAAATCGTCGCGACGAACGCTCGCGCCCCAAACCACCGTGTCGTGCCACCCCTGCTAGGAGGAGCGCGTGAAAAGTGCGAAAAGTTCGCTTCCTGCCGGGATCGGACAATTATCGCCGCGGGGGTCGCGCCCACGATCGCGCCGGATCTGTACACACCGACGGCGCGTTCGTGCGCGTGAAGGGCAGGGAGCAAGGCAGAGAGAGAGAGAGAGAGAGAAGGAGATCGGGAAAAGGGGAGAACGATAGGGATGGACGAGGAAAGACGGCGTGAAGAGGGAGGCGCGAGACCCGGCAGATCATAAATTATCGGGCGGCAACAATGGGAAGAGGAATCCCTCCCTATCTGCATGGCGACACCGTGGCCGAAAGGCCAAATATTTACACTGGCCAGTGGCAAAACTCGAAAGTAATAGATTCGAGATGACTTTTCATTTAACCGAGCACAAAAGGTAGCCACCCGCTGGCTTGCGGCCCACCGGCGGGCACAATGTCCTTTCTCTTCGCGGCTGCGAGGCCTGGACCACGGGACCCGACCGATTTCCATGGGACATCCGGCCAGGGAGGGGGGAACGCCACCGAACGTCCGCTTTGTGGGCCGCCGTTTGTCAACCGGGCCGACGCTAATTGTTATTGCCCGCTAATTTCCTGGGATACGAGCGAACTTCGGCGGAACGAATCGGAAGGGCGAAATCGCGCGTGCCCCTGCCTATCTGGGATATCTGTGCCCTAGCTGGGCAGCGTCATGCAACGCTGGGCTGTACCAATATGCCTTTCGTCTCGCTGTTACGTTTGGTGGTCTTTTATGGGACCGTGAACACAAGAATGCTAGCGACTCGAGTGTGGAGCTTCATGAGGGATGTGGGGGAGAGAATAATGATAGTCGAGGCGAGGATTAAATTGATTCATTTTTGGGGCAGTGATTCTTTGTAGGTGAATGTTGGGAGAGTGAGAGATGGTGATGGGAATTTTATGGGGAAAGAATAGTGTGACATCCAGGTGTCCTATTTTTGGGGGATCCTTGACTGAGTTGCTCGAAGGCGCACGTCCACAGGCCCTCGGCGTTTACAGTGACGTCTGGGAAATTAGCGAGCGATAATAATTAACGTTTCCCTTTCGCACAAACGGGAATAGTTCACAAAGCGTCTTCAGCGCACACCGTGTGGCTCCACAGAGATCGCTCTGTCATCCTTTGCTCCGGGTCCTTTTGATCCTTGCGTATGCAGGCGCAGCGCACTTTATGAACGTCCCACGTTACTAGTTCGGGAATCCACCTTGTTTGCAATTTACTTTAACGATGTTATTAAGACGAGGTGACGTTCACGGTGAAACGCTGATCGAACTACTCATCTGACCCATATAGCTCTTAAGTGTTCGCTACTTTTCGTTGACAAAGATCCGTCTCGCGGAGATAATTCGTCGTTACATAAGTGGTCTATTTTTCAATTTCTCCACATTCATTTCGCAAGTAAGAATTCAGAGTAGCTAAAAAGTCCCTGAAATCGTATCTACTACATGTTACACTCGGGATCGGTAGAACCTACTTGCTTTGCAATGTCAAGCATCTCAGAGTTGGGCATTAACTAAATACAGGATGAAATAAAAATTACATTAACTTTAGACTATTTGACGAATGAAGTTAATTTTTTTGACACGTGGCGAATAATTTTTGCAACTTTAATTCGTTATTGGGAATTTTTATTTAAATAAAATGTTTGCCCTTCTCTGATCTTAAACCAATAAATCATCTAAAATTGAAAACATTCGACAAATCCCTATTAACCCACAAAACCATCCACCTTTCCTTAAGAAACTGAACCACAAAATCTGCCCAATTCCCACTAAACCACCCCATTCCACTTTCACCCCTTTCCCTCCCATAACAAACGTCACAAAATACCTACATACTACCTAATTAATCCTTCTCCCTTGAAAATATCGTAAACGAGGCTACGAAAGACACGAGCAGCCGTCGTTAATCTCTTGGAATCACTATTTTCCGCCCCGCTGCACCCCCAAGTCGCACGCCACACGAGATGCATTACGACTTCCTGAAAGGTGATCAAGACTCTGACACGTAACACACGAGCGTGCTCGTCGGGTATGCGCGAGGAATGGTGGGGAAAAAATTGGAGAAATCGGTATTACGGAGGACGTAGGCAGACAGCGGAACAGCTGTCCTTGACACTGAACATACTGCGGTATGCGCGCGCGCGCTTCCGGTCGAGCGAAGATCCAGCCACGTGGCCGTCGCGAAGGTGCGAGGGCAGCTGTGACTTTTAAGGGGAGTAGGGCCCAACTTCTGACCCCGCGGTCAGTGTCATCATCGACATTTTTTCCACTGAGAATGGGAAATGGTAAGGAACACCGCCGACGACATCCTGACATTTCCCAGCCCCCGTCGCTTAATGTGACTAGGATTTATAGGACAGATTCTATGGCCACGGTGCCACCTTGACATCTCCTCGACTAAACACTTCCGCGGCTTCCCTATCGTCGAGGCGATTCGCGGTCGACAACGTTGTCGCAACCAACCCTCTTGATACACGCAGCGTTTCGTTATTAGCAGGCACGTGCTAAGGGTCCATTTATGGGATTATCGTTGAGAAACTTGATATAAATGATGATAGAGGTGTGAAGACAGGATGTGGTCATGAAAGATTCATAATCGTGGTCATTGCACAGCAGTGATTGGCTAAATCTGGGTTAAATGATAGGCCAATACACACACAATCTTAAGGCAGAATTTTTATATCTATAAAAGATAATTGTCAGCTAGACCAAATGTAAAAAATGTTACTTTTGTCTTCGCTCTCCCCTAATATTATTAAATATTGCTTGTTATTGATTTTTTTATGTTGCATATTTAAGGGATGAAAGCACGCCTCAAAGTTCATAAGGACAAGTACATCAAACTTGATTATATCATTCTCTAAACTAACAACTTTTCTACCTCTTCTTACGATCTTTGAGGGGTGTTCTCACCCCCTAAATATTCGAACGAGCCATACTAAAAATGCACGTAGCTATTTGTTATTTTTTGGTCGTCTAAAACATATCCGAACACCAAAGCAATAATACGAAATTGCAGATTACGTAAGTTAGATTCAGACCAAAATTGTATTCCGTCGATCTCACTGAAAACATATGCCAGCTCTAAACAATCACTTAAAATAGGTGCGGGGGAGAGGGACGAGGTACTACGAACAATCGAAATTCTCATTTCTATTGCGATGTAAGAAATATGGACTAAATTCTTATTTTCATCCGATTTACCCCGGTCTACCCTATGCAACAATAAGAAACTGTATTTCCCTTCGAGTAGCACTCGTTGCTAATAACGAAGCACCCCGTATACATCCATGATCTAAATTCCTAAGCTAATTATCCGAAGCACTACCCCGAACGATTAAACCGCCTCTCCCACGTTTTGCCAACGCCCTCGAAATAAATGTCCGCGAGAAGCACGGGGAAGATCGAGGAAACAAAAGTGGATTTAACCCCTTAAGTGGGTATCAGATATCCACCCCATACGCGCCTTGGTAATTTGGATTTGTATCGTGGCTCCTTCACCGTCGATTCTCGTTTTCCACGCCAGAGACAACGTCGCGCCAATAACGTCGTATTTCCAGAAAATGTTACTAGATGGGAAGTATCGCTTGACGCGCGGTCCAAGTGTCTCGCGTGGAAGAAAATCTAGATACCTGATGCGTACTTCGCCCGGGTCCCGCGAGGCGACAGATCCCCGGCAGGCGGATCGAATTCCCGCGAAGGAAGTGTTTGAACAGGACGCCATAGAAGATCCTCGGCCCCTCTGCTAATGGCTGCGCACACTGGATCCCGAAAACAGGCGACCTGACCGAGCAGTGTTCGCACACAGACACCGCAGACCGTCGCCGTCCTCGAGTATTAATGCGATAACTAACAATAACAAGGTTCAACCCTCTCAGGTGGGCCCTGCCACGGCCTCTGCACACCATACATCGTGTATGTGTTTTCGGCGATTCCTCGCGATGCCTCCGGCACCGAGGCCTCCCTTTATAGGGGCACGGGGCGCAACGGAGAACTTTGATCGTCGTGTTACACTGTGGCGAACCACCGATACAGCCCGGGCTGGATAATCCCTTTTCGAGTAGGGACCCGAAGGGTACTCCACCTCGAGGCAGGTTCACCCTCCTTCAACAATCCCTCTCCTCCGCGTTCTTTCTCGCCTCGGGACAGCGGGAACACTCCGCCGTGGGATTTCGGTATTCTCATTACTGTAATAGACCCGACGCGTGTTGTGCTTCGACGTGAAAACGCGAACGAATCGCTTCTGAACTCGACCGACGCCCTTGCCGGTCGTAACGAAAGTACTTAAGTGTATTTGTACGTAACGTGATAGAGGGGCGTTGTTGTTGAAGTCGCGAGGTAAACAGATTCAACCGCAAGGCTAAGTAAACATGCCTCTACGGTGATATGACTTTCAGAGAATGACCTTAAATACCAAACGAACAAATCACTGTTCTCACTAATTGGAAATGGAGAACGGACGCGATATGACACGAAGAAACGCTAGGATCCGATTAGCCGTTTTCTAATAAAGTGCCACACACTTTTCTTATCGCGCAGCATTCCCTAAATGCTTCGACGGTTTCGTAACAATTTCCTAGGGCGCTTTCCAACTCAGCGTTATCGTTCCAAGACTCCCGGACGATAGTGTGAGTGAAACTTCTGGCGAGAAGGGGACGCGTCCCGGGGCACTGTGGTTTTTTCGTAATAAAATTATGAATTCCTCGCCACCGTCGACGCCGTTCCCGAGGAAAAAAGAACTTCCTCCCTTATCGTCCCGCGGAATCGCGCGATGGCGGCGAAGTTCTGACCGCGGAGTTGGACCGGGAGTTTGTCAGGCGCGCGCATCCCTCCACATCGAAAGACCGTACGTGCACGGCCGTGATCCCCCCGATGCCTCGAGGAAGAATTTCCTTTGAAACGGGGTTTAAACGACGCTCGGAGGACGCCCGATCGTCGCGTTACACTTTGGCTAACCGCCGATAGATAGGGGGATGGAAAAGTGGGGAACGGGATAATCCCTTTTCTGAAGAGGAGCCTTCGATACTCTTAAAGTCTCACCTCGAGGCAGGCAGGTGCTCGCGCGGCACCCTTTCTTTCAACATTCCTTTAGGTCCCAGGATCGAACGGGGAGGACGTTCTCGGCGACATTGTTGACCCTCTGCCACATGGCGTTTCGCATATGGCGCACGTTCCCGTCGGTTATTTTTATACGCTGGATCGTAGATGAAATTCAGCACGAGGTAAGGTGGACGGAAAGCTGACAGATTGGAGGCTGGCCCCGCGGAATGGAAGATACAGCTGCCTGCGATTTACTTTGGTCCCGATTCATTGGGCTCGTTAATTAGAGAGAAATCGCGGCGGCGAATAAAAAATGGGGGCGTGACAGGCGCGATGTGCGTCGGAACGTGTGGATAAAATTCGTGGGGAATGCGGCGACAGTGTGGGTTTGATGGATATTCAAAGGTAAAGGTATCGAAACTGTGTTGCTTGGAGTAAATACAGGAGGTGGCCGAATTATTATACTCAAAACAGTTTCGCCAAAATCTATGAAAGCCGTGGCTGTAATTAAAGTAACAATGCACGACTGTTGTTGTTTTTTCGTTTATTGATTAGCTACAACATCTGGCAACATTGTGAGTAATTCTTCAACGTATAAAACTCGTTTGTTTTTAAAAGGGCGGGGATAAAATATTACAAACGAGACAAAAATAATAGAGAATATCAGAGTGTGGCAGAATATTCCAAAACTGCAGGAAGTAGTCACAGATTGCATTGAAAACAAAGAGGCGAAGTTACCAAATATGGAGTACCTAATTCTATTTCTCCTACAATATAGTCTTAAACCTATATACCTGAATGTATTTAATTTACATTCTTAAACACATATACTAGTATTAAAAAATAATATTATAAAATTAAAAACGAGACATCTATTTTATTCCATCGCTTAAACTTACAACGTCTCAAACCTTTTTATTCGAGTATAATAATTTTACCACCCACTGTACATCTACTTATAAAGTAGAACCGGATCTAGAATCCGGATCGATAAAGTTAAGAAAATATGCCATCGAGTATGCCGCGTACGATTTCCTGATCCGTCCATAAGTTGCTCACTTGTTCGGTAACTGCCGGCCCTGGAAAGGATTAATACACGCGCCGAAGGGCGGGCGAAATAAATCGAGCAAAGTCCCGCGTAAAGTGCACTTTGTCCACGGGAATCGACGTAGTTTAATCGGAAAACTGCACGGAACCGGGGCTAAACGTAAGCACCCTCCATCGCTGGAATGTAGGGGCATTTAAGTAGATGGAGGGTATAGACCCCTGTCTACTCCATTTGCTTCCAGCCCGAGGGACCTCCCCGATATATATCCCAATATTCCCGGTAACAATGATGAATCACTGCGGAGCACCTCTTGCGCAAGAAGTTGCACATCCAGCGCGCTTGTAACGTCCCTCTCACTCGCGCCCTCTCGGAGACTCTCCAACACTCGGCCGGAGGAGACTTGCTTTAACCGTAATACATAATGCGTTCCCGGAGTACTTGGCGCGGTTACGTAAAGCTTGATGTAACAGTCGGATAAATAAGTGCATCCCGTTCCCGGCATTAATGCCCGCTCCGCAAACTTTCGTTGCGCTCGCTTTCGCAACGGCCGGAGCGTAGGACGCGCGGGAGCCGAAAAACACTCGAGCAATTTCCAGGGGACAAGAGGATTGCGTTGGGAGGTACGAAATAGCCCCGGGGCAAGATGCGCTGGAGGGCAGAGGTGTTTCAAGTGTCACGGAGACCGAAGGGTTTGATTGTTTCAACCGAAATAGAGAAATAGTATGTACCGAACCTTTCGATCACTGTCTGTGCGGAATACTTCACGCATAAGTGACTATTCCCAACATGGCCAGAGAGTAAGAAAAATAGCGACTTGGCTGTTTATTGGTACGATAAATCAACAGCTGAAACGCGTTCACGTCGACCAATTAGCGTTGGGACGTTAAGATCGGCCGGGTCGGAGCCCATGTAATAATGACGAATCAGTTCGGAGCCGGTCTGGTGGCATAGCTGACTGCCTCTTATTAATAAATTCGCTTCCCATGCGACGCCCTATGAATCACTCGATAGGCAACAGGGGAGATTCTATTAGGCTGATTGGTTTATGCCTCCACGGCTCAACTCGTGCCGATTCGTATTCGTTCTTAGGGCAAACGAATTCGCGTTCAACACGGTGCGCCGTGTCTAACCGAATACGAGCATACGCGCAAAATAGGCGGCCAGGTATTTACTTAAACCGTTCGTACGGCTTTATAGATCCGTGTAGGAGATCGTTTTATGTTTTGCTAGGCTGTACGAAACGGAGGAAAAGAAGCCGTGAAACCGAAACATGAAGCATCGACTAACGTAAGAACGTGTTCTCATGGGGCCGGTAAAAACCGATGAAATAAACATCTCCATCGAGCCCGTACTGCTCGAGAATAGTATAAAATCGTCGACGGTACATCCTGCATCGTAACTCTTAATTGGATTAGCACGGTACCGACTAATAACGCTAACGAGCCTCGCCGAAGATTTAATTAATTTAAAATCCTTCAAATAGATCGGTAAGCAACGGTCCCATCCCCCTCCCCAGCCGACCTAGTTTCGTCCTCTCGACATATTAATCTCGGAAACGTTCACCATCGACGAGTAGATGAGGGTGTATAATGGGAAGAATCCACAGGTCCTCTTACTCTCCTAACCCAAAAACGCGTGGATCACTCGCGGCCATGATGCCCAGCTTACCTTACGTTAAACCATACTTCATCCTCAATGGGGATTAACTCCCCTAATTTATTGACTCTGTTCGGAACGAGAGGGGTTTCGGATCCCCATCGCCGGAAAGTTAACATCACTCCGCAAGGGACGAGACTCGCCGAAGGGATAGTAACGCCGGCTCATCGCACTGTGAGGTTAAGTACGAGTGCCGATACACCGTACAGTGAGTTTATAATCGTCGCTGACAAGGTATTTTATGCGTATTCGTCACGGGGAGGATAATTGATGAATCGTTGCACCGTCGCGGGATAATTGGGAATATGTATCTTACGGTGTTCCACGATGCTAATGCAAATGCGCTGTTGAATGCATTACGATGCGCTCGAGTTCGTGTATGTACTTACAGTTGGTAGTATGAGGAAGCGTGCGAGTGTGCGCATGGAGTGAAAATCAGCCTGGAGGCACTTCCCTCTTGTATCGCCTGATTTGGCAAGTGTACTTTGTAGATACTAAACATGATGCTGAGTAGGGAACTTACCAGCGTGACTATCAACCGATGATGAGCCAGAGTGGAGTCGCAACGGCTGTTGACCAAGTAGCGCCACCTGCAAGAGATGTAGGAAAGTTGCTTTTAAAAAATCAGTTACGTTACGGACGAGGATATAATAGGCAAAGACGAGATATAGAATAGACCTAACATCTTATGGACTGTCGCCACAGACCAGGTATAGAATTTTGGGGATGCCTGTGGTTTCGGATTTTAAATTTTTCCGATGACGTTTAATTTTAATTCCTACCACTCGTAACGTCACAATCTGTTTCGAGACTTCGCCGGTAACGCTGCTTGTGACACTACAATGGTAAGATAATATCTACATTTAAATAATAGGTCTATCCTATACTTCGTTCTTCGTATTACAAGGAAAAAAATTTAAAAAAGAATTAAAACTGGCTTCAAAAGAATAAAAATGCACTAAAAAGTAAAAAATAATTGTTCCCCTTATTTAAACTACGACTATCATAATGATCATAGTTTCAAAGTCAGCGCCAGATTTACACAGTACAAATAATGAGGTGCCAACTTAAAAAATATGAGAGTCGTAGATTAAATAAGGGGAAAAATTATTTTTTACTTTTTAGTACATTTTTATTTTTTTGAAGTCGGCTTTTTCATTTTATTCTTTACTTTTTAGTTTAATATATATTGACACAGGAAAAAAAATATTATCAAAATCGGTCCATATGCTGAGGAGTTATGTGGGGTCAAACATAAAACAAGTAAAAAAAAAATACAAACGGGTCGAATCTATAACCTTCTCCTTTTTGAAATCGGTTAAAAATAGGAACATTTCGAAAAAGAGCAGGAGTAAGCAATACTGTGCAAAACGCTTGAAGTCGTAAATCCTGCAAAGAAACTTCTAAATACGAGAATAATTCAAAAGCAAAACAATTCTACTCCGAAAACGTTGAAATGAGAATATTTCAACTCGCACAAATTGGACTATGGAAAGCCAAGTACATACCATGTTAATATTCTGAAGTATAATTTTATTCGTATGAGAACAAAAATGATCCA
The DNA here is from genome assembly GCA_960531205.1 of Andrena bicolor. Taxonomy (NCBI): domain Eukaryota; kingdom Metazoa; phylum Arthropoda; class Insecta; order Hymenoptera; family Andrenidae; genus Andrena; species Andrena bicolor. The sequence goes on along the minus strand of OY482668.1, from coordinate 12,414,713 downwards.
TTGAGATATGTCGCCGGCATCATTTGGAGTACAACATACACACACGTTAATATAATTTCATTGCCGTCCATTACACGATATAAAAATTGTCGTTACATCATTGCAGTAAATAGCATTGAGTTTTACATTCCTCTTTTTATATCTCGAAAGCAAGCACATCCTTATATACAAAATATTTTCTCACGTCACCGCAATATCTGTTACAATACTATGTATATTCGGAGAGATATGAGTATGAAAATTTCAATTAAGGTTACTCACGAGATGGCGGAGTCGGTCCATTTCCAATAACTCGTGTTCCCGCGCGAATTCAGCTAACGAATGGTCTTCCGTGTAAAAAATCTCGCGACAGTTCCGTCCGAACGCGCCGACGCCCCTAAATATAGCTTCAGATCTTTCTACCGATGTGCACGTCTCACAAAATAAATACTGGGCTCGATTCTTTACAAAATATATATTACAATATTGCACTCAACGCGAATGTACACGATAAACCGCGTAAAAAATATACAACGATGTTCCTCCGTCAAGAGGCACTAACGACAAGGAACACGGAAGTGTCGCGTACCTAGCAGTACCTAGACCGTACGCGACTACCCGCCACATACATATATGTTCAATTTTGCACTTAGAAGATTCCGGCTGTTTCCATGTACTACTCGTTAGGCATATTAATCTCAATTTCAGCTAAACAACAGAATTAATAAGACAAGATACGTGTAGGTATACTCTACGGTGTACTTAAAGTCGAGTAAAATAAAAGTCCATCTTTCGATACATCCAATTTGGGGTGCGTTTAAAACGAGGCTTAATGGTTCACGGAGACATTATGTCGAATAACTCGAAATTCGTCGATTTCATGTTGGTGTACTTTCCATGCGATTTTACGATAAATAGAATATGTTAGATCCGAAAGATATGATTCTTCGTAAAGACTTCGTATTTACACGACACTTGTCGATGTGTTCCACGCAAGCTCACACAACACATTTGCACGCCAGAGCACGTATAGGTACGTACAATTCGTATTTACGCTAATGTTAATTAATTATCCCTATAATTACAATCAGATTGTTAGAGAGTGTACTAAATTAGTAAGGCGAGAAGCTGACGAGATTCTAAAGAAAATACAATTTGACACTCACTTAGGGCTATTATAGTAGCTGAAAGGACACGCCGTACAAGATGTGCACGGAGAGACTTCGAATTATCCTTTCGTCTATTATTACAGTACAACCATTGTACGGTTGGCACACTTTTGTAGAAATAGAAATTACGCGCATCCATGTGGCGCTTTTACGTGTTAACTCTCCGAGAGAAAATGATGGAAATGGTTGGAATATATTCATAGTAGAAGAATAAAATGAATATATTCCGGTGATCAGTGCCTAGAGACATGGTTATGAAGATATAGTTAATAGAAACATTTCACATTGATTTATTTATAAAATCGTTCGATATTTCGCATAATTTCACGATGCCGATGATTTCGCATAAATAGAGGTTCGTTTAAAATTTCATTTTAAACGATAAAATAATCTTTATCGTCGGTAATCGAACGTGCGTCGTAATACGTCAATGCATAGTACGCGTGGACTTATGTATATATACGTACAAGAAGCAAATTAATTACGACTTAGTTATAATCATTTTGTTACTTGCCAGTACATACTCATTATATATTTACAATTGCATCGATTAATTTATATACCTATTAACGATCGTTAAGTAGTCCGAATAGTGGATGGAATGAGAGTATTGTCGATTAAAAATTAGGATACCGCGGATTCCCATGGGGCTCCGTGTTTACGCACAATTTTCCACTATTCTTTTTAAAACGAAGTATGTATCTAGATGAGATGCGGAGTGTAAATATGCATTTGATACACGTCAATCGTAAAATATAATATTCGCACACGTGCAGGGATATCGTTTAAACATACGGGCTTACAATTCCCCCTTATTACTGTTCATTGTCATCTCTTTGCCGAAATTTGGTACATGCTTTGGAAGGGTTCATTTGGATAGATAATTATTCCATATACCTTAGAAGACCCGAAGCGCCAAGCCATGCTATAAGCAAAGTTATTGCGATGTGCTTGTATTCCGAAATATTTTACGAATTAATGATTTAAGAATAAAATTCATCAAGGGTGAAAATTACTTTTCCATAATGTTCGTTAAATCAGATGCTACGTAACAAGCACATACAATAAGCTTACGATAGCTAGATTGTAGGAAAATATGTTCTTGAAATTTGTTTGTAATAAAGGTCAATAATTGGAAAGGTTTTGTAAATTCTTAAGTGCGGAATATATCCTATCTTCGTTACAAAGGCCACTTAAAAGACGGGATCATATTAAGTTCTTGCGGATTTGTAACTCAATGCTTTCCAATCGTAATTATAACAAATGAAACACGGCGTAATATGAATTTCAAATGATAGATGAAATTTAGATTGATATTATTATTTAGATATTCTATTATGGGTATTGCACTATTTTAAAAATAGTTTATTGATCGTATTTATTCCTATTTGCATTAATGAATAAAGAATAATTAACTGGAGTGACAAAGATAATAAAGAATAATTTAATTTAATACGTAAAGTGTCTGTCATCGAATATTATTTAACTTTGTAAATAGTCTTTAAAATGTTATATATATACATATATATATATATATATATGAGCAGATAAAGTCTTGATATAATCTTATACCATTTACGTACATCTTAGGAGATTCCTTAAACCGTTGTATAACTTATACGAAATTAATTTTGTCCCATACTTGTTCATAGTCGTGATTATTAATATTATTATTATAAAAGTATAGTTAGGTTGAATCCCTTTCACTCCATCATGTTATAGACACTTATTTTATGTTCAGTACCGTTAAAGCTTAGGAAGTGTATTCGATAATATTATACACTAAATAATGTATGATACTCGTTGATCTCTTTTACAAGTTATACTTGCACCAGTCAGTTTATAAATCAGAGATCAGCTGATATTCACTAGTATCCGTCTGAAAGATATACATTGTGGCACATAATTTTACTATCTGCATTATATTCGTGAATGTACCTTCCATTGGTAAATACATATAATAAGTATGCGTTCAAGTTCATTGAACCGCGTTCTCCTGCTTATTTTCCGATATTACGTGTGTTTGTTACGCTCGATCTGGATACAACAATTATAGTACGTCTGAGCATATTAATGAGTATCGTTTAAAATATTTCGCATTTCAGCAAAGATCTGATACATGTATGAAAGATATTTCAAAGTATATTAAAATTATGGTGCAACGATATACACTGTAGTATATTTTTGTACATCTACCATTATTCGCTACATACGCGTGGCGATAAAAATAAGAAAGATCGCAATCATTTTCTGCACATAGGTCTCATAATCTCGATTTAGGTCAGTGGAACACGTTGTGTGTTCGAGATTCTACCATTTTTAAAGCAAAAGCATCTTGTTAAAAAGAAATAACTAATAAATAACAAAATTTTGTAATAAATAAAAATCTCTAATTGTATAATAATTCTGTCTTTTTGTTTCAGTATCGTAATAGTATTTCAGAAATTATATATTTTAATACATTTAGTTGAAAATAGAGTATATACATATATGCGTATCAAATTTATGTCAGATTCTATATTTCAACACTCCTCCCTTAATTTTTGTCCTTCGGTAGCAGAATATCTTTGCATGTCTTGTTCGACGCGTAATTAACTCATTAGAACATACTGGTTATAGTTTTGTGGGAAGCTCTTGCCCTTATATATCTTAAATGTATTAAACAGATATCACATCTTAGCATTTTAATCCCAAGTACAATGAAATTCAATAACAGATCTGTGAATAGATTTGCATTAAAGAGATTTCTTAATATCCATTCGCAGTAACTAAAAGAACATAATTTACGATTTAAAATTATATAAAATTGGTGCGAAATTTCATTCCTTTAAAATCTACACAAATGATATTTAAACTTTCAGCATAGAAAATATCTCTTGTTGATCACAATAACAAAAATAGTATTCGAGATTCATTCATTTAAATCTGTCTATTCGTCTACATTCTTCACCATAATTCACAAAATTACAATGAAGAGAATTGAACTAACATTTGCTGGAAGGTCGTTGTTCCAACAGTAGTAGACATTTGACTAATACTGTTGAATAAAGCTTCCACCTGCAAGTTCTCTGGCAACCTAGTAAGAAATTGTGCTCCGTGTACAAAATCCATTTTCAATAATTCTTCTTGATACAGGTGCAGAACACCGAGCGCTGTTCTAAAAAGGAACTCGTCTCCGTCTCTGAGAAAAACATCCCAGATCCTACATGCAACGTCCAGAGGCATCGCCTTAGCGTATATAGTGTACAACCAATCTAGCAAATATAAATCCGGGCTAAGACCGGCCACCGTGAAATGAGAAAATACTTTCGGCAGCTTGTGTGCGAGTGCGCTAGAATATACTTTGTAATAAATATCCATCTGTTTCTGGTCTAACGTGAAAGCAGCTCTGTGGCAGGGATGATTTAATAAATTAGCGAAGCAGGTGAAGGCATCTGGAGGTTCCATGTTTAATGATAATACAGCACCCACAAAACTCATACCTTGTACGTAACCTACGTCGGGCCTATAAACTGCATAGGCTGCCAAAATACCTTGAAGGCTACGAGATAATGGTCCACCCTCTTGAAAGACACATAAGGTAGGAAAGGTACGAGATACATCTAATTTGATTGCAGCTAATGTGTCGCTTACAGGACTCGTCATCGCTCTATCCAAACATATATTATAAAGATGCGCCGTTACATTTAAATTATTCGGAATCGCTAGCTTCCACACTTTACCGCGAACACTGGGCGGAAGACCGCGCCACCATAATTCGCGTACTTTCTTCGTATTCTTAACACTTTCAAATTTCGGAAGAACATGCACGTTCCATGTATGAGAATCTTCCGCCAATCTTTCTTCTTCTTTAAGCTGTACTTCCCTTTGCTGTTTGCGTTCTTTCTCCTCCCGTAATTCACGCTTCCTCGCCGCCTCTAGAATAGCGTTATATTGCTTACGATGCCGCTCCTCCTCGAGCGCATTTTTAGCTGGTAGATTCGCTGGTCTCGGTTGTTGAATAAGAGCGGAACTTCCGCCTACCTTATCTAAGTTTCTCGACGGGCTACCGCTAGGAGTAGATTGTTGAGAATCCTTATTCTTCCAGGAGAAGACATTTTTCGAGAAAAGCGTGTTCAGTCCCCAGCGCTTAGACTTTTCAGCTTTCTCTGAAACTTGTTGCTCGTCCGAACCCAGAAAGCTTCCAGAAGGGGAGACTTCGCTAAGGGAAGACACAGTACTGCTGCAAGAACGTGGCAAACTGTTTCTAGGACTACTGCTGGCGCTTCCGCTCTCCAATCTGGTATATTTGTCCTCTTCGACTTTGGAAATTCCATTTAAAGATTCTTCTTTGTAGTCGCAAGAGGAATTTAAATATTGCGTTTTACAGTCGAGCTGCGCATCGTTAGATACATTTACATCATCCAGAGAATACAATTGTTTTGTCGTAGGATTATATGCTAAGGATATGCTCTCCAATGCGTGATTTAAGCTAGTTCCGGCGACACCCACGGAAACTACGTTCCCGGCGTCGTACCATTTATTCTCACGGATATGGACACACAGCGCCTTCGTTTTAACGGCAGGCATGGAAGCCACGTCGCACGCCAGAGCCTCGTCGACATTCACGCTGTTGCAGGATATAGAATCTCCGTTCAGCGACACTAACTGCTGCTTCCCAATTTTCGGAGTAATATTATTCGCTACATAGCAGTTGGTATCTTTTCCAGATACTTTTAGCACCTGATAATTATTAGGCATGTTTCCATAATGAGAAACGATGCACGGAGGTACATTCTGGGGCGAGACAGGATGATTATTTCCATTTAAATGACGAGACACAGGACTCTTCATGATTGGTGACCCTTTCCTAACCTTGTCAACGCATTAAATACTCTTTGGAACGGGGCGAACCAATCGTGAATCAATTGCTCATATACAGTATCCGTGGAGTCGTATTCATGCATATTTTCTCATTGCTCTCCGAGGAATTTGTGAATACACGCCGCCGATGTTTTGAGTCATATCAATGGGTGTGATGAGACAACACCCACCTATAAAATTTGCTAATTGTGGCATAGCTATTATATCGCGATGATCGTCTTCGATGACAGCTAGCTCGTTGATTATGTTCTGTCATGAGTGGTAAACAAAAGTAAATGCAACAATCGTGCCTTTTAATTCGGATCGACCAACCGCTGCGAAGGAATCTCTTCAGTTCTCGTGCTCGTAATCGCCTCTCGTTGGACCCGTTACGTTAAAAAACGTTGAAGAGCAACAGCTTCGCCTCGCATGTAAAAACAGCGATAACATTCTGCGCGGAGCGGTTCGGTTCCATTGACAAATACTTAATATAATGCGATATCGTACGCTGTTGTGGGAGGAACTTGACACTGAATCGAAACTGACAGATGCGTGTGCACAGCGGATATATCGGATAATAATTTGTACTTTTCTATTTACAAGCACGACAGAAACGTTGGATAAACATTCGGTTAATATGTTTTAGTGGGAACGAAAACAATCTGACTGCTGGGCGACACAATAAATTCTGAATAATAGAAAACTTCTCTCGTGCGTGATCACTAATCTTTACCACTGCGACAGCAACGAAATCACGTGACCACTTCTTCGTCCCTTGTATCAGTTGTATCAAACTGATAACTAAATAATTTCTTAATATTTCATTCGGTATGCGTTTACGTATCGCAGTATTATTGTGAATACCTTAATATAAAATGTAAAGTAATTGATATGAACTGTAAAGAAGTTGTAACAAGTGTGACTTTGGAATTTGTTTATTACGTAGGACAAATGCATATAAGAGTCCGATATACAAGAATCTGGGTTGAAAATAGTAAGAGTATATTGATAAAAGTATGTAAGTATGTGTGGTAATCTCGGAATAAAATGAAATTTTGATTAAGTTTTCGAGATAACTTTTTAGTTGTTTGAAGCTTATCTAGCCATTGTGATTGGCTACGTACTACGCGCTACTTGTAGGCAAGTATTTTACGGATTCAATATCAAATTTTGTAGACTGTAATTGCATGTACAAAATGCAAATTTAGTTTGACGTTTAACCAATCAAATCCAGTAGCAATGGCAATTATTTACAATTCAGAATTGAAAATTTCACTGCCGAACAAAATACTTGACCATCACGCTCCTGCCTCCCGAGACACGCTACGGAAAATGACATCCCCATCTATGACACGAGATTCTGTGGCGACTTCTTTGAATTTCTGACTTTGGATCTAACAAAATTTCTTCGACTTTTACGCTGTCTTGGTTAGGTCCGAAACAGGCGTTTTCAAGACGTTCGTCGGTACTGGTCCGACTTAATAAAAATTTAAGGAAGTAAATGGTTTTCTAAATAATATCAAACTTGATAACAATTTATTTCGTTTACTTAATTCGAACTAGTTTTGTTTGTAGTATTATTTTTATGTATATAGGATATAGATATGCAGAATATATACACTTACAATAGATACTGAAAAAATGTTAGTACAAGAATATACAGAATATACCACTTAAAATGGATATGGATATGCACTTAAAATAGATATGAAATATGTAGAACATGTAGGTAGTATACATAGATTATAAAAATTATACAAAATATACAGAATATGCAAAATATCTGCCCTTACAATAGATGTTTATAATATTGTTGCAAATGCTACATCGCAGTGGCACGTCGTGTGTCATTTTAACTAATACAATTTAATAAACAACTATGTAAAGATATATACAGAGGATTCCACCTGGAGTACAATCGTTATTTCAAATAATAATAGATGTATGGGCTCTGGATGAGGCTGACGATGTCTCATCGACATCGATATGTTTTCCGTAGCTCTCGACTCATTCCGAACACTATTGTATGGTTGATCTTCCGTTCGACTGTCACCTGCGTAGGTGCGTTTAGTTTATAAGTATGCCTTATAGTTATATACTCTTTTTAATCTTTACATTTTCTCTGTATTCTGAAGGGTTTTCCGTCAATAATAATAATAATGTTAAATTATGTATTTCACCTCTACAACTCGAATTTCGAAAAACGCCGACCTCTACAAGTCAGAGTTTACTTCTATAACATATATATTACGAAATTTCGTTGAAAGATCTATATAGTAGCACAATTGCTTTTGCTTCTCGTACGTCACTCACAATCATAGCTTGGGGGAAGCGTTTCCTCCATTCATCTTCCTTCGGACGGCATTGCTTATACTGCATCTATCTAAGAGATGTTCCAAAGTGTCTCCAAGCTTTCCATGTTACAGAGTTGGGGCATAACTCTGTATCCTTTATCCTCATTATGTTGCCCTTTCCATCACAAATCCTCGTCCCGTGTCTTGCAGATAGTCCTATTTGCGCGATTATTCTACGACCAATTAAATAAAGACATGTATAAAGACGTATATATACTTATATAAAGACTCACTGTAATGTTACATACATTTGTAGGAATAGGTGTAATTAATTCCTACGTGTCCGTGAGCCATGGAAAACGAGAGTCACATCTAGTATAGCCGTTTTATCCCAAAAGGGGCGCGCTCTTCCTCAGGCTTTCGCCTATACGAGCATTTGGCTGGTATGGTGGTGTTTGCAAAATTTAACAATCATTGCAGGCCGCTGCCAAGGGAAATGTGGCGTAGATGTTCTGTCGAAATGGGACTTGGAATGCCCCCATCCGCTAGGAATCACTGGACAAGTTGGATCTACCCCGGAGGGCGGCGGCTCGTTTAGTCAGGGTTACACGCCGCGAGACGACGCGGAACGCTGTCCAGCAGGGACCGCGAGGAGGTAGAGCCGCCAGCGCAAGCTCAATCCCGGCAGGATGGCTTTCGCCGATAACACCCTACCTGCCACAGTGCCTGGGCACTGCCTGCACTGGGGGTCGGGGCGGAAAAAAGAGACTCACAGGGCGTCGGGGAACGAACTCGAGCCGCCCACCAATACTTAAATATTCAAATAGTATTCGAATACTTGGATATTCGAATTATATTCGCCAATAATTGAGCACCTGAAGTATTGGAAAATTCGACAAATAGTCCCAGCCTTAGTACTGATCAGTCGCCTTTACCACCACGGCTACGCCGACTCTCCCTGGTCTCTTAATTCGAGCTGCTCCCTTTCCTTCCATGGGGGTTTCCTGATCCCACACAATATTAACATTTCTTTGTGCTTGATGTTCTTCTGTCGGAAGCTCTTTTCAACCAACTTTGAATCGACAGCTCAGTCTCTCTTCTATTAGCCGCCATTCTACCCTGTTCTGCTGCACCTTAAAGAACAATTTCGAGGGAACATTACATTGAATTTTACTGTAAACGATATTAGGAACAGTAAAATAAGGGCGATAGTTACATATTACAAGCCTGGCAATATTTAATTTGTGAAAATCTTCTTTTCCTTTTCTACCCAGCCAACTAAAGAGTAACGCAACTTCGTTGCTGACCAACGCTGTTAGCGCCCGCTTTACGAAGTCGTAGTTCCCCGACCCACCCAAATTTGCCAATTCTTTGACCTAAAATTTAAAAATTATTCAACATTAACAAGTTAAGTATAATTTTGTTTTTAAGAATTACCGTCAACAATATTTTTTCAAAAATCGAAACTACACCTCTGGTGGCGGGTAATCGAGTAGAAAACATATAACAGATATTAACACCAATTTTGGATATATGATGAAAAACGACATTCGGAATGCATACATCCATGTCGTAGCAGTATAGATACGCGATAAACGTGGATAGCGAACAAAATAACTTTTCGATACCCTAAAGTAACTTTTTCTTTCTGACTTAAAATTGTAATATAAACACTCCCTTTGCAAGTATGTGCTTTTTCCATTTTTCAATCTGTAATCTGACCTTTTTTAAAGTAATACTGATCGTTACTTAGCACTTTTAAGCGTCTTGTCAGTCAAAATTCTTCTTATTTTTTATTAATAACTTGCATATTACTTGACATATAACGAAACTGTTGTGACTCAACGATGTCAGATAAGCAAATAACATTTCCATATAAGATTTTTTGTTATAAATGTAACAGTTCCTGCGTAATCGTAGTCTACTCTATAAGTCTATATTTTTAGTTTGCAGGAAGAGACTTAGAATATTTAAAGTGCTACGTAAGATCAGGTGTTAAAATTTGGACGTGAAAGCTGATTATATATGTCTCGTCCCATTGGACTTGCAAAATACAGTTCGTACACAGAAAAAATTACCCCAAAAAATTACAAAGTTGGAATCAAATTACAAATTGAGCAAAACACACGTTTATTTTTAACTTCAAATCACAAAAAGCAACTGTTTTGCTTGAGGTGAGATATTATTCTCTTCATCGTATTCCTCGACATAAGTCAACTTATACTGTTTTCCCATCAGTATACTGTATTTTGTATATTATTACGATCTCCGATAAAAAGAATACAGGGAAAAAGTGATATTGACTGATGCTACTAGAACCATAAGCAAAGGACAGTAACGTAGAAAACGTTAGCGTACTTATCCAGTTTTGACTAAAATTCGACTTACACCCGTTTGCCCGTCCACCAAAAACATATTTTCTACATACAGTATTATACTTACTGCGTCGTTAAATTCAGTTTCGTTGTTCATGATATCGTCGAAAACCTTCAAATTTTTCATCGTGCTCAAAGGAAACTGCAAATCGTATTTTGAGAAAATGGAGGTGCCAGGTTCCTTTGGTGCTCGGCTGGTTAATACCTCCTTCCTTAAATTTCGGACCTCTTGTAATGTGTTTTTCACAAGATCTTGAATTAGGTACATTTGTGTGGTGATAGTTCGTATCTGCTTTTCTTTCTCCTTGCAGCCACTGCAGCTAGGAACTGCGACTACATTTTCTGCAAATTATTTATTACACCTCATACTTTTTCACTGCAACTGTTGACGTTGAAAAATATTTTCGTGTACAATATCGTTAGAAAAAAAATTAATTTACCAATAAGGGTAGTCGGGGATGAGGAACTTTCGGTCCGTGGAATTTCCTCTAAATGTACTTCCAAATGCTCTTCCAAATGTTCCTCTAAATGCTCTTCTAAGTGTTCCTCTAAATGTTCCTCTATCTGTTCCTCTAAATTTTCCTCTAAATGTTCTTCCAAATGTTCCTCAACAAACCAGATCGATTGACCGTTGAGCTTGGATTCGTCTGAAAATAATATTTACTTGAAAGGGCTACTTCACACAAAAGAAAGAATTAAGTGGCTCCAGATATTATAATTTTGTACAACATATTTCCCCTTTCTATTAACCTACCTAAGTTTTTGCTATCTTCTTCTAATTTCGGGAATGGGGTTAGTACAGTTTCTTTGAGGGATTCCTTACTTTTGGCAATGCGCCTCCGCTTGCCCGGTTGCTTATCAGACTGAAGATCACTCATGTCCTCGGCTAATTTATCCTTTGCCCTCGCTTTGAGGTAAGTATCTGGAAGTACATGTTAGTAATTATTTGATATAATTCGAAATTAATTAGTATAATAATTTCAACCTACCAGAAGTGGCTCTTGCTTATGTAAACAATTTTATTTCGTATTTTGGCCAACTCAGCGCTACTGGCTCGTACTTTTTAATCAAAGTGGAGTACTTGGCTCGCTACGAAAAAAAACGAATTTTACTATATAGGTTTCAATTTCAAGCAGTTAAATGTTTCGTAGTGATCGGCAAACATCGGCAAATGTGTCCACCATTTCAGCCTACAGCGGAAGTCACAAATGAAGTGAACGGAGGAAATGCTATGATCTCTGAGGAATTAGCGGTAGGGGAAGAACGTCGAGCCAATCAACGCCAAGATTGGAAAGGAAACGGCGCCACCGTCGAGCCAAGCCAAGCCAAGCCAAGCCAGGCCAACCAGAGTCGTCGCAGACTCGGTTGTCGATGTTGGTTGGCTGCGGCCTCACTTGCCAGCGTCGACAACCGAGTCCGCGACGACTCTGATTGGTCTGGCTCGGCTTGGCTCGACGGTAGCGCCGTTTCCTTTCCCATCTTGGCGTTGATGAGCTCGACGTTCCCCCACACCCCCATCGCTAATTCCTCAGAGATCATAGCATTTCCTCCGTTCACTGCACAAATCGGCGGGCACTTCAGTATTAAATGAAGTTTGCTGCTGATCCCACTTTTCGCTCAAAGTTGTGGAATCCAATTGGTAGATGTTATTGCTTCGCCCAATAGGAAAATTCAATCGAGTCGATTATCGACAGAACGGCCACAGAATCTCGTGTCACAGATGGGAATGCCGCTTCCTGCAGCATTTTATGAGAGGCAGGAGTAGGGTGGCCAGGTATTTTGCTCGGCAGTGCAGCTTAGGGTAAAAATCCCTAGAACGTTTGTGTCAAAACAGCTGATTGCAGAAATTGATGAAAACGAAAATTCGTATTAATTAAAAAGCTACTGGAAAGTAGGTTAAAAAAGGTCAAATATCAATCGCGCACATTATTGAATCTTAATAAACGATTGTGACTATTTCAGTGAAGTACAATTGTTAAGTGTGAATTCTTCAACATAACAGATGTTTGTTGTAAGAAATGTCACAAATTGATATCCAAGATTTATTTGATAAAAGCAGGTAGAGTAAACATCTGTGAAGAATAAATATTAATAACGTTACGATAATAACGGTATCAGGCTACCGTCCTTGTTTTAATAAAAATTGGTATTATGAGAGAGTAGCAATGACTGTACTCAACTTTCTAAAATAATGAATTTCACATAATTAACATATGAACGTTGTACAAGCGTATAAAAAAATTCATTAGAAACTAATACTTTGAAATCGAGTAGTCTGTAATTGATGTATGATATTAGCACGTTGGTTTATAAAATGTATTTGGAATCTGTTACTTATAGCAACCTACATTGCGCAAGCTTCTTAAAAATATATTTTTACTATATATGTTACCTATTTCACAATCATACAAATGTATGAGAAACAGTTAGCGTTACTATTTATGGGTAACATTATTAATAATTAACGAATTAGGATATTATATATCATTTAATCTTATATACGATGTTATAATGATATTTGTATTGATTGCGTTATCTAGGTTTCCCAGTGGTTGGCGTCTTTTGTCTATATTTCTATATACCCCAGTGGGTATTGTACTTGTACTGTTACGGCTATTAATTGCTTTACAACTTTGGCTTCTTGCATCATTGTTGCCTGATTGTAACAGTCTTCGAGCATTCCTAAATCATGGATTTAGTTTTGCGTTCGGCATCGTGGTAAAGATTCCCGAAAAGGAAGTTATAGATAAGCAATCGAGAATCATAGTCGCCAACAATGTCTCGGTGTTGGATCACTTCGCACTGTACAAAGCTACGCAAGCTCTGACTCCCAGTGTCTGGGAGCTGCCTGCTGCTCTCGGAAATGCGCTGGGTCTGCAAATGATGGATATGAGCAGCAAAGAAGCTCTAATCGCAAATATAAAACAATTCCTTTCTACTTCGAAATGCAACGCCGCGCTGCAACCAGAATTCGGTACAACCAATAGCCGTGTTGCCTTGTTAAAGTTTAACTCTTGGCCGTTTACCATAGAAGCGTCGGTTCAACCAGTCGCCCTTAAAGTGCAGAGACCAGAATTTATACCTATCTGCGTTACCTCTTTGGCGTCTACGTGGTGGACCGATGTCTTTTGGTTTATGTTCGTTCCTTACACGGTCTTCACGTTCAAGTACCTGAAAGTCAAGAAAAACACAGACTCCGAAGTTCTAGTACGAGAAGTAGAGAAAGATATAGCGACTAGTCTTGGACTTCGAACAAGTTCTCATACCGTGTCGGATAAAGCGGAATTTGAAAAACGTTGCATTATAGAGAAAACGCAAAATAGGAGATTGAACAGAAGAAGTTCGCCAAATTCACAAGTTATACATAGCATTGAAATACAAAGGATGGTACGGCAAGTTAGCGAAGTGCTTCCATTGGTCCCACATAATGTGATTCTTAGAGATCTCTGTACGTTGAACAAATAATTCTTAGTTAACAGATTGTATTAACAATCTTCGTTCCTTACTAATGAAACTGATGTTAATTGTTTCAGTGAAAACGCGCAATGTTGATATTACAATTGCTAATATTCTGGATGGCATAGTTACTTATACTCCAGAATCAACTCAAACGCCTGTTACACCTCCAGTGTCGTTTAATCAACCGCAGACTGGTACAGTGAAGGATAACAGTAACGTAGGGTCTTCTTCCTTCCAGGAAAGAAAGGCTAAAATGATAAGGGAAGCTAGGGAAAGGTATATTCAAAAACATGGACTTAAAAATTGCTGACATTCTTACTGCAGTTTTATTGTGGTTATTGTATCTTTATTGAAAACAAGTACGTAATGTTTTGCTGTATGTGTATTTACTATTACATAATACGAATATAATTTTATTTCTAAAATACAATTGTATATTTCCATAATTACCTATCCTTTTACACATGTATATTGTATAATCATTACAAAGATCACATTTCGGAAGACTGTATTTCATATAATTTCACATATTCCTAATTCTTACTAATACCTAAATAAAGTAAACTTTATTTACATTAATCATACACAAAAATAAATTCATTAAACCATATTAGCTTATAGGTTTTCCAGTGTTCTCGTTACATCTTACTGTACGATACAAAAATAAAACTACATAAAATAAGGAGTATAAAATGATATATTAACATTTGCTATTTATATACTGAACTATGTATTATTTGTACTATTTGATTAATTTATAAACCGCTATAAGAGATTGGAAGACATTCAGTTGTATAAATAATACATCGTGCAATAATAATGCACTACTGCGATTTGATTCTACTAAAGTCTAACATAGAATAATATATTATAAAAAATATTTTCACTCTTCTCGTGCCCCATCAATTATAATAGTACAAAAATATAATGATCTTGGACACATTGCAATTTCAACAAAATATAAATAATAAGGTAATAAAAACAAATTTAAAAAAGCACATCTTTAATAGTTGAATTTCTTTAATGATATTGTGTTAATCTGGCTCTTTTTTAAAAGTTCACCAATGCGTAATATTTCCAACGCACATGTATTTTATGTCAAGGAACTCGTCAACTCCGTGTGTAGAACCCTCCCTTCCTAAACCTGACTCTTTTACTCCTCCGAAAGCAGCTTCCGCGCAAGAAATTAACCCTTCGTTTATGCCGACCATGCCGACTTCTAATCTCCTTCCTACTCTAAATATTTGCGATACATCTTGCGAATAAAAATATCCAGCTAAACCCACAGGCGTATTGTTAGCTTTTTGTATCACTTCCTCTTCGCTTTCGAATTTATTAATAACAGCTACTGGACCAAAAATTTCTTTGTTATATATTTCCATATCCTCGGTTACATTTGTTATAAGCGTAGGAGCGTAGAACAGCGGTCCCAGCTCAGGTAATGGCTTACCACCGCAATGTACTTTCGCTCCTTTCTTTACCGCATCGGTAACTAATCTATGTACCATGTTTATCTGACTTTCCTTAATAAGAGGACCATGAGTGACGCCTTTCTTACTACCGTCACCCATTTTTATATCACTCTTAATCTTTGCCAAAAACTTTTCAACAAACTTATCGAACACGCCCGCTTGTACAAAAAACCTGTTTGCAGAAACACAAGTCTGACCAGTATTACGGAATTTGCTTGCCATAGCACCTGTTATAGCATTCTCTATATTCGCAGAATCAAAGACAATAAACGGTGCGTTACCGCCTAATTCGAGACTCAGTCGCTTCATAGTAGAAGCGCATTGTTGGAACAATATCTTTCCCACAGGTGTCGAACCAGTGAACGACAAAACTCTTACTGTAGGATTTTCACATAACTCTTTGCCAACAGCAGGAGAATTTTTCACGCTTGTCGTGAGCACGTTGAAGATACCGGGAGGGAAGCCTGCCTTTTCTGCGAGATCCGCCAATGCTAATGCGGTCAGAGGCGTGTCCTCGGATGGCTTCACTACACACGTGCAGCCAGTAGCGAGCGCGGCGGCTGCTTTACGGGTAATCATGGCGTGCGGAAAATTCCATGGTGTGATTAAAGCAGCTACGCCCACCGGTTGTCTCAATATAAACAACTCTCTACTGGGCACCGGTGTTTGTAACACTTCTCCATTAATTCTTCTAGCCTCTTCCGAAAACCATTCGACAAACGAATTTCCATACTTAATTTCTGCTTGGGACTCGCTAAGAGATTTCCCATTCTCTTTGGTCAGAATTTGTGCCAGGTCGTCTGAATGTTTCACCATTAGATTATACCAGTTCCTGAGTAAATCGCTTCGTTCTTTCGCAGTCGTTATGCGAAACAATTCGAAAGCTTTAGAAGCCGCGCTAATCGCAGATCGAGTGTCCTCGACATCCATATCAGGAACATTGTTGATAACAGACTTATCGACTGGATTGTGAATAGAGAATGTCTCCTTTTTACTTCCTTCTATCCATTTTCCATTGACGTACGCTAAATCTCTTAAAAGGTGCATCGATCTAGTTAATACAGGAATATGGAACGAGATGCCTTTTTGTAACGTATGCACACTGTACAGCATTGTGGCGAGTTGAAGAGTGATCTGCGAAGAAAAATTTACATTATATACTAAATTATAAAAGGTAAAAGAAATAGAAAGCAATACCATTCGAATTGCTTTTCAATAATACAACACTGGAGCAGGTTGAAATTTAACATGTTACATATATATGTATATGAAGTCAAACTAGCGCGAAAGAAAATCGCGCGAATTAGTACATCAACCATTCGTAATTTGCACACTACAGAGACCAATGATCAATGATGCATTGTCAAACAGACACTTGCCTTTGAACAGGAGACTATCGAGGGAAGAAGACTTGTATATTCAATTTAATACAAGCCGTGCGTTTATAAACGGTTGTTTCGAAGTGACGTTATCAATTGATGTTATCATTCAGCGGCAAATCTACATTATGTAACTTACCGCTACTTTATCCCTATTAAAGCTCTTATACGTGTTTCTAGTGTATTGTCTTCGTCAGAAGGTAGTGTGTGTAACCGGCGCGCCGGCGTCTTCTGGTCAATAAAATTGTTATCGGATTTAATTGTTTATTCCAATATCATATTCAAAGAAAGGAGAAGTATACAAATATTTTGCACACCATGAGCACGAATACGAAGAGGACGATTTACGTGGGTGAGCAGCAGTTTGCTACTATTTGTTTTGAATCATAACCTACACTGATGTACGGTGAGTAACGAAAATAATCGAACACTTTTTAAAATCGCATAACTTTTTAAAATCAGTCCAAACGACTTGAGTTTTTTTGAGAAGCTAGGATTAGTTTTCTAATTGACGTGCTTCGTCGTTTTTGAGAAAAATCCACTTGCTCGGAATAGCAAAAAAAAATAGTAAAGGTCGTTCTTTAAATGTTTTTAAAAAAATTTTCTTTAGTGACCCTGTAATGAAAATTCAAAAAACCCGTTTGTAGATTGGAGTAAATTGTATACATGTCTAAAATTTCATCAAAATCGGTTAACGTTGCTCTGAGCTATAAACGCTTAAAAATCGTAGAATAAGGTCGAAAATCGCTGATTTCGGAAATTTCGCGATCTTTCCTCACAGCAACGTTAATCGATTTTGATTAAAATTTAAGCATGTATACAACTTACTTCAATCTACAAACGGGTTTTTTTTAATTTTCATTACAGGCTCGCAAAAAAAGTTTAAAAAAACGACCTTTACTATTTTTTTTGCTATTTCGACCAAGTGCATCTCTTTTCACAACGATGAAACACGGCACTTAGCAAACTAATCCCTCTAGCTTCTCAAAAAAACCCAATTTGTTTGGATTAATTTTAAAAAACTTTTGCGATTGTAAAAATTGTCCGAATATTTTTGTTACTCACTGTATGTAATGTTCACTACAATACAGTTTACAGGTATTACATTCGTTTTCTTTTTTGTTTTTAGGAGGCCTGGCCGAAGAGGTAGATGAGAAAATATTGCACGCAGCGTTCATACCTTTTGGCGAGATCGTTGACGTGCAGATACCACTAGATTACGAATCAGAGAAACATAGAGGATTCGCTTTCATTGAATTCGAGAGTGCAGAAGATGCAGCGGCGGCGATTGATAATATGGTACATATATAAAACAACATACAGAGCTCTGTGAGTTATCTAACAACATAGTTTCGTAACAAGGATTTGCCGAAATGACTCTTTAACATGTTCGCTTTAATTGCATTTCCAAGTATAAAATAATCATGAAGTAACTTTAAACGTAATGACAATTATTAATCTTCATTGAATTTAGATAATAATACACGATGTATTTTTATTTATCGTTGAAGAATGTATATGCTAATAGATTAAGAATTAATTCTACTTATCTAATCGCTATAATATCGATGATCCTATGTACCAAAGTCATTTAATCCCTTAATTTATCAAACTTTATCTGACAAACAGAACGATTCCGAGCTATTTGGGAGAACGATAAGGGTAAACATTGCGAAACCGCAAAAGATAAAAGAAGGTTCATCGAAACCTGTCTGGGCTGATGATGCATGGCTGCAAGAGCACGCAGGTGAAACTCTTAAGAGCGATGATAATGCAAAGCAGACTGATACGGTGCAAGCTAAAAAAGGAAAACAGAATCCTCAAGTCTATTTTGATATCAGTATTGGTAAACAAGAACTAGGTAGAATTATCATGATGTTGAGAGCCGACATTGTGCCAAAAACTGCTGAAAATTTTCGTGCTCTCTGTACTCATGAGAAGGGATACGGCTATCAAGGGAGCACCTTCCACAGAATTATTCCAGATTTTGTATCCTTTATTTATTGTTTCCATGAAAATCTAAGTCCATACATTTTCCGCGTATCGAGTAAGATTACATGATTATTATGAATATTCCTTATATAAGCGTAGATGTGTCAAGGAGGAGATTTCACAAATCATAACGGAACAGGTGGTAAATCAATTTATGGAAACAAATTCGACGATGAGAATTTTGAATTGAAACACACGGGCCCTGGTACCTTGTCAATGGCAAATTCAGGCTCGAACACAAATGGGTCACAATTCTTCGTATGTACAGCGCGTACAGATTGGTTAGATGGAAAACATGTTGTATTTGGACATGTTCTTAGTGGCTTGGATGTTTTGAAAAAGATGGAAAAATGTGGGTCAAAAACAGGCACCCCGACCCAAAAGGTTGTTATAACAGCTTGTGGGGAATTAACTTAAATAATTTCGAAAACAATTTCACGGCGATCTTGCGTTAATTAAAACTATAAATATTGTAATAATAGTATAATTTTAAGAAACTACAGTATGAATATATTCCAAATATTTACCAAAAATTCAATGTCATATACGGTAATTTTGAAATGAATAATAGAGTATGGAATATCTTTTAAAAAAAAAAACAGAAAAATATATGAAAAATAAAGTTAAGGAGAAACTTAATGTAAAATGTCTATTTCATTTTTAAACAATATTCATGAGTTTAAAGAAGCATTCCTGATTATAGATTTTGCATCATCATTGATATCATTTACATGATAAACCATGATAAACTCAAGTTTCCATTTTGTTTAGTGAATGTTAACATCACATATTTATATATGAAATATTTATAATACTTATACATATATAAAACGTGATTCATATTGAATATAATTAAAATTCAGCAATTAAAATATGCAATAAATTTAATTTAAATGATGTTTATTTTTCATTGATAAAAATATGCACGGTCATACTTTAATCATTTACATTGATTTACACGTATAATCAATCTCAACCTTTCTTCGCGATAGCGATAGTGAGCATTTTGCGACGAAAGTTTGAAGGAGTAAGAACTGCTTAAGCAATTTAATTATATTAGCAATATTTAATAACATTTCACCGTCATGTTGCGTACATCGGTCAATCAAAATATACGGAAATTTAGCCTCAATTCGCCAAGTATAAAATGCAATCGGCTAGAAGGGAAAATAGCAATCGTCACAGCATCGACAGACGGGTAAATGAAACTGTTAATACAATTTAAAAATAATCCACTTTATTATGCAAAACGTATAACTTAACCTTATATATTAAAATTTCAAGTTCAATTGGACACTGTAATACTTGTACGTTTTGTAATTGGCGAACCATAAAGTTTGAATGAAACATATTCTATTGCAGAATAGGTTTTGCAATAGCAAGACGTTTAGCTCAAGAAGGCGCTAAAGTAATGATTAGCAGTCGCCGAGAATCCAATGTAAAGAAAGCTGTGGAACAGCTGAAATCTGAAGGTTTACTTGCGTCTGGTACCATATGCCATGTCGGCAAAAAGGAAGATAGAGAACATCTTTTCCACAAGGTAAAAATAATTCAAATCATAGTACAAGTACTATTTTTTTACGAAGTGAAATAATTTATCGATGTTAATAATGCTGTAGACAAAACAGGAGTTTGGCGGTTTAGATATTCTTGTATCAAATGCAGCTAGTAATCCGAGCGCATCTACAATTTTTGATACCTCCGAAGAAGTGTGGGACAAAATCTTTGATATCAATGTTAAAAGTAGTTTTCTTCTGATGAAAGAATCTTTGCCACTTCTGAGAGAGAGCAAGTCTCCTTCTATGATCATTATATCTTCGATAGCAGGGTATACGCCGATTACTGTAAGTATTTCAGCCTCACGTTTACAACGAAGGTTTATAACACTACGATTAATATGCAATGTGTACATTAGTTGTTAGGTGCGTACGCTATCAGTAAGACAGCATTATTAGGTCTTAATCAAGTTGCTGCTGCTACTCTTGCGTCTGAGGGAATTCGGGTCAATTGCATAGCACCTGGTATCATAAAGACCAAATTTTCGCAGCTCGTACGTATTTTTGTAAACTGTGGACGGTATTCTCAGTCGTTGCTTAAGACTTAAGATCGTCTTAAGCATTTGGCATCCTTTACTAGTCTACGAGGTTAGTAGAGGATGCCGCATGCTTAAGACGATCCTAAGAATAAGCAACGACTGAGAATACCGCCCTGTGTCTCTATGTAACAACGTATGTACACATGTATATTGTATATATCTGTTTATATTTTATAGATCGTTGAAGGTGAGACAGGCGAAGCAACTCTATCCACAATACCGATGCAGAAATTTGGCGAACCGAGCAGCATAGCATCAGTTGCCGCATTTTTAGCAAGCGACGATGCTTCTTATATTACTGGTGAAACTATTGTTGCAGCTGGGGGAATGCAGTCTCGACTTTAAATATTTGTCATGAAACTACATCTGGAATAAAAATCTTTTATATTTTTGTTTTCATATTATATAATTTTTAATAAAACGTTACGTGTCCGTTTCATTTTCAGAGGCATATATGTGAATTCTGAAACTTGTAGCGAATTCGGACGGTGGCACTAGTGCGCACTGAGTGCGACTTTTATAGCGAATTCGGGAGACCCGCACTGGCCGCACTGAGTGCAACTTTTAGCCAATTGGAAGCGAGAAGACTCGCACTCAGTGCGGCCAGTACGGATCTCCCGAATTCGCTACTAGCCAATTGGAAGCGAGAAAACTCGTACTCAGTGCGCACTAGTGCAGGTTGCCGAATCGAAATGGAATCTGTTACAGTGATGCCAGAATGAGGACGGGTCCTCTCGAGAATTTCCCCCACCACGCATGCACACTACGCCGGAGCGGCGATCCGTGAGCTCGGACACGCCACTCCGGCGTAGTGTGCATGCGTGGTGGGGGAAATTCTCGAGAGGACCCGTCCTCATTCTGGCATCACTGATCTGTTATTAGCATTGAGCTCTATACTAACTGGAGTGTGAACAGCAGTTGGAAGAAGTAGAGGCGACAGCGATCAGAGAGAGAGGGGAAAATAGTGTGTCCATGCATCCTTCTTCTTCCTACTATCCCTCTCTATATCTCTACTATCCTGTAGTAAATTTGCGTGTGGTGGGGGTATAGACTGTATAGACCGGTAAAGACGCCGCGCGGGACAGAGGCAGCTCTACCCACTAATTTGTGTACCTTGTCTGATCGGCCGCCATTGCTCTGTTCTCTCTCCAGTTAGTATAGAGCTCAATGGTTATTAGTACCAGTGTTCGGAGGGATCGGCTGTACTGATGGAGGGGGAAACACCTACAGGAGCTGTGGTAATGTGTGCATGAACGGCGCCTGCGTCAGTCACACACACATTACCACAGCTCCTGTAGGTGTTTCCCCCTCCATCAGTGCAGCCGAATCCCTCCGAACACTGCTTAGTACCAAAGACCTCGTTCAGGTGGCGAATGTGGTTTATTCTAAAAAATGGCGCGGTTCAAATTGTCACAGAGGATACAGTCCCATCATATCCAGTATATATAGATCAGTGACATGACCTAAAGTAAAGACACACCTTTGCTTATTCTCTGAACATATCTAATAGCATAGCAGTTTCTAGTTAATGCAGATGGCAGAAGAAAATATGGTGCAGGATGCAGTGCAACCCCAAGAAAATCAGAACGATGACGGAGCCAATTGGGAAAATGATGAAAATTTTAATGACGCTGGTAAACATGTCTGTTCTTTCCATAAGAAATAATATGACAGCGTCATCTTTTTATTCTGCTCGATATTCCAGTGTATAGATAATTTTGAAGAATATCTTCTAATAAAAACATTTAAACATGTAAACTGTTTTACGATATTTAATGCTTATCTAACAGCGTTGCATTTGCAGAATTTCAGGCGATAAATGCTCAGTTGGATCAGCTGAATTGTGTTTTGGATAACCTTGAACAGAAGAACGATAACATACTTGCGGAATTGATTGATCTATTGCAATCGAATCGAGAAGCGAGGAGGCAATTCCAAGAATGTCAGGAGTCATTGAAATCGGATGTATAAAGTTTTATTTATAAAAGGTACATAACCTATTGCCTTACACAAAACGGGCAATACTTACGTAACATTCGTGTATAATCGACTAATATCAGTATTGTTCCAGATCCTATAATGTAAATGTATGTGATAACAAATTAGATGACAATATTGTACCATATTTGTACTACTCGGTAGTATAATGTAGTACATTGCTTCGACGTTCGAAGATTGAACATTCCTATTGAAGATAATTCAATGGCATGTAGAATTATATTTGTTCGAATGCTTATATAGCGCACTATAGTGCAAATTTAGGATTATACATAAATATTTATATCGTTTGTGTACATATGTACAGTTCTCTGTATCACTGATTTTATCCTATTACATGGCTGTATTACCGTCTGTGTCGACGGAGGAGACTAAAGTTACTTTAAACATTTCTGAATCAATATCTTGAATTAGAAACACATTTGGCTCATTTGATAATAAATGATCGAGCACAACTTGACCTCTTGTTCTATTACCGTTTAATTCAATATCAGCATGATACGACACTACATTCCGAGCAATCTCGGGATTCAATAAAATTCCAGCTAAAATTGCATCGCATGCGATGTAAGTGGGGAAGTGTTTCTTTCGTGTTTTGCTGCATCCATTTTCGATGTCGTTCATCAGCTGCACGCAAGGGTTATTTATTTTGCCAAATATATCTTTTCGCCATTCCTAAAAGGTTACCAATTAGTTTGCGCACCTTTGTTAGATTCTATTATTATCTTCGTTATACTTACATGCGAAATATGAGATTTCAAACACGTTTCCCATGGTAACAACCATAAAGGTCTTTTGTTGCTATTGAAAACTATGTGCACACTTTCTGGATCCGTGTAAAAGTTAAATTCCGCTTGCGGTGTTATGTTACCCTGCGCTAATAATAGATTTTATTCGAGACTTATTTTTAAATCTACCCGAGTTAAAACAAATGGAAACGGAACTTGCGATACAGTTACCTGTTGCATTTCCTCCCATAATGTAAAATTCTTTTACGTTATTAACAAACTGAGGATACATTTTTATAGCTAATGCCACGTTTGTTAACGGACCCAGGCATACAACGGTAGTTTTACCGGGATCTTCCAGGACGATTCTGTGCATAGCACATACGGCATGTTCTGTTTGCAGTTTACTTGTATCCGTTTTGGTCGTATAGACATCTCCAAAACCATCGCTGCCATGATACTGATCGTCTGCTGCGTGCTTTGCATTTTGAGTACAAAGTAAAGGTGCGTGTGCTCCTTGGAAGACTGGTATCTTCAAAGCGATTTGAAAAGAAAATTTAATGTATGCTTTGCTTCAAGTTTAGTAACGCGTACACAGAACGAGACTTACATCCGATGCTTCGCAAACATCTAATGTTCTAAATACATTAGTGACTACATTATTCACTGTTGTATTTCCATTCACGCAAGTGATTGCTTTAATTTGAATTTGCTTCTGTTTGTGAGCAGCGATCAGAAGTATTAACGCTAATGCATCATCCACGCCAGCATCGCAATCAATGATAAAACTTTTCCCCGTCATTGTAACTGGAAAGTATGTTACTTATTACGATATAAATGATACATTACCTTCCTACTTTGCACTCTGTAATTCCTTTTATGTATAAATGTAGAATGTACGTACCAAAATGAAATTTAAATTCAATACTTCTCCGCGAACTAATATCGCGTTAACGGACAATGACCCATGTACCGTTTAGTTCATATTTCATACAGCTGATAACAGTTTTGCATGATTACGAGAATATGTAATACATAAGCGATAAGTGACTATAAAATCGGTCGTGTGTCTTATCGCGTTAGAACCACATGCGCCCTGATTTTTTAGTACACACATTTTCGATAGAGGCAAATATTAATTGCATTAAACGTGGTGAATTTAAATAGAATTAAGTGTAAGCTCAATTCATATACATACAATATGTTCTATACGTTTCTAGATCTAAAACAAATCTAGATAAAAATAATTATCAACGGCTTGTTACTTAATTTATATTTTCGAAAGATTGGGTACAAAATTAATGATATTCTTTTCATATAAACATGGACAAATGTGCCGAATTATTTAAATTTTCTAGAAAACACTATATTCGTGTTTAGTAGTGATGCGCGATATATATCGATATTTACCTGGCAGTATATCGATATTTGCCAGTCGATTATCGATATTTCAAACATTAATTAATTACAGGTATCGATAATTTAGGTTAAAATATCGATAAGCATAATCGATAGTTGGAATCAATATCACTAGTGTATTTCGAGAGATTAAATTTCAAAGAATAAACTAGCGAGAATCGGTTGCTCTCGGCAGCCCTCTAGTAACGAGTTTACGAAGCATCGCCACGACGTAACGATTGAAAATGGATGACAAGCATCTCGCGCAAACTGTGATCGGTGACTCTATCCAAGTTGAATTAATTATTAAAAATTGACAAGACAGCTGTACTTTCATGCTTTAAATCGTGAATAAACTGTTGCAATGGACGAAGCAAAGTTTCTGAAGCGGTAGGCATTTTACAGTGTGATCATATCATCGATCCATGTGTTATACAACTGTCACACGAATTTGACACAAGCCTAGAAATGTTTTGTATCTGCTTAACCATTTCGTATAACCTAAAACTGTAGTAATTTGTATTAATAATGTTCAGGAAAGTGAGATCCGGTACTTTAGATGTGCATCCAACAGAAAAAGCTTTGGTAGTGAATTACGATGTCGAGGCTTTGATCCTGGGTGAACTGGGAGATCCTATGTTAGGAGATCGTAAAGTAAGTTTAGTTTATTGTTAATTGTCTCAATGGAAATACATAGTTATGTTTGAAATAATCGTTTGATTTTAAATCGAATACACTTATAGGAATGTCAAAAGATAATTCGACTGAAAAGTTTGAATGCAGATACAAATGTATCGATGTTGGCTAAAGAAGTGATCGAAAAGTGTTCTCTAATACACGAATCCAAGCTTCGAGAAGTGGAACAATTGATTTATTATCTTCAAACCCGAAGAAGCAATGATACAAGTACAAGTAAGCTCGGACGCTTGTATGAAATTGGTTTCTGTATTTTAGTTGCTTGTTTAATACATGTTACCTTTCATTACAGACAGCGACAATAATTCGCAACCATCGAGGCCAGCATCGTCGAATTCAGTGTCTATAGAGAACGGGGAAATGGAGCGTGCAGTCATCAGTAACGTCGATGGTTACATTGAACTGTTGTATGAAGAGATACCAGGAAAAATCAAAGGTTCATCATTGATTTTGCAATTAGCAAGGGTTCCAGATAATCTCCATGAATTAACGAAGAACGGTATTGGATATTTTTTTAGCGGATAATCATTTACGTAGACTTCAGAATTTGTAATCGATTTTTATCCTCCTAGAATCTCTGTTAAGTGCTTTAGCCAGGGTTCTGAGGGAAGATTGGAGGCGTAGTATAGAACTCTCTACAAATATCGTCTATATATTTTTCTGTTTTTCAACCTATAGCCAATTCCACAATATCGTTCTTGAATATAGAGTAAGTAACGTAGAAATATTTCAGGAGGGAATGCACGTTTAATGCTACATTTTTTATATTTAGATTGGGTCTTTATGTATGGACGTAATTGACTTTGAATTACGACGGTACGACCAGTGGAAAGAAGATATGGAGAAGCGTAGGCGTCATTTTGAGAATACGACTGGTTTAACATTCTTCTCCAGTGGAAATGATAACTGTGATAAGAAGACAAAGGTTATTGACGATATTTGGAATACAGATGGTCCTCTAGATTGTGAAGTGAAAAAGCGATCCAATGACATAACTGCTACTGTAACTGAAAGTGATATAAAGAAATTAAAAGAGGAGCTGGAAAAGAGTCGAAAAAAATTCAAAAGTTTAACAAAAAAGCAAGAGCAATTATTGCGAGGTGGGCAATTTTACATTTCTGTGTTATTAATGCGCTTCAATCGTTACATAAAAATTTCTATTGCAGTGGCCTTTTATTTATTACTAAATATTGCTGAGAACATGGAAGTTGAGAGGAAAATGCGGAAAAAGAATGTAATTGGTATGCTGATTAAAACACTGGATAGGACAAATACTGATTTATTGATACTTGTCATTGCATTTTTGAAAAAGCTATCTATATTTCGCGAGAATAAAGATATAATGGTAAATGCTTTTAATAAAAGCTTTGAACATCGAATGATATCGTTAGTCATGCATTGTTTTTGTTTTAGGCCGAGGGCAATATTATTGAAAAAATACCGAGACTTTTACAGAATAACAACGCAGATCTCGTTCTAAGCACTTTAAAATTACTATTCAATCTTTCTTTCGATGCGAAGCTTAGAGCAAAAATGATAAGGGTTGGTTTATTACCAAAGTTGATTAAACTGCTTGGTCAAAGCGATATTAAAAATAAAACAACAATCATGGGATTATTGTATCATGCCAGCATGGATGATAAAGTGAAGACTATGTTTACAAATGCAGAATGCATTCAAATGGTTAGTACTATAAAAATCTCACGTAATTAAATTTTATTTAACTGGCAAATGTTTCTTAAGGTAACGAATATGATCTTGAATTCTGAGGATGATCAACCGAAACTGGAATTGCTAGCACTTGGTATAAACCTGGCGATTAATAGTAAGAATGCTCAGCACATGGTTGAAAATAACCGTTTACAAGGTTTCATAAAAAAAGCATTTAGAAATCAGGATCCTCTGATAATGAAAATGATTCGAAATATTTCTCAACACGATTCAACTAAAGAGAGTTTCGTTGTACGCAATTATTTCATTATATGACATAACGTTTTTAACGAAAGTGTTGAAATATCGCTTTCTAAATTTTAGGAATTTGTGGGCGATTTTGCTATGGCCTTAAATCAATCAGACTCTCAAGATTTTGTGTTGGAAGTTATAGGCGTATTGGGTAATTTAGAATTACCTGACTTGGATTATTCGCAAATACTTCACCGATGCGATTTGATACCGTGGATACGCAACAACCTCGTTCCAGGTACAGCTTTTACCTGGCATTTAAATGCATTTGTTCGTAAAATATAATTACTGATTTATTTCAACAGGTAAAGCGCCAGACGATCTAGTGCTCGAGATCGTTATATTTTTGGGCACAGCAGCGTACGATGAAGATTGCGCCCGTTTATTATGCAAGGCTGATATATTACTTTCGCTTATCGAACTTCTCAAAGGTTTGCATAACAATTAAGCATGCAAAGTAAATGTCAATTCTCTAATGAGAATAATTTTCACAGCGAAACAAGAGGATGACGAAATGGTGCTGCAAATAATCTATGTGTTTTACCAAATATCGAAACACGATTCGACAAGGGACTATTTAATTCGCGAGACTGGTAATGGTAATAATCAAATTCTTTATATCATTCTCATAGAATGCATAATTAATGTATAAAGTTGGTACACTGAAGACAGGACACTTTTCACGTTTTATGTATCGATATACTCGTGTTACTTGCAGAAGCACCCGGATATTTAATCGATCTGATGCATGACAAAAATCCAGCGATTAGGAAAGTCTGTGATGCATGCTTGGACGTTATCGCTGTAAGTACATTTGTCCGATAATTTCATTCTGTAATCACTTTTCAATATAACAGATGGAACTGAATTAATCGTGACATTTTAGATGTGTGATAAAAATTGGGCAGCTCGTATAAAGGTGGAAAAGTTCCGATCACACAATCAGCAGTGGTTAGAAATGGTTGAATCCATAACAAATGACACCACTAATCATTTGTTGCCGGAAGAAGATGATAGTCTTTCACCGTTCATGAATGGTGACCTATTAAAACACACGATGTTATTTCCATCTGGTAAATAGTATTGCTGCGCGTGTATTGTCGTACATTTTGTATAGTCATCAGCGTACTGTTGTAACAGTATTAAATTTGTAATAGGTAATGTAGCATCGTTTAGTGCAGATGACAGATTTTCAATAATGAAAAATTCATCAGAGTCGTCTGAAAACCAAAGTCGCCCCGTCAGCAGGTAAATTTTCTTCGCAATTCACAGCCCTCGGAATCTGTCAATTTTAAATTATATTTTCGCATGATAATGTGTTCCAGGTATAAAGATTTCGATGAAATAGGCGAACTTATGGCGCGTTCCAAATCTCGGATGTCTATTGGCTCTGGCATCGAAGATCTCTATTATAATTCTAGAGTTAAATTTGCCGAATCAGACAATTCGCATGTGTTAATATGAAAGGTACCGTGCACTAACTAAGATCGTGAACTAGTTGCAATAACAATTTCGTGATTCTAAATCATATTGTCCCTTTTACGTAAAAAGTCTTTACAAATATACACAATGATTCATGGGGAGGTTGCGCCATTCGTTTAATCTTGCTTTAAAAATGAAGTCGACACATTTTGAATTTCATAACTGTCTTAACGCTATGTAAGTTTTATATAGTATGCACTATTGTATCAATACGAATGGACACCTTCAGCGACCCTTGGGTGGATCACTCTGTATTTATTTATTTGCAAAAAGTATTTATTGAAAGCTTTAAGAACTATGTACGTGATAAGTTTCTTTGATCTCATAACGGTATCAAGCCAATAAAATTAATCACTCGGTATTATTTGCAAAACAAATTTAGAAGGCTTTTTGTGTATATGATAAGTTACTTCGATCTCATAATCTAGTATGTTTTATACTTATTGCAATGAGTTAATTCAATTTATATAGCAACGCTCGATATAAATTGATTTCTAGTCTCGTAACATTACGAAGTAATTGATACGATAATGTGATATGATTTTTTTCCACTAGGTAATTTTAGTATGTGCAATAGCGTAACACTAAAACTAAATTAATTTATTAAGGCTTGTAAAGCAGGTTCTTTAGGTTTCGCTTATTTCTTTACACTACGAAAATATTGATGTAAAATGATATTATATTGAAAAAAAAGACGTGTTATTCGTAAACGTTTATTATCTTCTATACAATAATAAACGATGTATAGGTTGCAATATATAACTGCTTTTCATACCAAAGGTCTTATTTGTAATATCGTTTGCGGCGTGCGACAAGTTTAATGGTTATTTAAAAAATCCTCGGCTTATTATTCGAGCTTAGACTTTTTCGTATAACAGAATTAGCAGCTGGTCTGAACAGAACGGTATAACTATTGTCGCCATCGGTGTAAAATGTGTGCTCCTTCAAATCCCAACTAACAGGACTGTCCGAAAATCCTTGGACGTGTAAAGCAGCCCAGGGTAAAGTCTCTCGTGCGGATACATATTTTCTCATGGCGTTATATAAATCTGCTATTTGTTTCCTTGTAAAAAAACCAGTCCATTGTAGGTATTGTACTTGACCAATGTCTGTGGACGGAGATGGACACGTGTACGTGTTCACGTAGTCGTCTCCCTTATTATTCTTCCTGAAGAAATCAGTGTTTCGTTAAGAGTGTTACTTCCTTCTTAAATATCAGCCTGAGATATCTTATACGTACAAAGCGCCGGATATACAGAATACACCGAGCCACTCGAAAAATTTATCGATATCCAAGTCCTTGGAAATTTTTGGTACTTTTAAAGAATATTCGAGCTTTTGCGAAAAAGTTTGATGGCAGAGAGAAACATTATACTGGTGATCGTAAAACCATGCTGCTACTGATGACGGGCACAGATTCTCATCTTCAACAATAAAATTAGTTGTAGAAAAAGAGAGACATGTATAAACATAAGTTGAATTACACTTTGAAAAAAGAGAAAGGAGTTACCTGGTGGATTCCACGCTACGATTACATCGAACGTCTGCTTAAATCGCTCCTTCAATGCTGCTCGGGTATGCTCGTAATTCTTCTTGCCGGGCGTAAAACTTTCAGATTTTAAATCAATAGTCACAACTTTTGATTCATGTTACCGGTAAAAAACAAAAATAAACGAAAAATAGGAATGGTGAAATGTGAATCTACTTGTTCGAAGATGAAAAGCATAGAAATTTCGTTGAGAAGCTTGAATTACGAACTTATGGTAGCAAACGATTAAGATTTTTAATTACTCGTAAATACACATTTTCTAGTAAGATCTTTTTCTATGGAAATATATAAACTTCTTTATTTTAAGTTTCTTGTTCCGTTAGTTCGTCTACAAATATCTGTACAATCACTGCAGTGTTATTTATCAAATTTATATACAACTTTATTCAATTTGATTGTATAAAAACATATGCTCTTAAATTTCTCGCAATTATTATATTACTTTCGGCATCTCACTTATGCAAAAGATAGACTTGGACTTATATCCAGATTTGTATTGGTGCTTTTCAATTGTTCTTTGAAACTATTTAATTCTGCGGGCGAGATTCCTTGCCAACTCTCTAACTCTGACAGACGTCGTAAGTTATGACAGTATTGCATTAACAATTGCACAGTTTTCATCGATAGATCATGACTGTATAATATCTTGAGCTCTTCCAATTTGCTCAATGGGTTTCCCAGAAATATTCTTCTCATAGTCTCGTCCCCGATACCGGTCGACGAACCCAACTGAATGAATCTGATGTTTATACAGCAAGAAAGCAAAAATTCTAAGTGCATGTTTGCGCATTCTGCTACACACTTGATCCTTTCTAAAGAACGGAATGGCGGGACTGTAAGCCTTCTTGGATAAGCTGGTGCATGTTCTAAGAATTCGCAGTTGTAAAAGACTAGGCTCTTTATGTCCGGGCAATACTGACTTATCGATATAAGTGCATTCAAGTCAATTTGCTCTACATGCTCCAAGTGCAGACTCGTAATTGTACGACCCTTTATTTCCAGCAATGTCTTTATCCCATGGGCATAAAAGTCGCAAGATAAAAGCTTCAATTCTTTTAAATAATCAAAAGTAGCTAGTACTGTTAAATCGACAATTCGCTCATCGCGTAGTAAACAAAGACTCGTAATATACGGGCACATATCGACTAAAAGACATAAATGTTCCATACTGAAATTTCGACTTTCAAACGTTCCGATATGAAAAGACCTTTTAATGTCCATCTCCTGATGAATATGTTCTAAAACATACCCAAACTCGTCGCATCTACCAATATCCTCTATGTTTAAATGTTCTAAAAAGAGGTTCGCATAACCGAGCACGGTCATAGAGGTTCTACATAGCTTAATCTGTTTTAAATATTTACACGAAAGCAAAGCTTTAACACTGCGCTCCGTCACAGACCTAGACGCAGTTACATCTAGCTTCTGCAGTTTCTTACAATTCTGAGCTAAAGCTGCTATAATATTGTCTGTACAGTCGAAGCATAAAATAAAACATACTAAATTCGGCATAGCGGACACTCCATTGACAATAATCTTTTCGATATCAGACGTTCTCCAACCAGCCGAACCTGAGCCTAAATCCAGAACCTCTAGGCCGACCATCTCATGCAACTTATTATAAAGAACGTGTCTCATGATCTTAGGCCAAGTAGAAAATTCGATCGCTTTCAGATGCGCACCTACAGCCACTTCTGTTAAATGAAGAGCGATCGTCATTTCCGACAGAAAGGCTGTAGTTACAGCGTAATCGTTGTATGTACCTCTAGTTTCTTTAACTAAATTGACAATCGCAGTTAGTACCGCTTGAGACAGCTTGTCGTACAAGTGTCTAGGTATACTGGAGCTCAGTAAATGCCTCATAAATTCTAACATCGTGCGCAGCTTGGCGTGTCCGTAGTCTGGATTAGTTTTGGAAATCGTGCAAATAAGCTTTGTCATGTATCTACCGAACATAGTCACGTACTCCCCGACCGAACATAACGCTAGATCCACTAGCATAGGTACTTGGTGTTTTCTTGGCATTCTGATCTTTTCGATTCTCCTTCTTAGAACTTACCATAACGTGTACGCACTTTACGATCAAAGAAGGAAACTTTGCCTTCTAAGCCGAGTCTTTGAAAGTCTTCTGATAATAACGATAGTATCAGTCGGCCGGTTGGCGTGATAGCAACGAAATTATCCACGTCTATCTTGTTTCCGATCGTCAGAAGACTCAATTCTCCTGAAAAACATTAGTCGAAAGTATATATAACGCGATGGAGAGCTATCTTTTATACATATACCGCGTAAAAGATTAGCAAGCTGTTGCATCTTACAATTATAACGTTGGCACCGATCCATAAGAATTTCCATTTATAGTGTAAAGATAAAAATTTCTATTTCCAATGTCATTTAACATTCTTTTCGTGAGTTTTACGCAGAAATAACAAACGTTTGGTCTTCTTTGACATAATTAAGTGTCATTAATTTTTTTTCTTTGTCAAAACAAAACCACGAACTATTCAGGCGAGATATGTTTGTATTCGTGTGTATTGGTTGTTTACCTTTTTTAACAAATGCCTCGATAAATTCTTTGTTTACCAAATCGAGCACGTTCACCGCGTTGATACGATAATAGTCGCTGTCTTCTGCGATGCACGCTTGCAATACATCTGGAATTCTGATTGTGTCAGGAAGCACCAAAGATACCTGGCACAAAGCCAATTGCGAATTATGCAGATTCCTCAAACCATAACCTTCGCGATATTAAAATTAATTACAATTAATCCCTTACGTACGGAATGGTTAAAATAATGCGACTCCACTGTGTTTGGCAAATCAGTCCTCTTCTGATCTCTCTTTTCTATGGAAAAGTGATGTTGAGGCGGTTTAAAGTCCCATACTTCTGGGCTAAGCATTTTAATCGCGACACGGTTGTTTTCAGAAATAAAGGATCCTTACTTTCGAATTGCTACATCGAAATATACGCGTGCAGCACCATGTAGCACGTATTAGGAGCTTTTAAAGCTCAACGAAGCGTGTTGCACGTGCTTCTAATTACCTTTCCAATGAATGTGACTTTATGAAAAAATACATGACAGGCCGCGGTAGCGCAGATGGCAGCGCGTAAGTCTCATAATCTTAAGGTCGTGAGTTCGATCCTCACCCGTGGCAATTATTTTTGAACTTTTTTGTTAAAACTCCCTCTGTAACTCAACATCGACGATACTTATATTTGATATTTTTATATTCGGGATTTTCGTTAAGGAATTAAGTGTTAATATCGATATTAACAGGTGTATTTTAGAAAATCTTACAGTTTTTACAATATGTAAAGTAAAAGGTCGTACTTAAATTAGAGTAATTATTTACGTTTTCTTCTAGTTTCGTTCGGATTTTTCTTCATCCAGTACTTCACAGGGCCGCTCGATCGTATACCTAGCATAGCCGATTTAGAATCCACATCGCGCATAATGAATGGAGAATATCCAGCTATGTAATCATCTTGTAAAGGATCGTTCTTAGTGCGTGCTAGCCTTGATGCTTTTTGATGAGGTAATGGTTGATCCGCGCAAAGAATAGGATTGTTCGCATGTTTCCCACCCTTCGGCATTGGTAAAGAGAACTACAAATTTTTTTAAGTTATTGCATCGAAAATTCTTATCAGAACGCGTATTGCTAAGTCACCAGATTGGAAATCTTACTCTTTTTCCTTTCTTTGAGATTGGTTTCCGGAAGTTAATATGAATCTCTTGCTTCCCTTCTTCATTTAGCGTGACTGCAACCTTCTTTAACGTTTTATTGCCACAACTGGGGCAAAAGATTGTGGTCATAATACTTGTAGTGTTAAAGCATGCGTAACATCTAAGGATAAATGTTTTCATTTGCTTGATTACTCTCCCGTCTAAGGCTACCACGTGCAATCTGTTTCAAAACATTCTGCATGGCAAAGTCCATTGTCAGACACGCGACAGTTGCGGGCTTTTGTTCGAGAAGGTCGGAATCAATTTCTTTCTTAACTTCACGAATGTTCCCTGCAATCGAAAAAGTTCTCGTATAGTTTACGTAACCGTTTCATGTACGAGGTATTGAATGGACCTTACTGGGTGTGATCCAACCACTATCATCATCGTCGTCATCTTCATCTTCATCACCTTCGTACAGATCATCTTCATTATTATCACGTTCAACGTCCGAGTCTTTTTTAACCAGAGCAAGAATATCGTCAACGTTATGCTGACAATTATCTTTATCTTCGACTATGAATTCCGATGGCTCGCAATTTAATTTCGAAAATTTATTAGACAAATCTTCTGCTCTATCATTATCTATATCAGACTCTGCAGTTTCATAATCAGATTCAATATCGCTGGTAGATTCACTGAAATAATCTTCTGACTCTTCTTTTTCATTATCTTCCAAGTTTATTTTTACTTTTTCATTATCATTAGCTTCTACGCATTCCTGATCCTCAGGTTCTTCCAAATTATCTTCCTTGTCTTCCTCATTGATACCTTTCTGTGTATTAAAACTTTTTAGTCAGTATACCAACCATTGATTATACTAGCGAATTCGGGAGACCCGCACTGGCCGCACTGAGTGCGAGTTTTCTCGCTTCCAATTGGCTAAAAGTTGCACTCATTGCGGCCAGTGCGGGTCTCCCGAATTCGCTATAATAAATAGTACAGGTAACCCTCATATAACACAGTGTTTAAACAGTGCGGTTTTGAAATTGAAAGTAATAATCCTTGGTCTTGTAATTTTTACCTTTTACTTTATATTTATTATTTAAAATACATTATATGCGACGTCGTCGGAGTCACAAGTGATAAAGTGCTTTATTTTTTATGGAACAGAATATCCATGTTATACGAGGGTTACTTGTATTATCATTGTATTAGCATGAAAATAAATGCTAGCAGATATAAATGGTCATGTGGCCAATAGTCGTCCAGTAGGAGCAGCGCTCCTAGACTTGGAAAAGGCCTCTGACTCGGTCTGGTTAAACGGCCTAATTGTCCGACTGCACAAGAGACAATTCCCAAAATGGCTCATACATACGGTTTGGGATATGGTCAGCGGAAAAAGTTTTGTCACATGGGATGGTATTGACACATCTAAAAATAGATTCAAGATTGAGGAGGGCCTTCAACAGGGTACAGTCAATTCACCGATACTTTTTAATATATTTATTAGTGAACTTCCAAAACTATTTAGGTTTAATGAACCCGGGCAACCAGCAATGCTGTCGTTTGCGGATGACATTGTAATATACTTAGCAGACAACAGGGTGAGCCGCATACGGGATGGTCTTGAATTAGCTGTGGATAACGCTAATAATTATTTGGCAACCTGGAATCTCAGGATAAATCCAGCCAAATGTGAAACCATCTTATTTCGCAAACCTCTGGTCAGACTGTCCAACAGAATCACAGCGGGCCAAAAAGACTTTCAGATCTCGACGCTTGCGCCCGGCACAGACACCAGAGCTCCGATTCCGCACCGAAAAGTAGTTAAATACCTTGGAATACATATTGATTACCTTCTTAGAGGAAATAAACACATAGAAATCCAACTAATCAAAGCAGGTAAAGCATTTTTAAGTAATAGTAGAATTTTCCACAATAAATATTTATCCGCAAAAGCCAAGACAATCTTATATATGCTATTAGTTCGACCAATTCTCACATATGCGGCTCCAGTATGGTGGAACTTTAACCACACTAATGCTGAACGCCTACGATGTTTGGAGCGCAAGTGTTTGAGGGCTTGTTTAGGTCTCTACCGGTCACAAAGCTCTGATTGGCACCACTACATAAGCAATGAAATATTATACAACAAAGCCGAGATCCCACGCATAGACAATTTTATTATTAGAATCACTAGGGAATACTTTTCTAATCTCCCTAATATTGATAACGAGCTACTCAAAACTTTATCTATAAGAGACGACGCAACTGTCCTCAGAAATCTTGCCACGGGATATCTGTCTCCTCAGGCTTTTCTTACTTGTGATGCCCATGGCCTTATTCAGGATGACAGAAACACCCCGTGGATTTACCATTGGAGAAGAAATAAAGCAGACAAGCGTATTGCGTTCACCCTGAATGACACGCTCTACGACTCCGATAAATTTAAGTATTCTACCAAAGTACCTGATAAAGATCTGTTTGACTATCATAGATTAGCATTTACGAAATATTGGTGGCTTGATGACACCTGTCCTTTCATGTGCGAGCTGCTCGATCGACAGCAAACCGACACTAGAATTAATTAGCTTTAATTATTCCATAAGCACCAGGACCCATGGGGTCCATCTTTTGTAAATTTTGTACATATGTTCCTAGATTTAGTTCTAGTTAGTAAGTCTTTCCTCTTTCGACTTCTCCTTTTTCTTCTTTTTTCTACTATCTCACATATCGATATTAAGGTGGTTTTTTCCGGACATTTTTCCCACTACTATATTCAAGGCAATTTTACGCCGATGACTGAGATCGCAACTGTGATTCTAATTTTATTTATTTTTTATTTTTAATTACTATGTAATAAGAGTGTTTGACAATGAGTTACGTATGCATCGTACAAATTGTTATTAATGTTATCATGACGCGACTGCATGGCATTTTTCCTATGTTTTTGTATGCCAATAATGTTCTGATACCTGTCCTAAATGAATAAACATTTTTAAAAAAAAAAAAAAAAAAGCAGCGCGTAAGTCTCATAATCTTAAGGTCGTGAGTTCGATCCTCACCCGTGGCAATTATTTTTGAACTTTTTTGTTAAAACTCCCTCTGTAACTCAACATCGACGATACTTATATTTGATATTTTTATATTCGGGATTTTCGTTAAGGAATTAAGGGAAGAGGACACTGAAATTTTGAAATCCGAAAATATTTGAGTCATGCGGAATTCCTCTTAAGGGAAGGAAGTAAGTTTGAAGTAAAGCCCTTATGCCAGTCTGGACTCAGTTTTAATCATTGCTTTTCATAGAACATATTACGTTACGAAAATCAAGCATAACTTCAAAAATGTTCTTGCGCAAAGTGTGTGATGCCACAACTTCTAGGTTTTGCAGCGAAGAAGGGTCCATAGTAAAGTAAAAAATTGTGTATCGAGAAGTTTCTACGTCTCATACTTTTTAAGCTAAAAATGATTGAATTTATTAAATGTAAAAAATGCAAAGTTTTATCAAAATTTTGAGGAAAAGCAAGCACAGCGCAAAGAGTTTTGCAGATTTCTTCATGCCGATACACAATTTTTTTGGTCGCATGTTACTCTTGAAGCATGCCAAACCGCAAGAGAATCAAACCAACAGTTTTGCGCAAGGAACATTAAATATATTAAAAAAGTAAGTTTTGAGATAAATGCATTTTAAATCTAAAGAGTAAATTCCAGAGCATTTTTCCTTTTTGTATAGTCTAAAATTCACCTGGTTGATATGCATTCTCTTCTGTTGTCTCTGTCTCTAGCGCTACTTATAGCTGTTTCAGATACAACTTCCCCAGCTGTTTGTTTCCTCAATGTCATTGAGCGTACACAACCCATATTAATTTTGCAACCCGACAAGAAAATATCAAATTGATAAAATATATGTTTTCTGCAATCACTTTATAACCTATAATAATAGCACGTTTCACTCTACTCTTGCGATATTTTCGGCTAATGAGGTCTATTTCACTCGTTTTATACAAGCTAAGTTTACTGTACTGTAAAATCTCACTCTGTATTCTCACGTAAACCGGAGTTTTGAAAGGTTTAAAAAAATATGGTGTCTAGCGCCCGGAGAGACTGACCTCTGTTGGCAACCACTGACTCTTTTGGGCCCGCTTAGAGAGTTATCTAACCCAGGCATGGAACTAAAGTGAACGCAGCGGCCGTTTTTCGGACGCAACGCCTCCTTTCTCCGGCCGCGCGTCTTGGCCCCCGCGGCGGCCCAGGTTCGTGCAGCGCCTCAGGCCCGTACCACGTGAACCGCGCGTGGCGCGTTGACAAAACAAAAACGCATCGACAATCGTGCTCTCTGGGTCGATTTGGAAACCTATTGATACAATGTCGCCCCAATGCGCCACGCGCGGTTCATATGGTACGAGTCTGAGGCGCTCGAAGCTCCTCGGCCCGCCGCGGGGACGAAGACGCGCGGCGGGAGAAAGGAGGCGTTGCCTCCGAAATACGGCCGCTGCGTTCACTTTAGTTCCATGCCTGATCTAACCGAAACACGAAGGTTTTGGTTTTCGGCTCTTTCGCAACGTTTTGGAAGAATAGGTTTTTCTGGTAGACAGACAACACTAAATGTCAAACCATGTTGTGTACAGTTGAACAAGGGTTCAGACTTGCCAAAAATGCAAAAAAAAAAAATTCTTAGAAATGGTCGAAAATCGCGATTTTTTCAGTGTCCTCTTCCCTTAAGTGTTAATATTGAATTAACAGGTGTATTTTAGAAAATCTTACAGTTTTTACAATATGTAAAGTAAAAGGTCGTACTTAAATTAGAGTAATTATTTACGTTTTCTTCTAGTTTCGTTTGGATTTTTCTTCATCCAGTACTTCACAGGGCCGCTCGATCGTATACCTAGCATAGCCGATTTAGAATCCACATCGCGCATAATGAATGGAGAATATCCAGCTATGTAATCATCTTGTAAAGGATCGTTCTTAGTGCGTGCTAGCCTTGATGCTTTTTGATGAGGTAATGGTTGATCCGCGCAAAGAATAGGATTGTTCGCATGTTTCCCACCCTTCGGCATTGGTAAAGAGAACTACAAATTTTTTTAAGTTATTGCATCGAATATTCTTATCAGAACGC
Organism: Andrena bicolor; assembly: GCA_960531205.1. Classification (NCBI taxonomy): domain Eukaryota; kingdom Metazoa; phylum Arthropoda; class Insecta; order Hymenoptera; family Andrenidae; genus Andrena; species Andrena bicolor. Next base: position 12,375,057 of record OY482668.1, on the reverse strand, counting down.
GTATTGCTAAGTCACCAGATTGGAAATCTTACTCTTTTTCCTTTCTTTGAGATTGGTTTCCGGAAGTTAATATGAATCACTTGCTTCCCTTCTTCATTTAGCGTGACTGCAACCTTCTTTAACGTTTTATTGCCACAACTGGGGCAAAAGACTGTGGTCATAATACTTGTAGTGTTAAAGCATGCGTAACATCTAAGGATAAACGTTTTCATTTGCTTGATTACTCTCCCGTCTAAGGCTACCACGTGCAGTCCAATCTGTTTCAAAACATTCTGCATGGCAAAGTCCATTGTCAGACACGCGACAGTTGCAGGCTTTTGTTCGAGAAGGTCGGAATCAATTTCTTTCTTAACTTCACGAATGTTCCCTGCAATCGAAAAAGTTCTCGTATAGTTTACGTAACCGTTTCATGTACGAGGTATTGAATGGACCTTACTAGGTGTGATCCAATCACTATCATCATCGTCGTCATCGTCGTCGTCGTCATCTTCACCTTCATCACCTTCGTACAGATCATCTTCATTATTATCACGTTCAACGTCCGAGTCTTTTTTAACCAGAGCAAGAATGTCGTCAACGTTATGCTGACAATTATCTTTATCTTCGACTATGAATTCTGATGGCTCGCAATTTAATTTCGAAAATTTATTAGACAAATCTTCTGCTCTATCATTATCTATATCAGACTCTGCAGTTTCATAATCAGATTCAATATCGCTGGTAGATTCACTGAAATAATCTTCTGACTCTTCTTTTTCATTATCTTCCAAGTTTATTTTTACTTTTTCATTATCATTAGCTTCTACGCATTCCTGATCCTCAGGTTCTTCCAAATTATCTTCTTTGTCTTCCTCATTGATACCTTTCTGTGTATTAAAACTTTTTAGTCAGTATACCAACCATTGATTATACTAATAAATAGTACAGGTAACCCTCATATAACACAGTGTTTAAACAGTGCGGTTTTGAAATTGAAAGTAATAATCTTTGGTCTTGTAATTTTTACCTTTTACTTTACATATTATTTAAAATACATTATATGCAACGTCGTCGGAGTCACAAGTGATAAAGTGCTTTATTTTTTATGGAACAGAATATCCACGTTATACGAGGGTTACTTGTATTATCATTGTATGAGCATGAAAATAAACACATTCACCTTTTTCTCGGGCATATAAAAACCAGCTACAGGAGTACACAGTTTCTCGTCTTTATTAGCATTGGAATCAACAGTCTTTTTCACTATTGGATCGGTTCTTAAATGGTCTGTTCCTACTTTTTCCTTCTCTAACCGATAGGTGAGGGCAATCACTTTTATATCAGTTGCTGATAAACTAGCATAATCACCAGTTTTTTTAGAGAATTCCGTAACTATAAAAGTCACGCAAAGTTGTTATGTGTAAGACCTATAGTATGAACGTATTCTATAAACGTACATATAAAATTAAACTTTATTACCAAATTGAATGTCTTCGGCATGTGCATTTTGTATTGTTAAGTCGTATGGCAAAACAATCAGCCTTCTTAGCTGTCTTTTATTGGTAACTTCATTCACTACATCTTGCTCTGTTATTATGTTAACACCGATATCCTGCAAATATATTGATCTGTGTTATTATATCAGTAATGAAGATATCAAATTTCAAGCACGTACAAGTGAATGTTAAACTAATAGTTTCAACTTTGAAGTTGTTAATATGAAAGTTCACACTGAAAAATAACAATGTAAATAGAACCTGTTGATCGTATTTAGAGAACACTTCACCTGTAAGGGTGCATTCCTGATGAATGCGCTCGTATCGACAACCAAATATTGCGCTCTCTGATTTTCATTCATATTTATCAACTTTTATACACGAATAGTTGAAGCAACTTGAAGAATGCACGTGTACGTGTTTAGAGAAGAGTTACGATTATCAACGTTAATGCACGTTTCTATGTGCGTCGTATGTGACAGATAGCGAGTTCGGTATCCCGCACTGACCCTGCGCTGGTGTCAGAAAATGATTTGGATTGGTTGTTTCTGGTAGAGACGAAGACAGCACTATGAGAATCAACTGGAATCAACTAATCAAAATCATGTACACGGAAAAATGATTTTCACCGTCGTTGACCGTGCGCAGCACTAATATTTTCGGCGAGAGCGACGACGAACGTCAGTGCTGTAATCGCAGAATTTTAAAGGAGAAGCAGTCACTGCACATGGACATAATTAAAACACAGCCATAGTTAAACCAAGCAACGTGACCGTGAAGCCCAGCGAGTGACGTGATTGGACGCCATTAGCATTACGCTTCAATTACGCTTCGTGACGCCACGCTTTCGAATTCGTAAAGTACTTTTGTAGACGCGGTTTTTTGAAGTTTTACAATATTTTATTAAAGTTCCAGTATGAGCAAAGAATCAGGTAAGACAAATATTTAATACTTTTGCATCAGAATAATTTTAGAATCCATCATTTGTTGAAAAATGTAAGTATCTTTTTGAACAAGGATATGTTAAACATTATGTTCATTACTTTCGTCTTTTAAAATTTTGTAGAATGTATTATTATGATATAAAAACGTACTAATAATGGATCGATGTATTATACAGGCATTGATACCAGTGTTACTGGACCCAGCTATGCAGCTACTACAAGCAGTGATACAGAGACTGATTCAAGTAAGATATATCTTTAATTTAATGTTCTTTTTTACTTACTTTTTCTAATGATTATTTTATTGAAATTGTTTTTAATAGTTTATGAATAATAATTAGTTCTGTATAAATAGGTAGTGCTGGCAGCTTCATCTGCCCCGCTGCAAAGAAAGGAAGGAAGCAAGCATTTCGTAAAGCTTGGCTAGAGGACCCGAAGTTTCAATCCTGGCTTGAAGAAACCGAGGACCCGTACAAAGCGAAGTGTACAGCTTGCTCCAAACTTTTAACACCGAGCAAACATAAATTACAAAGTCACGCCAGCACTATCCTACATAACACGAACGTGCAACAGAAAGCAAGAGCATTAATTTCTGCACCCAGCTATGCAACTGCTACAAGCAGTAATACAGAGACTGATTCAAGTAAGATATATCTTTAATTTTACGTTCTTTTTTACTTTCTTTTTTCAATGATTATTTTATTGAAATTGTTTTTTAATAGTTTATGAATAATAATTAGTACTTCATGAATAGGGATTTATATCGACCCTGCTGCAAAGAAGGAAAAAAAAGTTAAAAGGCAAGCATTTTGCAAATCTTGGTTAGAGGACCCACAGTTTCAATCCTGGGTTCAAGAAGCTGCAGATCCGTACAAAGCAAGGTGTGCAGCGTGCTGCACAAATGTTTGGGCGGGCAAAAGCGAACTGCAAAAACATGCAAGGAGTCTAAAACATAACACGAACATGAAACACAGAAAGGAGCCACTTCACAAAAACAGAAGCTTTACAGATAGCGTAAAGGTACTAGAACTGAAGATTTGTCTTGAAATCATAGAACACAATAGATCATTTTCTTCCTACAACCACTTCACTAAAATGATACAGAGCGGAATGCCAAATGCCGATGTAGCGCAACACGTGTCTCTTCATCCAACGAAAATCTCCGCAATCGTCAAAAATGTTATAAATAAAGCGGTTATTTTAGAGGCTACGGAAATATTGAAGGGCAAATTCTTTTCTATTTTAGTAGATGAAACTACAGATATCTCGGACACTAAAATTGTATGTTTTTTAATTCGATACGTGCACGAAGAAAAGATACATACATACCTATTAGATTTAATCGGAATTAACGAATATACAGCCGAAAATTTACACAAGTGTCTTTTAAATTCTCTAAAGAAATATAATGTGCCTGTAAGCAATATCGTTGGTGTGTGTGCTGACAACACGGACGTAATGCTCGGAAGACAGAATTCATTGATCTCTCGTTTATTAGCAGACAATGAAGAAATTTCTGTCTTCCCATGCATCTGCCATTCAATGAATGTGGTTGCATCCCAAGCGTGCAAACACTTGCCATCGCACATTGAGGAATTTTTGGATTCGGTTTATACATACTTCTCCCGAAGTCCGAAACTTCGGAACGCTTCAGAAGGTATGCAAGATTTTATAAACTTTGCGAACCAAAAGCTTCTACAGTCATCAAGAAACAAATGGCTGGCACTAACCGAATGCGTGACAAGAATTTTAAATCAGTGGCAGGATTTATTTGCTATCTTTGAGGAGGCAGCAAGCAGAGAGTGTGAAGTCGCAGTACAAATATTAGACACTTTGCAATGTCCTTATACCAAGGCATATTTGCAGTTTTTAAATCGCATACTACAGACGTTTACTACGATTAACAAATACTTTCAGGACTCGAAAGTCTTGGTTCATTGCTTGCTCCCCGAGTGTTATAAATTGTTAAGAGTATTAGGAGGCGATTTCATAAAGTCTCAGTATATTACGGGACCAAATATACACCAAATAGATGTGCATAATGAAGCAAATTTAATGCCACTGCAAACAATTTTTCATGGAGCAGATTCTATGAGATCAATCGAGGAAATTCGAAATAGTAAAGGCGATGCAGATAATCAGAAACTTCTAGAATTTCATACAAACATACAGAAATGCTATCAATCGGCTTTCCAGAATATTGTTCAACGAGTGCCGTTTGATGAACCATTTCTAAATTCACTCGAATTCTTAAATCCGCATACAGCTGTTGACATCTATAAACGTGACATTCATCAATTGGACTCTGTTTTAAACAAATTTACATCAAAATTTGATTCTGGCTGTGTAAAAGACGAATGGCATAAAATACCATTCTATTTTTCGAACAAGGAAAAACAAAATTTATCGGCACAGAGTATACCTTGTTTCTGGAACGAAATTAGAAACACAAAGAATGAAGTGGGGGAATATATATTTCCAAACATATCCAAACTAGCAGATTTGTGCTTGTCATTGCCTCATTCTAACGCTGACGTTGAACGATACTTTTCCACTATCGCAGACATAAAAACAAAACGCAGAAACAGATTGACGCCACAAACGATTGCTGCACTAACCAGAGTTCAATTAGATTTAAAGAATAAAAATGCTAATTGTTTCAATTATGAAATCACGGATAGTATGATAAATTTATTTAATGACGACATGTATAAGGTAGAATCCATACCGAAAGAACTCGCTGGGATTTTATTGCCCGTTGATACGGATGAGCCGAGTGACACCGAGAATATCTAATTATCGGATGAGACTGATGAAAGTGGCACCGAAAGTACCGACAATTAAAAAATATTATAGTTGTTAATATGTATATATTTTGTAATATAATTTATGTACATTTTGTAAATACTACATAGAGAAATATGGTTATACATAACATTCGTTACATATATATATATATTTATATAAAGAAATAATATTCTTTTAACATTTTTATTACTATTTTGTGTTTTCTTTTACATCTTATCAACATTACATATACCCGCGTGCTTCACACATAATTACCGATTCGTACCACAATTCATAGCAGTAGCGGGACAAGCATGTGACGTCGCCTTCGCGGATTGGTGCTGGCGCCGTTTCGTTTCCCATCTTGACGTTGATTGGTTTGACGTCACCACGCGCATGCGTTCCCCCTCTCTACAATGGTAGTCCGAACTCCGGTAGGGGATTTCCCGTGAACACTAGTCTCCGGACAACATTTTATAAAGTGCAAGGATACCGAATTCGCTATAAAAATAAGTTTGAAAAATCGTGCAAAGAGCACCATGTAAATATAAATATGACCATGTCAACTTGTGCAATATTAAAATTCATGTTCATGAAAACGTGCCTTGAGTTGTATAAAAATCATCTGACAAGATTGACAAGACTGACAAGTACTTGAGTCGACACGCATCGATGAAACTTATCGATATTTATTTAAAATCATTTAAGAAGTAAGTGAACGGTTTGAGGTACATACAAGCAACAGGATTGAATAAGGTTTACATTTCTATTTTCTATAAAATATACAGGATAAATACACAAGAGACGTATGTTTACATTTGCCAACTGTGCAAGGCAGAACTTTAAAATCTCAGTCAGTACTAGTCACTACCGTCACTACCATTGGGGCCACTGTAAATAAATTTATTATAATCTAAATAAGTTGGTGTTAATTTCATTATGCGTTATTTATCACCAAAATTTTTATATATCAAAATGTGTGTACAAAAGTATTAAAGGGACCTTTTTATACTTTTAGATTAGATTTAAAGGGTCTTAGGTATTGACCAAAGTGCTTATACAAAAACAGGGAAATCCCCTTGACCCAACCTGTGTATTTGAGCGTATCATCATGATAAATACAATAAGGTATAGCTGCTTGTGTGAGGAGTTCTTATCTGTTGCTCAAGCATGTATTGACGAAAAAATTTTGGGAATACTTAAAGAGTATTATGCCCATTATATAGATTCAAACCGCAAGCTGAGCCAGATTAAAGATTTAAGAGCATTATTGAAGGTGTTGGAGAAACGTGATATTCTCAGTTTTTCCAATGTTGAACCACTTTCTTATATTTCAAGTACATTTTTAAACAATTCCGATGTACTGAATAAAATACGAGATTATAATAAATTTCATCTTCAAAACACTAAATATTCTCCATTGCATAATATGTATGAAGATACAAGCGGTAAGTCTGTCATTTAATGTACAGGAAACTCATTTCCCACTTGTTAAAACTCGATACCTTTTAATTTTTATAACAGTGCCTGCAGGATCTTCGACAGAAAATGAAAATAATAGTAAAACAGATAACAAAAATTGTGCACCACAACTAAACGTGCAAAATTTTAAACCCCAAGGTCAACCAGTGTCGCAAAGGCATGTAACAAGTCCTAGGATTTATTCTACTCAAGAAGCTATGCTGCAGCAAATGGGTAAGCGTTACTTTACTTTATGCTACATGTTATTAGTCACTTTCTAAATTAACAAATATACGTACCTTTTAGTGCTGTCGCAAATCAGTGAAAGAATTGGACGTTCTTGGAGAGATACAGTTAGATTCTTAGACATCCCCGAATACCAAATCGATGTCATTCAAAATAAATATCCGTTCGATTTGAAGGAGCAAAGTTATGAAGTAAGATGTAACTGCTTTATTCTGTATAAAATTCTTTACATAGATTTAACGCAGACAATTTTGTAGGCTTTGAAACTGTGCATATCCAAGTACAGTGTCAACAGTTGGAAACTAAATTTGCTGCGCGCTTTGGAGAAGGCAAGGCGCAGAGATCTTAAAGAGCTCGCCGAAGAATTAATAATACGCACAAGGATCGAATAATATAACTTCCAGAAGTTTATTAAAAAATACATTTAACATTTCTGATTAGTTCGTTAAGGAAACCTGAAAATGAAATGCGGTATGCAGAAAGAGGAATTCAATTTAAGAAAAAAAAAAAGAAACTTAAATACAGCCGTTTGTTGAACAATCGTGAGAACGCTATTAAATATTGTTACACTTTTTTACAATGTAAGTTGCTATACTGCCTCACTCGAAAACTGAAAAATTGCAACCTAGTTTCTATAGGTTGTTTGAAAAATACATTACAGCAGTCTTTGTTGTTCATACAAGTGATATAATGCACATTAGAGAAAGGCATACATAAAGAAAATTGCTTAATCGCATACATTTGAATAACAGTTACAACTGTACGATTTATATTATCTCCTGAAAAATACAGCAGCCTGTGCGTATCTTTCGCAATATAATCCTAAATTACTTGTTACATTAATGCAAATTTTTATACTTATGCAATACACATCTGTTCCAGTGCATATTTATTAGTTTTCGTTTAATAAATTTCATTAAGAAAATACTTGCTACAGTGAAGAATGTTTAAAAATGTTACACTGAATTTTCGCTTAAATTGCTTGGCGCGGTAAGTTGCCCTGATTTTGTTCAACGTCCACATCATTTATGCACATTCAACCTTGTTAATTTTTAATGAATAATGATGACATTAACGTAACAAACAGTTCTTTAAATAACATAGGCATTCCTTGTTTGACTTCCCGCTTTGATCATGATGTCTTTGTGTATTTGGTATCCTATAGAGACTTTCGATGAAATTTTTAATCTCTCTCTCAATTTGCGTCTGTAAATAAGGCACAATCGAGAAGTTAGATAACCTGTAAACATTGTACATAGAATTCTACACTATAGAAATATATTTACCCAATTTCCATGACACTATCTACGCTATTGGAATTCGCTGTCCACACACCGATTTTATCTGCTTTCGGCCTCACATTTACTACCGCCCCGCAAACATCGTCGGAGTATCCATTGAAGGCCTCGCCGATCATACATAAAAGAGTTTCTAACCAAAAATGATCTAGATCCGTGGATCTTTGTTTCTTGTCTAAGCTTATAAGCCACCTTCCGCCGTTTTTATTAGCCTCATCTTCCCACATAGGTCTAATTCCTTGCTTGAACATGCTGTAGTCGCAACCTTGCCTCAATTCGGAGGCATACTTTATGTGGTTGTACAAACTGTTAACGAAGCGTATTTCATTAGCTCTAGAATATCGACGAACCGCTATCCGATCGGAAACAATGTATCCGCAAACTTTACCTCCAGAAATCTTCGGCCGTGTCGAAGCTCGTTATTTTCCGTTGACTTTCTTCCCATGACTTATTTCTATCGGGTTCGTAGTACCAAAGGGTCCACGTATGTTGAAGCGGATGTTTAATTAAAACCTCCGGTGGAAATTCATCGAAGTTCGATACCTCTTGCTCCTTCCGTTCTACTTCCTGCGAACAATCGCATTCATAATTTAGTATCTAAGATTTTTAACATGCACACGTATCTATCTATATCTGTATTCGCAATATTTTCTAATTATTTTCAACGATTCGATGTCCAGGATATTTACGGAGCAATGTCAATAGGATTTTATATAACATATTTATCGTAACGCGCGGCCCGTGTTCAATTATTTTACTCAAGTAATATAATATGCCTTTTCTAAGCTCGTTAGACAGTTTTCACCATGCATGGGAACAGATGGGAGGGGTGAGGAGTGTCGGAAACGACCACGCTGTTTCGATGAGAGAGCCGTGCAAGCTTTCTTCCGACACTCAAGCCGCGATTATATTTGAATGCAGGATTGCGTTAATTTTATCGTGTCTGTTGGATTATAAAAAATGTTAGCCGAAAAATACCTCGATTTCCTCGTTATTACTTGTAGCCATGTCACACCGACTACACGCACAATATGCTCGCTCAATGGACTAACAGTAAGGGCATCTGACGGCAAGATTTTAACACCCAAATTTCCTTTCCTCAAGATAGAAACGTGAAATTACGTCGGCGTACACGGGAAAGTTATAAAATTTCACAAGGGGATCGGCGAGGAACGGGGCGATCGTTAATTGTATCACCGCGATATAATCAACGAGCACGATAATGACGCGAAGAACAAATAAGAAAGCGCGGCTTTGGAAACGAACGATCTTATGTCTATCTTTTTACTGTTTCCTCTTGTCGATGCACGGGTCAGAGTTATTTTAACGATGCAGGAATTTTTTTTATAACTAACACATCATTTTATCGGTTATCACGATACCAGTAACTTTTGTTTCACTTCCTATTTATCGTTTACATTTACGCGATGCAGTTTTGTTCTCGCATTCTCGACTTTCTCTTGTTCCGTGCATCCGGAGAAAGCAGCGCCGATGTGTGTCATATTCAAAGTCTTGATTCTTGTATAACGAAGAATATCAGACACCATAGTTTTCATGGCTTCGATATATCATAATTATGATAATTAATTTATCATAATTTAATAATTTAGATTATAGCGTATATAAATAAATGAGTTCCTTTCGAAAGAAATTTCGAAGCAACAAATCGCACATGCGCAAGCTTTCTAAACTTCTTTCCCTGTATTGAAGTTTTGATGCATATTTTTTAGAAAATTATTATAAATATTAATATATTTCATATTTACATTCTGTTTAAATGCGCATTTATATGATAAAATAAAGTTAGTAAAAATACTTTAAGGTGAACCGGCTACCCACGATATATCAATCAAAGGATAAAGAAATAAATTATTTCCATAATTATTGCGACCGGTGACGTTAATTTCTCTACTTTGTTGTAGAAAATACGTGCAATGGGGGTTAATATAGGGGTTGGCAACCCTGATGCTCGCAGTAACAACCAGTGTATAGATTGCAGCGGATTTTACAGACCACCCTTGTTGCATCGCTTGTGTGATGTATTTACATTATAAATTGGAAAGCGTAATTATTCTCTAAGGACAAGCAACGGTTTTATCTTCATTATGAAACATTCGGTAAATATCATTTTCTCTATTTCTCACAGCTTTCGTAATAATATCACCGATTAATGTATATTTACTCCGTTAGCGATAGTTTTAAAGAAGGTTAGTTTGTCAACGATTGCATAGTGTATTTTCGCGTATTTAATATACTGTCGCGATATTTCAGCGTTAGCAACGCTTAACTAACGATGTCGAATTGTAGTTTCCTAATGGGACGTTAATTGTAATAGATCTTCTCGATTTTAATTCATAATTTTTCACTTCCCAGGTAACTGAAGAAAATGGAGAGACAAAGCGATGTTTTGTCAAGCAAGAGTGCATCAATTTTGGATACGAACGTTCCTATCCCACTTACACTTCGTCTACTTCGTCCCCGTCCACTGTCACGCAACCTTTACCTGGACAACCGCCGTTACCTCCTATGCCTCCACCATCGAGCGGAGTCCCACCGCCCCCGCACGTATTCGGACCAGTGCCTTCTCAAGTTACGCCAATTCAAGCATGGGCGCACCCTTCCACGGCATGGCAATGGATAACGCCTCAAACATCGCCATTACCGCCCCCAACTCCGCGCGACATGACCGCGAACACGTATCAAAGAGAAATGCCTCTAAGAGGTAATTATATGAGACGTGAGAGGTTTAATCACAATAGAAGCAACGTATATGTACAAAGAAATAACTTTCATCGTAAAAATAGAAGGCTCGCACGGTTTGGCCAGTCTCAGGGTCAATTCGATCAAGCAGCATATTTTGGAGCAACGTTGAGTAGTAGCCTCGGTTTGGAATGGCAAAGAAATAATTACACTGCGGCTGCGAATGACGCTCTTATGAATCATATGCCCGTTCCCCTTCCTAATCATCCTTTACCTCCTATTCCCCCTGGGATGTTGATAAATCGTCACGGCGAAGAGTCGTCGGATCAGGATGTTAAAATCGTTTTGGTAAGATAACATAACAGCAGTCTTACTTAATTGTACGGATCGTTCGATTACGAATCGGGGCTAATTGTGCGTTATTATTTCAGGAGGAGGTTGTAGTTAAAAAGAACAAACAGAGGAAACCTATGTCGCAAAGTTATCCCAGCCGACCTTGGAATAGAGAAGACGCAGAGAGAGCTTTGAAAATTGAGAATGAATACAATAAAACAGTAAAAGCCCAAAGTTTAATAATCAAATTTCCAGATCCCGATCTGAATAAAGATATCGTTAGAGAATTTCATCCTGGTATACAGAATATACACTTTCAAAGCCCTAGCGGTCCTAGGTACTGTTTTATACAGATGGCAGAGAGCATTGATATCGACGAGGCTATAAAGGAGCTGGAGAAAATACCTTTCGGGGTAGGTCATTTAAAAGTCGAAAGAAAGTCCCTAAGGGATGAAGATAATCCAATGCCTGAAGAAATAGATCCCTACACGTTATATATAGGAAATTTACCAGAGTCTGTTAATGTTAATGAAGTAAAAAGTAAGTTTCCAACAGCTGCTCGAGTAGATGTAGGCTATGCACAGAAAATGAGAAATACTCGGTGAGTTTTATTTACTATCCCTAATATCTTAACATCACTTATATCACCCCGACGTGTAATATTTATTTCGTTTTGCAGCTATGCTTTTATCAGGTACAATAGCGTGGATGAATCGATATCTGCTTATAAACAGGCGCATGATTTAATGTGGGATACCAGAAGTATTATTGTTAGGTTTAGAAGGCAGCGTGGTAATACTTGTCTTCCCGGGGAACCTAAACCGAACGTTAAGAAAGTGAAAGAGGAGCCGAACAGTAATTCGCAAGTAATCAAGGAACAGAAAGCTAATAATGCTGAGAAGAAGTTAGAAACTGAAGTAAAGAATAGGTTGCAAGATAATTCCAATAAAACGCAGAACAAAGTGGCATCGCAGGTTCAAGAGCAAAGCACGAATTTGCAAACCTCTTCCACTCCTTCCCCTGCGCCGACTTCAATCGCGTCAGCTAAATCTGCGCAGCAACAACCATGGGTAGAACACTGCATATTAATGAATCGTTTTAGGTGAAATAGAAACAAGGGGGCATACTTATGATTGTCCGTTTTTTAGACTGGTCAAACACCTCGGATACCTTCAGCATCGGAGGCACCGCCACCTTGCTCCACTGAAAGGGAAACGGTCACGGAAACGATAATGCTTACCGAGATCAAGGAAGAGCCGGAGGATTATGAAGAAATGGATATGTCGTGTAACATACGATCCGACGAAGATGTAGATAACGATGTGGACGACGACGACGACGACGACGACGATGACGAGGAAGAAGAGGAAGAAGAAGACGATTCGGATGACGATGACGATAATGAAGACGATTACGAAGAAGAAGACGATGAAGAAGATGACGATGAAAGTGGCAGATTATCTTGTAATGACAAGCAAGAAGAAATTAAAAAAGATAACGAACCAACCGATGTATGTAAAGTACGCTTAATAATCTCTTAGAGCATATATAAATGGAGGTCTCATTGCCTAAGAGTGAGTGCTTCAAAACTGTCCGCAACATCACGCGAGAGAGAAAAAGACAAGTATATGTCCCTTTCGACGGATATGCGCATGCGCCGATATCGTGCGAGAGAGAAACACATCTTGCGAGCGAGAGAAGTATATGTCCTAATCGACCGTCATCGATATCTGGTCGATATCGCCGGCGACGAATCGCGGTTACTATGAATATCGTTGTTTACATATACTTCTCTCGCTCGCAAGATGTGTTTCTCTCTCGCACGATATCGGCGCATGCGCATATCGGTCAAAAGGGACATATACTTCTCTCGCTCGCACATGTCTTTCTCTCTCGCACCATGTTGCGGACAGTTTCAAGCTTTCAATGAGACCTCCATAGTATATGCTCTAAGAATAATCTACAGTAGAGAATCTAATGAATTTTTGTGTCCTGAAATATGTACAACTAATTCGCAATGATTTCTGTTTCAGCATCTTGATCAGATGTTCAGCAAATTAGAGAACATGGCTGATGATATCAGTTTTTAATGCATGTAACAGGCGCGTATCACTCCTATATTGATTAGTATTCTATTTTTAAGAAATTTTAATTTCATACATGTGTAAATATCCCTAGTTCTAAACTGTAACGAGTGAGACTGCATTTATTTAAGTATGATAGCGATTCAGTCGTATTTAAATACTTTTGTATCCCATATGTTTTTACCTGATAAATTTCTACGCTTAAAATAGGCTTACACAGGACCCTTTCTGTAAACAAATTGTGAATACAATTAAAATTATTTTCCGTATTTTTAGTTACAATCGACTTAGTTCACGCGCAGTCATTAAATTTCTCCGCTACTTATTTTCACTAGAATGAATACACAATTTGTCAAAATTCCTTTTACAGAGAACTTTATACCTCGTATCGATTTCTTCTTTTCAAAATACCTTCCAACATTAGAAATATACATTTGAACGAACGACATACATTGCCGGATAAAGGTTTTCGCAAAGATTGGAAAAGATGTTTTTCTATTGTCAAATAAAAAACAAATTGCAATTTATATTATGGTAAAAATGTTTCTTTTATCACGAATAAATTCCAATGAAACGTGCAAATTCTAAACTATCGTGGCGCAGTTAGAATAACGGGGGAATTAACGAACGATCGGTATTGTTCGATTTAAAAATTGAACGCGTTTCCGGTGTGCTTCGAGTGCCACCTACTTCCGAGACGTTTCGGCGGTAGGAAAGCGCGCGTAACGCTGCCGGTCTCAACAATTCTTTCAAGTGACGGTACTTGTTGCTTCAAATCAGTTTCTACGAATTGATAGCCGAGGAAAGTGAGCCGCAAAAATGTTCGAGGCACGTTTGGTACAGAGTGCGATCCTGAAGAAAGTGTTAGACGCGATAAAGGACCTTTTAACCGAAGCCACGTTCGAATGTTCCGACTCGGGTATACAAGTCCAAGCTATGGACAATGCTCACGTCTCTTTGGTCTCCCTAAATCTCAGAAGCGACGGTTTTGACAAATACAGATGCGACAGAAATTTATCAATGGGGATGAGTGTCGCATGGTAAGATTCCATACAAATTTCACCAAGGTTATGTATTCCCCCGTGCTAGAACAAAGAGCACAAACATCTCTGAAGAGAAAGATGTTTGTAATTTTTCGTTTCAACACGAATAAAGTATCTTTGATTTATTCCCTTGTCTTATAGCCAGTATATCGAGTCAATTTCGATTATTAAATTATCACGTCGCAACATTTTTTAGTATGTCCAAAATTCTACGATGCGCTGGCTCGGAAGACACTGTGACGTTAAGGGCGTTGGATAATCCGGAGAATATTATATTCATATTCGAATCGCCCAACAAAGAGAAACTCGCAGAATATGAAATGAAACTTATAAATATGGATCAGGAACACCTCGGTATTCCTGTAAGATTACTTTTCTATACGCTGTAGCGTTGCACATTTATGGAACGGATCTCGATCCGTTTGGATACAATTATGGGATGTTGACGACTGTTACAGGAAACCTCGTATTCGTGTATCGTAAAAATGCCGTCCCAAGAGTTTTCCCGTATATGTAGAGATTTGAGTCAATTTGGGGAATCGATAACGTTTGCGTGTTCTAAGGAGGGTATAAAGTTCAGTGCTTCAGGAGATTATGGACAAGGTACGTTAGTTTCTTATATTAATTAATATATGTACTTACATTCACTGTATAGTATCTACTTTGTGCACGTAACATCTTCTAATAAAGGTTCTTCGAGTACAGAAGTTGTATATCGACTGACTGAAATTAAGCAATGTTATGAGAAGTGTTTACACGTTCTTGACCTTGCTGCTACGAAGGCGAGGTCATGTTTGTATTCGTGGTCACGACTGTTTATATTTTCATATTCAAAGGAAATATACGTTTCTGTAGTCGAACTCATTGAAACGCGAATGAAGTATCAAAAGTATATATTGCAAAATGTAAAAGTATATCTATACAATTTACATTATTATAATGTTCTCGTATACGACATTGTTTTCTTTTTCCAGCTACTATCAAGTTAGCACAGACAGCGGATGCAGATAACGAAGACGAAGCAGTGGTCGTCAATATGCAAGAACCGGTGAAATTAACATTCTCGTGTCGCTACCTTAATTGTTTCGTAAAAGCTGGGCCCCTCTGTGCGCAAGTACAGCTATCGATGTCTAATGACGTGCCTTTAGTATGTGAATACAAAATCGGGGATATCGGGCATATTAGATACTACCTGGCACCGAAAATCGATGACGACGAAGAGAATTAAGATTCCTGCGAATTTTGAAACAGAAGCCGCGACGTCGTTAATGCAGTGTATCATAGCATCGGTTAATTTCGTATAGACGCCGCGATTCTACTGCTCTTGTGTTTGTCGCGTTATTAGAGATTAAGCATGTTTGAAATTTCACGCGAATCGGAATGATAACGCTACACGTATATAAGAAGAGGTATATTTTGATATTCATTGTTGTTCAGGAACGATTAAGGATAATTAAAAATACTTTGAAGGTAATATATTTAAATTTTACATTTAAAAGTCATTTGGCTCGTCACAGTGTTAGCGCAACGCAGAATTGACACTAAGATTCATAGTAGAGTGACACGATCATGATTAACATGGTAATGTGGTGTCATTCTCGTAAGATTCATATTGTTACCGTTTCATAAACTGTGACAATATTTTGATAATATTGCGTTTTTTTTTTTTATAAGTAAGAAGAACTCAATATATTTCCAAAACATTTGATAAATTTTGAATTACGTGTTACCCTTACGTCCTAGCCTAATTGAAGTTTAAATTTTTTTTTTACTTAGTTTAAATATCTTATTTCTTATACCTTTCTTGTGTATAAGCTAGTTTAATATAAAAATACATAATTAGCTTACGAGCTGAGGGAATAAGAGGGCTACCATGGATGGAATAGCCTAGAAGTATACAGTTAAATCTTACACAATTTGGATCTCGTATCGTTACTAAGTAATTAAATATTAATCAATAGATGTTGATTTATACTATGAATTATTTTACACGCACATACTGCGAAGACCTGTATATCGTCGTTTCTTAGTCATACACGCATAAATCAAATCTCTAATCAAAATAAATACTTTTTCATATTTTCTTCTATATTCAAGAAACGAATTAAGGTCGCAACAAAACAAGACACTTTGGCAATAGTAATCAGCCTCTTTGGTTTTAAAGCCCTCATATTGCTTTTGTGTTTTCAACGGAAAAGCTTCGAATTTAAAATCACTCTTACACGTAATAAATCGTTATCAATACGTACAATAACCGAATTTAACACAAAAAAAGAAAACAAAAACAGAAGAAGAATACCGAAGTTATCCGTTCAATGTTTAAATAAAAAAGCTTACGTAAGCGTTTAATACTTGCTCATTTTCAAAGAAGATGCCACGCGCTCTTCGATATCGTCTAACTTTTTTTTTGGACCAATTTGACTGGCTTATGCCAGGATCATCGATGCATCCATTATTCCTTCAGTCTGTGAGCATGAATTTAAAACACATATGTATAGGATGTTGCGTGACGTTCACTTTGCAAATGAGATTACCAACAAGAGAAAGAAACGAAAGAGACATGTACATTTGTGAAATCATAATGGGTTTAAGCATTCGTGTTACCGTTGCTCCCGTATAAGCTGGGATGTACGTACTTGTCATGCAATGTCCTTAGATGCCTTAGCAGATTACTTTTTACGTTAAAGCCCTTTTTACAATAGGAACAAAGAAAAGGCTTCTCCCCTGTGTGCGTTCGTTGGTGAATTACCATCGACGCGTGACTTGGAAATTCCTTTTGACAAATGTTGCACAACTTTTGATGACTGTGAACCCTTTTTGGCTTAGGTGGCGCCGAGTTGTTCATCAAGGCCAGTTGCTCCTCCGTGTGCTCCGTTTGTATGTGGCGTACCCATTCTTGAGGAGTTGAGTACATATTACCACAGAGATCACATTTTAACGGCGGAAAGTCTTTGCTATCGTCATCCACATCGTCCTGCGAAACAGCGCAACGTTAATTATCATTTACTAATCGAAACGCTAGGTAAACGCTTCTGCAAACGCTCACCTTCCTCTTTTTCCTTCGATTTTCAGTCATGTCAGCGTGTGTAAATTCAATGTGTCTCACCCAGTCCGATGGCCGATTAAACGTCTGACTACACATGTCGCACGTTAATGGCGTGTACTCCTCTTCCTCGTCCGCACTGTGTACAATTTCCTGCAAACGACCCAATATAGGTATTACATACTTCCTTTTTATAAAACGAACCATTTTTACACGCTACATACAGGTTTGATATCAATTTCATGATCTATAGTCAGTGATTCCGATGGATCGATAGTTTCCTCCCAGATCGGCTCGTCTTTTACCAAAAGCTCCAGGTTCAACTCGGTCTGTAAGGCACGAGAAGAGAGGCGTTTCATTCTACTTAAAAGAGAAGCAACAATACGAAGAAATCGGTCTTATTTACATTTTCGCCGTCCTCGCTTTTAGATTTATTGGACTCCACGTCGCTGTTGATGGTTTTCCTTTTCTTCGCGTTCGCCTCCAGGTTCTCCTTATTCTTGTTCTGCTCGTTACTCTTATTCTCCTCCAACACCTTCTTTGTCTCAGGCTCGCTGGCTTTATCGTCGGCCTTCTCGATACTCTTTCTCTCTGAGGTAGGTTTCTGTGGTTGAACGTTGTTCTGCACCGGCGTGGCCTGCTGTTGCGCATTCTCGGTCGCCTTCTCCGTCGTCGGCTGCACCAGCTTGATCTTCTGTATTTGCCCGGTCAACGGCGGCTGCTCCCGTTTGTCCCGATCGACCTTCTGGTTGTTCGACTGGATGTTCTCCTTTTTGCTGCCGGTGTTGGATCTCCACAAACCACGGACACGCAGGATATCTCCCGCCTTTAACACACCCTCCAACTGATCGTTCGTCACGGTCGCCTCGCCGCTGTACATGTATTGAATAAGGATTTTCAGCGTGCGATAACCGATCTCCGTTGGTAGTACCTGAAACGCGATCACCATGATTATTTAACTTATCTCGAAATGGGTAACTACTCGTCCACTGGCGACGACTGTGATTCCCCGAAGGGTCGTGTGTGCACACACTGCGCGTGTATAGGTATACGAACCACAATAATTGGGGCATTCGTGTTCGCCCCGAAATGACATGTTTGAAAAATGTGACTAAGGTACGATGAGCAAGCGGCTAGGACGAATCGATGGGCAGCCACGTGCCGGCCACAGGACGTCGCCAACAGAACATCTGCGAAGGATTCTGAGTGGAGTAACGTCGCGACAGAGCTGTGCAGATGCGCGCCATAGCTGTGCCACTTGAGTTGATAATTCTCCGAAGCAGCGATGGCCATTTTTTCTGCACCGTTCGAAAACAACGATACATTCGTTAATATTCTCGTACATGTAAATGTAACGCGCTGACACGTATATTTCTTTGTTGTATTATTAAGCCTGTTGCGTCGCTCGCATATCGCCTGTATTTTACAGAATTCTTGCGTCGTGCCATAAAGTAGGACGACGCTGAAAATTACTATAGACTAGATATTAAAGCATGCATCTTCTCAGGCGAGAATTAAACGATTACCACTACATGGACAGTAACGCCGGGCGTACCTTATTCAATCGGAAAAAATTACACACTATATTCGCGACGCTAACGGTAAACAAATAGTTGTCACTCCCCTATGACCACGCAATGACTTAGCAATTTTCTATTTTATTAACGATGCACATGCTTAACAACACATTAGTTAGAGATCTCTTGTTGCTTTTTTTAGGCAACAAATAAGGCCAGAGTCACAGAGATTAACACTGACAGGAGATCCCCTGGTACGATCACGACGCGTGGATCGGTCGATTTCGACGAGACGTTTCACCGGAGCCAATGATGCAATGCAATAATTTACGCACTGTAGCTAGCTACCCCGGATTCACACCCCCGTCACGAAATCCCGACGTTCGCTCGACGGCGGTTTAGACGGTGTGCACAACATCGGTGGAAAAATCACGGATCGAGAACGAAGGAGGCCAACGTTCACGTACTCGGTATGGCAAGCCGATCTTGGATCGTTCACTTAGCCGGAGGATCATTGGATCTCACGATATTACACCGCTGGGTCGCACGAACGTCAAGAGGAACGAGAAGAGATCTTCTCGTCGGCGAAGGCTTCGTTTTTACGGCGCGTCGTTACGCTGTCAACGTGGTTACCTGACGACATCGGCCAGAACCTCGGTCACGCGTCGCACAACGGTCAATCCTTCACGATCTTTTAATCGGTACGGCGGTAAATTCTTGTTGGCGAGCGGTCCGCGTCACCAG
The DNA here is from genome assembly GCA_960531205.1 of Andrena bicolor. Classification (NCBI taxonomy): domain Eukaryota; kingdom Metazoa; phylum Arthropoda; class Insecta; order Hymenoptera; family Andrenidae; genus Andrena; species Andrena bicolor. The sequence goes on along the minus strand of OY482668.1, from coordinate 12,355,382 downwards.
TACGGTGTATCTCGCACGCGTCGTTGGTGTTTTGAAAGGCGGTTCGCGCGGATACGGGACACGGGGCAGATATGAGCATCGAACCGCCGCGTAGGGGCCTAAAAATCGATATTTCGGTCTTTGCTCCATCCTCTCCGGCGGTGCAGCCGTGCTCGCTTTCGCGGCTAGGTAGGGTGCCCCCCTGTTCATCATCGATTTTCCCGGCTACCAATCGCACGCATCCATTTATCGCATCGATCGCCCGAGCTGATTTCAGCGTTTGCGTCCGTCCGTCCATCCGCCCGCTCCACGATTCATACCCGTGCACCCCGCCGCAACCGACCCCCTCGCGCCCTCCCGACCCACCTCCCTTCGACACGGGGCTCCGTTCATCCTCCCACCCCGAGACAAACCTTGCCAGGCTGCTGGCTGCTGCTGCCTTTAAGCTGCACAGACGCGACTAAACGCGACCCTTAGCCACATCCTTTTTCGCCAGGGAGACCGGGCATTTTACCGTTTACACTCCACGGCTCGCCCTGATATATCGTGCCTGTTGATATCTCTCTTTACATCGCTTATCACGAAACACGTCGCATCAATCGCTTTTATTTTACTAGTTTAATTAGTGTAAGTAGGCATTCTGTCTCATCGCCTCTAGCAAAATTCTATGTATAGATTTGCAGAAATTAATTCATCGTTTCTTTTTTATGTTTTAATAGGAATAGCACACGTAGGACTGAAAATTGAAACACTACTCGTCGAGTGCAAGATGTATCCTCTGTCTTGCAGACCATTTTTTATTTCTTTACTTCTCCCCGGAGAAAAATGAAGGCGAGGATGATCCTTGTTTGAAGTCATGGTAAAAAAAATCGCGGATTGTATTTTTTTTTTACTGCAGATTCTTACCTATCGTATTATAATCGATTTTGTTTCTCCCCAGTAATCGGCGACTAAGCTGGTGGATATTCAAGCAGCATGAGTATGATTCGATCTGTAACAGTTTCGTGTAATGCCTCGTCGCAAATAGTTCGTTAACCTGGATGACTGATCTATGGATCTATGAGGCGACATTACAGAGGGTTAGTTTATACGGGTAGTAAAATTTTAGGATCGCGTCTGGCCGGTTCTACGACGCACCCGAAGATGGCGCTCATAGTGGGATTCTTCGATTTTCAAGATTTCGTTTGATTGTGTGCACACGTCTGTGTGCGACGATGTACTGCATTGCGTCGACGACCCATTTTGCAATGGGAGCGATAAGTTGCACACCCTCCTACCCTTAAATAATCAATCCCATGTTTCTGAGCGCGAGCCACGGTCCTGCCCGCACAGGAGTAACGGGAATATGCTCGGGTATTATTTCCGCTTTCATTTGCGTTTATATTTTTATCAAAAGCTTTGTTATTATAAACAAACAACTTAATTAATTTTCCTATATTTTCAAGAGTCTCCGCTATTTTAATCGACGGGTAAACGGTAGCCACGCAATCAGAATTATGATTACAGCGCACTACCAATTTTTCGATAAATCCTTTTAAAAAATCAGCAAGTAAACAAGCAGGCGAAAAAAAAATATAAAAAATATGAATCAAGAAATTATTGAGGAGATATTTGATACTCAAATTTAAGAGTAACAAAAGAGTAAATGACACAATATTTTAGTATGTAAAAGAACAATCCTGTAATATTAATTGGATATCAGCTGTTTTACAGAGCTGTTCGGTCTATCTCAGTTCCAGAGACACCCTTCACATCTCCTTCTGCATTATCCTATATAAATTCGTAGTAGACTCACGATTTAATAATTCCTCTCTTCGAGACCGAAGTTATGAAGAAAACGAATTTTTCTTCCAAGGAAACTATTTGCACTTGAAATTGAAATCAGTTTCGGTAGGTCACGTGGTAATGAGATCACGTGGCGCTTCTGCATACCCCGTCAGAGGGAACCACAGATAATCCCGAGTAATCACACTACGGGCAACAATCTTTTCCTCGTAAATACATACGTTGTATTGTCATCGAACTAAGGTCGACGTAGCGAAACGATGCAACGGCTTCGCGGGGCGTAATGTGCATCGCGGGCCTGAAGGTTACATCGGGAGCGCACGAGTGGCATTTATGTGTCACGTCTAAGTGACCTAGTTTACAAATGAATTTTCGCGTCTCTGATTTTCCACGGCTATGACCCCGCCGAGTGAGTGTTCTTAAAGTGTCGGTGGCCTACGGGGGACAGTGACGATAATGCTGTCTCGTAAATAAGTGAGTTCACGGCTGTATATAGAATGCGGAAGAAAGCGAGCAATTCCGTTTGATTATCGCGGCGATGCGGACTTTTATGAAATACGAATGCCTTTGCGCCTCCAGCGAGCGACGCAATTAGGTTAAGTTGACAAGAGCTGCACGGGTCCTTTACAAGTGCTCGACAACACTGGGCGATTTATAAAATGTACGGTAAGCCAGGCGTTTGTTCGTGTAATGTTTATATATCAATGACACCCCGGAGGAGAAGTGTTTGTTATGTCGAACGAGGTTAACGGACGAGGGAGGTTGATTTCACTGTCTGTCGAACGTGTTGCAGTTCAATAAAAATTCGCTTGGTCAAGATGAAAGATGGTTGTCCAAAGTCTCGCCTGGTGACGTTAAATAAACACTGTATGGCTCTAACATTTTATCCGCGACGAAACGGGCGTTACGTACTTGTACATATAAACAGTGCATAGAGCGGGCTGGTCGCATTCCCAATATGCCGCACATCACACGGAAGTGGGAGCTATTCCCAGGCAGAAACAGATTCTGCTGCGACGGCAGGGTGATGATGGCGCCGCAGACAGGGATCTTCTATGTAACCGTGTGTCTCATCGCTGGAACCAGCGGACTGTTTTTTGCTGTTGAGTAAGACGATCATCGTTCGAGTTACAATTTCTGATTTTCCAGAGAGGAAACGGAGTTCTAACAACTTTATTATTGCTTGTTCTAGCTGTCCATTCTTAGCGGTTCACATAACGCCTGCTATACCAGTTATTGGAGGCTTGTTATTTATTTTTGTAATGTCTGCTTTATTCAGAACAAGCTTCAGCGATCCTGGAGTTATTCCAAGAGCGACGCCTGACGAAGCTGCCTACATCGAAAAACAAATTGGTACACGAACATATATTATTATGTAAGCCTTTAATAATCGACTTTACTAAGTATTTATATTAAAAAATTTGCATTCTTTGCATGTTGGATAAAGAGGTACCAAATGATGGTAATTCTAAAATGTATAGACCCCCGCCTAGAACGAAAGAGGTGTTGGTCAAAGGGCAGCCGGTGAAATTGAAATACTGTTTTACCTGTAAAATATTCAGACCTCCGAGAGCTTCGCATTGTAGTTTATGCGACAATTGCGTAGGTACGTGTACTGGTTAATTACTTGTCATGGAAGTAACTCGTCGAGAGGGTGAATCGAACATTGAATAATTATCCTTTCAGAGAGGTTCGACCATCATTGTCCATGGGTTGGAAACTGCGTGGGCAGACGAAATTACAGATACTTTTATGCCTTTATCGTATCTCTGGCATTTCTTTGCGTTTTTATAGTTGCGTGTGCCGTTACGCATTTAATTATGCGTAAGTATATTAATCACAGAAATAGTAAACGAACGGAGCGATGATTAATTATATGCACGAATCTGTTTACCAGTCACAAGAGACGGCAGGCCATTTTTAGAGGCAGTGAGAATATCTCCTGGAAGCGTCGTCGTAGGAGTTATATGTTTCTTCTCCGTTTGGAGTATCCTTTGCCTTGCTGGTTTCCATACATATTTAACTACTAGCAATCAAACTACTAACGAAGATGTAAGTATTACAGATTCTCGAAATCGTGGGAGGATTAGAAATGTTTCTGTTGTCCTAGATCAAGGGATCATTTTCCATCAAAAGGGGGCAAGAGAGTTTTAATCCTTATAGCCAAGGAAATATTTGTGGGAATTGTTTTTATGTGTTATGTGGACCTGCGCCGCCTAGCCTAATCGGTAACTTCATTTTTTCCGTCTCTGGTATTTATTAACTTAATATAGTCGCAACTTTGATCTACATTCGAAGTATGAATCTTTACAGACCGAAGAGGTATAGTGACACCCGAGTATCGCGCGGAACAAGAAAGAGTTAGCGACGACAGTGTGATCACTAACAACAAAACATACGGGACCGTGAAAATTGTGCAACCGCAGGTAATCGAATGTTTGTTCATTCGTTTATATCTTACTTCTGTCATTAACTGATATATTGTCTTCTTATTTCTTATCGTTACAGTCCAATGGTACAACTGTTCAAACGAATCCCAGCACAACAGATCTCACAGGTTCGATGAACAATCTCGTTACCGGCCAGCATTCGCCGCAAATCGAATCGATAAACGGTGAGTTGAGTCTGCTAAGGCACACTGTATGCTATCCCGAGGATCTGTCCAAGTATCCGTGCCAGTACATTAACGACACTTACGCCCCGACGTATCCCCTGCAGCACTGTTTTCAGGAGCCTGTAAAAAATGTAAAGTACGAAACAGAAAGGGGCAATCCAGATTTTCAAAAGTATCCGTGTAGGTGCGAGGAGAACTTGAATAAGTATCCTCACAGGTGTAGGGAAGAGTATCATAGATGTTCGGATAATAATTTAATGTATGATCAGTGTGTCGGGGATCAGAAGTACGGTATCGATCTTCAGAAATATCCGCAAAGGTACTCCGAGGATCCTTTGCGGTATAAGCTTGACGACATGAGCGTATACACTGATTTACAAAAGTTCCCGCAATGCTATTCCGAAGATCCATTGCGATTCGCCCAACCGCAGCATGCTCTTAAATACAATAATTTGAGATGCACTGTTCATGGCTTAAAGTATCCAGTGTCGAAGCATCTCCTGCCGACGGTGGTGATGCCGCGGATATTAGGGCCCGGGGGGATGCCGATTATCGGTCAGAACGCGATAGGGCTCGCAGTGAATGCTTTCGGTTCAGGACCATTGACCAATAACTTCTCTTACGCGGAGAACTCTTTATGTCGGAACGATGGCGCCGAGAATGATTTTCTAAACCAGAGATTTATCACGAGCTCGATGAGCGACAATGACGATATTTAACGTTCTTTGCAACAGTTGCATTTCTTAAAGATAATATTGTCCCACCTATTTAAATGAAATTTAAACGAACAACTATAGTGTCACTGATTAGGGGAAATTCTTTTAGCGTGTTAGAACGAGAATAACATGTAGCTTTCCATATTCTATCTGTTCACCAAGCGGACTTTAATCCGCTTAAGGATATTAATGGCATTAACGAGGATGATTATTATTGCGATGAATTGTTCATGTTTTCTTGTGCTGTAACTTATAGATCTCTATGGACGAACTACACTCAAGTTGAATTTCATTGTTGTTGACAGAGATTTATTTATTTTTCGACTGATCGATCTGGCATTAAGCACATAGATACTTTTATTTAAGGAAAATAAGAGAGAAATTAATATTCTTGTTATAACGTTATACATGTATATTTTAACTAAAGCATACACCACTGCAATGGACTGACATATTAGTTGCATTACGATTTGTAATACTTTATAACGATACACTTTTAAAGAAGTATATGAATATTAATTATTTGTCTTCATGTTACACTCACATTAGGTAGTATATTGTAGGTAAATAGTATATAAAAGGATAGTCAATGTTGCATTCGATTCTTTAAATTATTTTTAATCTTTTAGAAGCACTCGTGTTACAAAGTCTTTTATGGTAACGTCGATCTTTAACGCTATAATTAAATAGAACTGAGTATGTGTTACCAAATGCATAAGCTAAATTTAAGTTCCTCACCATTTCGCTATATTTTTACATGATTCAATAAACTGTATTTCTTTGTTGTTTAAAATTACGTCCTGTTATCGAGGGCTCAGAGCATACCGTTTGGTAAGTTAATTTTCTTTTATTCCGTTCATCATTGTATGTATGTTTAATACGAATGAACTGGTATTTATTAATAGCTGTTAATACACACTTTACACTCGATGTGTATTCCCTACACACTTCCGAAGAGACTAATTTTAGAATGTTATTCCAGTTTAAGGGTTTATGGATTGTGACTAATTAATTAGCTCATAATTATTATATCGGTTTTCCTTATGGGCACTGGGATTTCAGAAAAATACGAGACGTATATGAAAATACATGTATTCGTACATGTAGAAAATAAATACATGCACAGTTCCATGTATAGATCTGCGGGAAACGTGTAATAAATTTACACTCGTGCGTGTGATGTCAAAATTTTTCGTACAACGATTACTGTCCACGTTCTTCCTTCGTGTTATTTAAACATTAGGATCTCATGTTTGTATAAACAGAGAGCTGCAATTTAATTTCCAACTATCTATTCATACAAAGGAGAAGGTACACAGTCAACACTGCACTTTTACAATGAGTTTGTATAATACAGTATCTGTTGCTAAAGAGCATTCGTAACGGCTTGCCATTTCGACTTTAATGCCAGTTATGGAAGTTCTAATATTTTTTTCTGCGTACTGTACACAATATTGTATATACCGCATATGGTCGGGCGATGTGAATTATGTGATTATCATTGGGAATTTGTTTTTAGGTAGCACCACGAACAGCGTGAGCCAACTTGTTACTAATGAAGTACCACTAGCGTCACTTAATATAGCTCCAATTGATATCGATGAAATTGCACCGCTGCCTTCCCGTCAGAGCGTCGTGGTCTCTTCCACGTTGGATACGTCCTCTATACCTTCGGTAACCGTAACAACACCTTTGTCCGCATCTAGACTTAGATTGTTACAAGACACGACCATGATAGAGTCCGCTTTAGACCTAGATTCGCTGGAAGACGCCAGCGTGGGTAGAGGGAGTCAAGCGGGACTCATAAAAATGGGGGCAGTATAATAATTTAAATTTATACTTTCGATCTAGATAGACTCGTAGACTTTTCAAGTCGCTGACGCTTAACAAAGGATAGTGCAGATTTAATTCCATTTCGTTTGTATCGTGCTCAAAGAACGCCATTATACTTTCGAGTAGAAGCACAAGGAAAAAATGGGTATACATTACTGTTTGTCTCGGTGGCGAGTTCTTCCGAATTCATTTGAATATTCTTATGAAATTAGATTAATTGGGTATCATGGTAATATTGTGACATTTATCTGTTTCTGTCTGCACTATTCCCGCGTTATATTTAGCATTGATAATTATGAAATTCTGAAATTATCAATGCTGAATTGGAATTATCAATGGAATGGTCATTCACGTCCTCCTTTCTTCGTTATACCGAAATAGTGAATGAGAATAATCTACTTGCAGCGTAGTAACGCGAAGATGGTGAGATTTATCATACGATACTCTTCGATACTATACTAAACGAAAGATACGTGGGTTTAAGGAAGATGTACTACTTAATCGTTTTAACATGAGCTTATACATTTCTTTTTGTTAATATGTACTCCAGTCTCTAACTTTTTGCCAACATGATAATACTGGACTAACAAACTTCTTTTTCTAATTGGTATGACTTCTACACTCGAGAATCTTTACGAAACATGATGAGATTGTGATTCAATATCGATTCGACAATGGGGAGAAAGGAATGAAACTAGTGTACTTGCACAAATTATATTATTAGCAAATGTTTGTATGCATTTGAAAATTATTCAAGGATCAGACAGAATTGGATTCTCCTGTTTTGCGACGAATTAGCTTTAAAGATGTAAAAGTATTATTTCGTTCAATATTCCGATTGGAAAACAAGTATTACGTTCTTTATTAAATTCGCTATGTACAGTGTAAAGAGAATTTTGTAAATACGGGAATTTTCATAAATATTAGTATAGTTTTGCAAGCATTTGGAGAATCTGTTAAGGCGATGAGGATCGTACCAAGCATTTTAAATATAGAAGTACCACTGCCTGGTTTATTGATAACTCGTGTATCGATATGTATTGCGTGTCGTTATTTAATTTGATGCATTTCGGGGTATAGAAATTATTTATACGGTTAATTAATCGAAAACGAGGGAACGACATCGCTAGTTGACATTCTATCACGTAAGAGTTGCCATTATATTGACTTTGAGAGTACTATCTTTTTGTACATAATGTGCGTGTATGATATTGTATGTATATATTGTGTAGATGTTATTACGATAAGATAATATACTACAAGTTAAAAATACATCGATATGTTATGTGGTATTAAAGACCTACTTAAAAAAATTCTTTAATTGTAATGATGCATGTAATACTTAATACTTTGGGAGAAATCAAAATTACACAGTATCTTTGATAAAGGTATTTTTATTGGATGCTTGTTTCACATTAATTGTACGTGTGTCTTTACAAAAATATTTAATTGCTACGGAACAATATTGAAATAAATCCCCTGGTTAACAATACGATTAATGTATATGCACTGATAATTCAATACTTTCACAGAATAATTTAAGAACAATGTGACCTGAAATATCGCCATTATAATATAAATATATCGTCTTGTTAAACTAGGTCATTTGTTATTTTTACTCGTTAATATCTTTTCTTTTGTGCACGTAGCGTCGTGAGAATATCTAAAATATAAACCCATCCTGATTTTACATCGATTCTTCGCTTCAATATAATGTATGCGTTACGATAGCAATGATCAAAACTAAAATCGCGATACTAATCCCAGCGATGTATATTTTCGTTTGGTGATTTTCAGACAGCTCTTTGCCAGGATCGACTGGTTTTATGTCAATTTCGCTTTGGCAATAAAACTCCGTAGGATCTGCATGAGAAATTCGGAGTGTTGCGCATGATTAGAGCTTACGGTTTGTTTTTAATATGTACAATTGCAGGCGCTTACCAGCTTGGACCTCTATGTCTTTCTGAACATTACTTTCTTGAACTTCCAAGTCTAGAAGTTCTTGCAACGACAGAAGAGCTTCTTGAGGACCTTCGCCGGGAAATAGGTAGTCCGATAATGTTACTTTACTTTCTGGTAATGCTATTAATACTCTCCTTGGGGGTTCGTGTAACGTTATGTTCTCTGGAAGGGAATAATAACGATACAGTACAATTCGTATATAATATAACAAAAGATTCTTCCTATATCTCACGACGAGCACCTTCTGGAGATCCATTTTCTTCTTCGATCAAACTGTCCCAATGCATCTCTAATCTACTCGCCAGTGACCTTATTATGTCTTGTTTCACCGCCGCATTAGCTTCCTCGACATTGGCTTTTTGGTGAAGAAACGTTCTGCTCACTAATTGCCCGACCAAGCGTATCGATGCATTGCATGGCGTTATCTTCACGTCTGAGTTATTATTCTTTTCTTGCTAGTAATCCACAAAATAAACTGTGTTACATCTATTTAACGAGCGATAATACAGCTTTAATACGTGTCTTTATCATTTAGGAAGACACTTTATAATGCTACGAAGAATGGAGAACAACTATACAATATGTTGTAAGTGTAAATACTCACACATGGAACATACAAGTTAATTTGAATCGCTTTGTTATTACTACTCTTTTCGTCGCTCTTAAAGCCTTTCTCATCTTTTCTGGTTTTGCTAATTACTTCTAACGTATCGTCCGGGGATCGTACTTCCCCTTCAATGACGATAAGGGAAGAGTCGATCACATCCGATATGCTTGTCAAAATATCCTGTGGATTCGAATTATGTATATTTCGCTTTGCACGCGTACTTTACGTTAACGCGAGTTCTATTAGATACCTGCAGCTGTTTTTTAAGAGTTTCAGGATCTTTGTTAGCAGCGATGAGAAACAAACGATCGAAATCTACAAGAGTCTCGAGTTGGTGCCACTTTGTAGCTTTCGTTTGAAACTTCCAATCCGCTGGCTTTAACATTCCAGTCTTAGTGGTTTCTACAGATTTACAAATATATCTAAAAGCATTAAGAATTATGCTACGGAGGAAGAGATACATAACACGTATGATATTCATGAAGCACCGTACTTTTGTGTTACGCTATTGAAACTTAAAATAAGGTGCTCCTCGTTCTTATTTCCGCAAAGGAACGTATTATGCGACAAGTTCTTATATATTGCGGCAAGAATGGATCTCAGTTTCTGTACGTTCGTATTATCATTTATGATATCCTGAGGACCAACAATAAATGTACCAAGGACCCTCATTCCCCCTGGTAACATTCTGGTCACCTGTAAATAGTATTTACATATTTCATACAACTAATGTGTTTAGTTACCTTTAAAATGGATTTGTTACTCATTTAAATATTTAATTTCAATCGAATGTATTTAGTATACCAGCTCGAACGTAGCAAACGTACATATTTAGCATGATCCGCAACCCAGCTCTCTGGTATATCCTTCACTGATTTAATATACCTTTCGGCAGTGTCTTCCTGCGTATTCGCTCCAGTACTAATCAACGTTTCCTCCACCACATTTTTCCCTAGTGGAGGCGGTGTCTTTGCTAAGTGTACAATGTAATCTTTTTGCCCGGTACTCTGTAATTTTAATGATACTGTAAACACAGAGTTATTCGTATCTGACGACCTTTTAATTCACCATGAGAGACTCAAACTCATTAATTATTAGCGCATCCTAACCTACGACTTTCTACATGAATTCGAAACAGATGTACGAATTGAAATGCAGTTTATTAGATTGTTACAAGAGGTGCGAGCATAATCTTCATTAAACACTAAGGATAATCTGTATGAATCGAGATAATTCGAAGGGACGTTTCTTAATTGACAATTACATATGGTAAACAAGTGGAAACAGGAAGGATGACGTGAAATTGGAACATACAAAAATCGAACCTGTCCCAAAATCAGTCCTATTGCGTATTCATCCGGTTTTGCTAAAGATCTTAGGTAATTGTGAAGCCGTTCTTCTGCATAAACGGTTCGCCCCATTATTTTAGATAATTCTGTGAACGTGCGACGTTTACGACAGCCCACACGTTGACACCAGTTGACACTGCACAGACGTGGGGACGTGTGTGCTATACCAGCTGATCACTTGTCAACAGTATAAGCATCGACAAAGTGTAGGATAGATCTATCATTTAATGTAATTTTGTTAGAGCACTAATTTTGTGTCACATGCTCGGGGGACTCGCGAACCTCCTTTTACCATTTTCGTGTCGCACACAACGTTATCAATTCCGAGTGGAATTCGAGACTTCCAAAAAGTTAGCCCCTCGTCGTAGTGTATATATCAGTTTCTTTTGTATGCATTAGTTTATATTATTAGCTCATCAATTGACAATTTATAATACATTAAACAAATTTGAATGAAATTTGTTTTTTCATCCAGCCCTTCATTTATTGGGAAACCAAGTGGAGGCGTGGCTTAGATTTCAGCGCTGCGGTGGTAAGTTGGCAAACTATTGCAAGTAGGCCCGAATCCCACCAAACATTCCGAATAAGTATTTATTAATCGAAGAAGTAAAAATTTAGTGTTCAAAAAAATTTAAAAAAACTCGTTTTTCACAAAATGTCTATATAAACACTGATAATCGTATGGACTTTGACGAATTTCGGCCTACTCACAGTAGTTTAATTTTCTGTCACTAGTTGGCGTATCAAAATTCTTGGTTTCCCAATATTGTTTTTTTCATTATTCACTCTGCACGCTTGTGCATAATCACCATGATAGTGATCCTCGTGTATCGTCGCTGATTGGTTCCTGCGATTTAGAGCAAAAGCGGAAGTAGACAGAGAAAGAAACTGTAAAAAAGAAAGAGACGGAAATACTGATAGAAAGAGATAGAGTGAACGGTTAGGTTATGTTTATTTCCGGTATTGCTCCAAATCTTGACAAATGGCTGCGGTTATACTGCCTGGAGGATCACTAGTGCACTGGCGCTTTCGTAGGGATCTGATCACGATACGGGCTCAACGCCGGTTCCGACCAGCGAGTCCATAAGGAGACAATACTGTATCACCTTTTCCTTCAGCATTAACATTAGCACCGTTACTTAAAAGTCATTTGATAATTTCGGCGCTACAATAACAATGGGAATGTATCGCAAACGAAACTCGGTCGAGGTGGCGCTCTGATCGGAGTGCCCAAGATGGCGTCTGAGCATGCGCGTAATGACGCCGGGACGTCAAACCAATCAACGCCAAGATGAGTTTGGCTTAATAAACACTCGAATCGACGCAAGCGCAAAGCCAAACTCATCTTGGCGTTGATTGGTTTGACGTCACGGCGTCATCACGCGCATGCTCAGACGCCATCTTGGGCACTCCGATCAGAGCGCCACCTCGACCGAGTTTCGTTTGCGATACATTCCCATTAGAACTACAGCAATGTGGAGTAGTGTATAACCTTCCTGATATCCACCGGTATATGCAGCATTAACATTAGCTCCATATTTTGGAAGGTGTTCAGCAATTTGTAAATTATTATTTTCTACCGCGATATGAAGAGAAGTTCTACCATCTGTTGGTTCAGCATTAACATTAGCACCTTTACTTAAAAGATATTTGGTCATTTCATCCTTAAGGTATGTAATAGCAAGGAGCAGTAGTGTATAACATTCCTGGCACATACTGGTTCTATACATAGCATTAATATTAGCTCTATGTTTTAGAAGATATTCAACAATATGCGGATACCCGCTACTGCAACAAGAAGAGGAGTTTGACCAATCATTGTTTCAGCATTTACATTAGCACTTTTGCTTACAAGCAATTTTATAATTTCTTTGTAATCAAACTCGACAGCAAAGTGCAGTGATGTACAATTGAAATAATCAGAGGTATTAAAATAAGCTCTGTATTTTAAAAGCTGCTCAACAATTTGTAGGGAAATTGTCCCAGTAGTTGACCAGTTATGGGAAAGCGGAAATTCGTGTTACACGTTGTTATTATTAATGTACTATTTTTTTAAATGCGTCATTGACAATTAAATTCTTTAAAGTATCTATTTTTCAAATGTGTGAATGATTTTTTTAATAGTATAACCAGTCAAATTCCAACTCCAGCCTTTCATATGCCAGTAGTCAGTCAGGTTCTTCTATCAGGTTATATATGTTTCAGCCACCATAGTATACTTATTGTTAATCGTCAAAATGTTACGTATACGCCGTATACAAAATATATATATATACGCCGAACATGTGTCATTTTTCGTGATTTTCTGTTAATAAATTATTGCTGATTCCGTAATAAATTCAATCCCGTGCCGGGCCACGCGAAACGTATGCACTTACTATCAGTGGGTGGAAAATAATTGAAATAAATGAATCGCTCTACTTAATAACGGTAAATACGTATTACGAAATGAAACAGGTTAAAACCACAGACGAAGTATAGAATAGATACACTGCGTTCCATATAAGAGCATACCGACGGCCCTACCGATTTGCGATCGATCTGCGCAGTTCCCAAGGATCTTACACACGCGATTGGCCGTAGCAATTTCCCTGCCGGTTAACTACCAATCAACATTGTATCCCTGCGCGAAACCAGTATGCTCTACGACCAATCGCGTGTGTAAGATCCGTGGAAGCTGCGCAGATCGGTGGAAAATCGGTAGGGCCGTCGGTACGCTCTTATATGGAACGCAGTGTAGAGCCCCCTTGCCATTTCCGTGTTGCAGGTATTGCACACTGTGCGCAGCAGAATATTATTTGCCGCCAAAACAATCAACATGATTATACCGATAAAAAGGTACTGTTATTTATCCTTGCGATTACTTTAACAGATTTTGATAAATTGATTGTGGGCTGTATGTCGTTTTAAAGAGATGGCGAACTTGAAGAATGGGGAATCGTTGAACTGCAGGGAGATTTGAAATTCGATTCCGCAGACACTACGAATAAGTTCATCGCGGACCTACACTTTTCCAAATCTGGTACACCAATATTGATCATTGGCATCCACGTGTTGCACGGCAAAGAAGTACCACTCCCAAAACCATTTGCTGTTTTAGAGAAAAAGGATAATGGAACGAATGAAACAGCAGACAATTCTGATACAAAAACTGAATATATTGTAAAAGCTATTGTCAAAACGAAATTAGTGTTTAGATCAAGACCGAAACCTATTATAACAAATGTTCCAAAGTGTATCTAAACCCATTTTTATTATTCGCAATGTACTATAGCAGGGGAGATAATTTCAAGGCATGGCTGTAAAAATCATTTATCTTCTTGAGAAGTAATATTAAACAGGTGTAGAAAAATTTCCATCTTTTATTTCCTTATTGCTTTAACTTACAGGTAAAAAATATTATCCTACATTGAATTATAAATATAATTGAAACTATTCCTTCATTTCTCCTTCTTCGTCTTCTTCTTCCACACCCCTTATGTACATTACATTGTTACATCTGATCAGAACTTCGCCGAGGTTTCCGGTACAGTTTCCATCTATGTGTTCCTCGGTGTTGGCCAATTGCAAATTCATATAGCCATCGACAGATACAAGGTACCCCTTGTATTCGTGGCCCCATTTTAATTTAACCATGACAGGTTTACCCGTCAAACCATTTAGAAATGGTTTGGGGTTTATGGGCATCGTAGCAGCCATGGTAGCAATCTTGAAGCCGCTGTAAAAAAATATAACCCGGTGCAGATTTTCAATGAATAATAATATAAATTACGTTATAAGTTACTAATAATATAAATGAACGGAAACGTAAATTAGTCCGAATTTCAGAGAAATATTGATCAACGTATTATTTGATAAAAATTTAACTCAGCATCGAAAGTAAGGTTGTGTGTACAAAGCATTCTTTACGTCAAGAGATATCTATTTTATATACACGTATCGTAAGATTATCTCTAATTTATCACGTAAAATGTGTGTACTTACGTATTTAAAACAGGTAAAGAGAGAAAACTTGGAACTTTCGTTCACGCGTGCGAAAGAGCGTTTTGTTTTGAAGCAACCTGCAATTGCGTCTCGTGAATGGCTGCCACTACAATGGCGAAATAACTAAAACTTGTCAAAAGACACGTAACAACACACTTGTAAACAATTGTCATACGCAAAACACTATTGCAGTTGCTCGTATTATTTATAAATTGAGCAACATCGGTGCCACACCTATCAGCGAGATTCAGTGAATTATGATTTAGGTGTCTAGCCAAAAGTGCTCAGAAATTCGTCCCTTCTATAGAAGGAAATTTGCATTTCATTCGGAATGAATATTTTACCAAAGAAAAGGTACGATTAGTATTCTAATATAAATTTAAGTAACATTCTCGGATTAAAATATAAGCCGTATATATTGTTACCTTTAGATGGCACGTACGTACCAAGGAAAATATAGCTCGTGTACGACGAGACGAAGCGCAAGCTGCGGAGGAAGAAAGAATCGTACAGGAGAGAGCTCAAAAAGCTGTGAGTATAAGACGAAACACAAGGCCATCCGTTATTTGCGCATATGATAGTTTTTACTTTAAAAAATTTACTGCTTTACATTAGGAAACTGAAGCGAGGATCAACTTCTTAAGGGACAAAGCGAGATCAAAGTATGACGGACGGGAGGAGACATCGAAGATCGAAACAACTGCGTCTACCTCGAAGTGGGAGCATGTAAACTTTTTTGCCGATCTTGAAGAAGGAAAGATTGATTACAATAAGCCGAATGTAGAGCACGAGAAAGAGAAGAAAGAGGAAAGGGAGAAGTATGAGAAGCAAATTGGCTACCTTACGTACCTTGGGCAGGACACTAACGAAGCAACGGGCAAAAAGAATTGGTACGACGAATTACCTTTGAGGCTGAGGGATCCGGAGAAGAAAGAAATAGAAGTAGAGACGAAAAGAAAGTCTTTGGACGACCCGATACATGATATTAAAAAGTACTTAAATATTATGGGAGCTGGTTCAGCGGACAGAGCATCGACGGCGAAAAGAGAGTCCATCAAACGAAAGCGCGAGGACAGCGAATCGGAAGAGAGCGATTCGACTCGTAGAAGTAGTAAATCTTCGAAGAAGCACAAGCATAAGAGATCTAAGAAGCATAGAAGAGAGAAGCATAGAAATAGAGAGCAACAGAGGATAGAGACACCTGCTACAGATATACAGAAATTGAGAGCCGAAAGACTATTGAGAGAACAGAGTGAAAAATTAAGGACGGAAGCGTTGTTGGCTAAATTGAGAGGAGATCCAGTTCCAGTGGTCGCTCCAGAAACGCCTAAGCCTACTATCAAGCAGAAATATAATTCACAATTCTTCCCTGAAATCGCCAGGCAGAATGCTGAAAAGACACCTAACATACATTCGACGAGGGAATAGTGTAAGTGTAAAATCATTGTTGCCGCAGCTACGTAAACATCTAATCGTGCACAGATGTTTAAACAATGCTTTATGGCTCTTATGTTCGGTTCTTAGTGCTAAGAATAAAGTGCAGATAAATCGGTTATTAAATGTAAGAGTCCCGAGAAAGTTGCGTTCTGTAAAGTGCAATAAAACACACTACTCTTACGGAGTGCGAATAAAGAAATGTCAAAGTAAGGAATAGTTGAGTTATTGGCGATTGAAATGCCCGACATCCCTCGCAATTGTGCTCCGACTATGCTAAATTTTCGCGGTATCACGTGACGCAAGATGGTGGAATATCACGGGTCTCATGGATAATGCGTTAAAATTTGACGTTTATGTCATTTTTTCAGTATTCTTGTTCGTCGTTTGACTGAAATTTTTTGCCGGTAAGTGAGAGCTTTCACCTCTGTGCGCGATACATCGTACGTTCCGAATTCGATATTCGAAATCCCGTTTGAAATCTCGAACCAGACGCTTGCAACGCGCGAGTTGTTTTCGCGAAATATGACTTTCGAATTTGAATAGCCGTGAACGCACTGGATCACGAATAAATGACGGCTCGTGAAATTTTTTATTTCGCAATGTAAAAATATCATCGCTTCGCTTCAGATGTTATTGAGAAAATTACATTTTTAAGTCATGTTACTGATCGACCATAAGATAACCTCTTCGCTAATGTACACGAATACCGCGGTTTTGAAATACAATGCCGAGTAATTTTTATATTCTCTTGGTTTTATACGAATATTTGCGCCCGGCATGTTTTACAGAATATTTAAATCGAAAAAGTAATGTGTAACTTGAGTAAACAAATATTAAGTTGTGTAGCTGAGTGGGATATGATCTATATATATATGAATGAATTCTACATAAATATTTGTATGTTATCGATAATATATATTCCGAGATTCAAACAAACATTCTATTTTTTCAATTTCTAACTGCGCCAACTATCCATTACAGGCAAGATGTTACTATTAATTTGAACATCACTCATTTTCACCGCTATGAGTTAACTGAACATCATTATCACCATGAACGAAGAAACGAGCGTCGAAGATTCTTCCTATTTAAGTTACGAAATAAACGGCACCAGATACATTCTGCAAACCATATCGGATCCAGCCGTTGACATATTAAAGACCGCAACAACTAACGAAGTGCAGAACGCAATTAATATCATAGATGAGGCTCAAGTGGAGAAAGAGGAGGATTCGATTTCTTTGGTTTGCTTGGACGGACAAGTGTATGCTTTTCAGAATGGGGAATTACAAGAATTAGATCTCAGCCAAGTTATGGATCAGAACGATCCGCAAGAAAAGACAGTTTTATTGCCTAAAGATGTCGACGCGCAATATATCGCTAACGAAGATTTGGTAGTTGGAAACATCAATGAACAGTCGCAGGAGCAGTATGAAATTGTCACGGGCCAGAACGAAAAGAATTTTATTACGGAGAAGCACAATGTGAACGCTAATGATTTTGTAGAAGTTGTAACGGCATTCAAATGTAAAATATGTACTTACACGAGTCAAGATAAAACACAATTGTTGCAGCACTTTCAGAAGACCCATGTAAATCCGAAAGTGGACGTCGAGGTGTGTTTTTCGAATTACTTCTTGCGTACCGATGTTTGTATTTATATTACGATACTTTTGTTTTGCAGATAAAAGAGGAGTCCAGAAATACGGATGAGGTGAAATTGTTATACATGTGCGGAGAATGTTCCAATTGTTTTCCATCCATAGAAGATTGTAAAGAACATATGATAAATGTAAATATTCAAGATACATTAATTTTACTATGAGCGTGTTAAACGCGATACGATCGGAGTGTTACGAGCAACGATGCTTGTTTTAGGATCACCAGTTGACGGACACAGGCTCCAATAAGGGCGGCAAAGAAAATATAACGGACGATTCAAAAGATTCCGGCTTGTTGGACGAATGTATCGGACAGGGTGTTGAAAATAATGATATAAAGCGTCAAGTTAAAGTTCAGAAACCTTTAAGTTCTGAATATATGCTCAATAAAAAGATGATCGAGTTGATGGAGAGAAATATAAAGTGAGGGAAACATTCTCGTAAAGGACAAGGGTATGAATTTCTTTCGCCTTTACTCACGAGCGATATGTTTTCCAAGGTGTTCATACCGAGGGTGTCCCTATAAATTTGCTACGGAGGAAACGATGCAGCAGCATGCACTTTGCCACACGGAATCGCAAAGCGGAACAACGTTCAGATGCAACATTTGCCGTGATATGAAATTTACCAAATGGAGGCAGTGTAGTTTAC